>MNCI01036327.1:722853-951693 GCA_015680685.1 Gnetum montanum | reverse complement strand
GTTGCTCCCTTTTTGCCATTTTGTGCCTTTTTTGCTCATTTTTCGCTAAAATTTGCCCAGGAAAAATAATAAAAAATATAAAAAATAGAAATTACTACATTTTGGTTCCCCCGTGGATCCTATTCTGGATGTTTATGTCTGGTAAGGTGTTAAACTACCACTTATCACCTGGTAAGGCGTTAAACTACCACTTATCACCTGGTAAGGCATTAAACTACTGCCTACGGCCCGGTATGGCCTTAAACTGCCATACTCCAATCCAGTAATGGCTCGGTAAGGCCTTAAACTATCATGCGTCCTGGTGAGATGATAATCCACCATTATCCATGTACACAGAAATTCGAAATTACCAACAAAAATCATAGAACTATGTCCATTAGCTTATTCAGCTCTCCATTTATTGGCAGGAGCAGGCTCGATGAATTGCCAGCACATAACCGCACCATTAATCATTGATGGACCATATGGCAAAATTACAAGAGACACTGACATAAACCTCATCCATTTATGTTAAGCAACGAATGATGTAGTCATCGCCTCAACACAGCAAATAATAGATGACTACAAAGGCATGACAAAATCGCTTGACATAGAAGTCGAAAATATCACTGAAGACCCATTGAACGAAACCCCCATTACCATGCCTGAAGGGGTAATTAAAATACTAAAATTAAGCACATTACTAAAACCACACCTAGCCAAAGACATTGAGAACGTGCTTAGGGAAAATATGAAAGCATTCGCTTGGTCCTACACAGACATGCTCGGACTAGATCCCCGAATTATCCAACACAATATTATCCTTGACCCGAAGTTGAGACTGGTAAAACAAAAAGCATGAAAGGTTAAACCTGAGGTGGCATTAGTAGTTCGCAATGAGATCACCAAGCTTTATCAAGCTGGCTTCATTCGAGCCGTTGATTACGCCGAGTGGGTGTCTAACATGGTCGTTGTTCTGAAGAAGAACGGAAGCATTCGCTTATGCATTGACTTCCGGGATTTGCATGTTGTAACCATAAAGGATGGTTTTCCTTTACCCAGCATTGATCAACTTGTTGACTCCACTGTTAGGCATGCACTATTATCCTTTATGTATGGCTTCTCACGATACAATCAAATATGTATCAACCCAGAGCATCAGCTTCGGACAACCTTTATGACACCATGGGGAACCTTTTGTTACACAATGATGCCCTTTGGTCTCAAGAACACTGGGGCCATGTATCAAAGAGCGATGAAATTTATCTTTAGCAATTACATATTACACTCACTCAACGACTACGTGGATGACATTGTGGTTAAGTCAAAAATGGAGGAACAACATGTACAAGATATCGACTTAGTATTAAAACATTATTTGAAGTATGAATTGAGACTCAAACCAAAAAAATGTGTCTTCTGTTTCAAGACAGGAAAAATGCTTAGATTTACAGTAGACCCTGATAAGGTTAAGGCCATATCAAACCTAAAACCACTAGGAAACCTTACCAAACTTCGAGGTCTACAGGGTAGATTACAGTTTATCAGGCGCTTCATAGAAAAACTGATAGACAAACTAAAACCTATGAACCACCTATTACGCAAGAACTTCCATTTTGAATGGACTCCGCAATGCCAACAAGCATTTGATGACATTAAAACGACACTTGCCTGGTTACCCACGTTTTATCCACCTCAAAATGATAAACCATTTTACATCTACCTCGCTACTTTGGATTCGTCCATCGCGTCTATGCTTTGCCAGAAATGAGATGATAGAACTGAAGTCCCTGTATATTACTTAAGCCATGCATTAGTCACCCAAGAGAAAAAGTATAATGATGTGGAGAGGTCTTGTTTAGCTTTCTTCTTCTCTTTGAAAAAGTGGCGACATTACCTCTTCCGCAACTAGGTTAATATAATTTGCAAGGATAATGTGCTAAGGGCCATAACAGGAAACATTTACGAAACAAGTTGGATAGCTCGTTGGAAAGCCATGATTGCTAAGTTTGACTTGTGCTATGTAGCACAATCATCAATTAAGGGTCAAGCTATAGTAATTCAAATGACCACATCACCAATTCATGATCAAGCAATAATAGAGCCAGAGTTCTCAGATAAAGATATAAGTGCAATAGACATAGTACCTAATGACTACAATGCCATCCTAAACTTTGATGGAGCATCCACCTCTCGAGGAGGAACTGTAGCCGCTGTCATTACTTACCCCTCAGGGGAGATTTGACCCTTTGCCTACTATTTCAATTCTCATTGTACCAACAACATAGCGGAGTATGAATGTCTCCTTAGAGGTCTCGTGGCAGCACTGGCTTCAGACATCACAAGGCTAGTAGTCAGAGGAGACTCACAACTAGTCTTAAACCAAATCATAGATGTTTATACATGTAAAGCCCAACATTTGCAACCGTACTACAACTTGGCAAAACACCTAATGAGGTGATTCAAAAACATCGATGTGAAACATGTTTCTAGAAATGATAACACCATCACAGATGCATTAGCCACATTAGCATTAAACATATCGCCAGACACGTTTCATGCATTACCGAACTTCGTGACCAATTGTGCTGAACCAATAACCAATACTCTTGACACATTACTGATTGCATCTGTTAGTACAACACACATGATAGAATGGTACGATGACATAAAAGAATACCTTCTACGTAGCAAAACACCACGACATCTAACAAATGCATAAAAAGATGCAGTGTAGAAACATTCTAAGCAGTATACCATAGTAGGGAACACACTGTGTCGTCGATCCTATGAAGCCATATTGCTAACATGCATCAATAGTATCGATGCCCAAACCATTGTCGAACAAATACAGTGTGATCTAGTCGCTGTCATCCTTGCATCCACTGGGGCTTTCGTCCGCCTTGTGTTCCACTCACAACTACGTTTGATCGGTGCATTGTACTTTCACTCTGTAATGCCATTGTTACATTTTCTTCCCATAATCGTTCATAGTTTGCATTAATTCTTACACATACTCTGTTTACGTCTGTTTACGTTTACACTCTGCTTGCATTGTTTACATTGTTCACGCTCTGTTTACGCCCGTTACACCATTTACGTATAACCCAACGTATAGCACTTCAGTGTACGTTCGGGGAAATCCTTGTCTGATCTGCGTGCGGACCACCCAAGGTACTTTGCCTTCGTGCATTCTAGCTTGCCCTCAGGCTAAGACAGGGTTTTCTATGCTCACCCTGTGATTCCCATGATCTCTGTTTCCTTCCAGCCAGAGATCGACGATTTCAGGCGGTACAGAAATTGGCCCTAGAAGGAGGGCCTTCTAAAAACCTTACCCCCAAACTTCCCAGCATTTATGCTATTGAGCATCTATGCCACCAACCACACGTTGCTTTCTGCTGAAACCCTCCCAACGTCTACGTAGCCCGGTCAGAAAACTTAGCCTGCAAACTGTGCAGCGTCTATGCTGTTCAGTGTTTATGTTGTCCCTGTTAAAACTTAGTTAGAAAACCATACGCACCATTCTTTACACTATGTCTTGTTTTACACCCTGTCTTGTTTTATGTTGTGCCTTATTTTACGGTGTACCCTGTTTTACGCTGTATACTGTTTTACGCTGTACCCTATTTTACGCTGTATACGCTCTCTAGCGTACACGCTGAGCCACTTTCGTTGTAGACTCGTCTACGCTGGCCATATACGCTACGAACATACATGTTGTATACGCTGTCATTATACACCGTTAGTTGAAGCATATACATTGTACGTTGCATAGTACATTAATTTCACATTTCTAGACCATGTCGTACATCTTCAACCAAGTCATCATGAACCCCGTAAACACCACCGCTGCTACCACTTAAGACACTAATATCCTAGACAGCATGGCTGTCCAATAGCCTGTTGTGCAACACCCGGGAGTACAACCCACAGTGGGGCCCCGTCGGTCCTTAAGCTTTCAAGGAAGAGACCCAGCCTCCAACATTATAACCCAAGACTAGTATAACTTCATATGTATTAAGATACAAGCTGGCCTAGCTGTAGATCACGCCGAAATGGAAGTAAAGAGGCAGTTTGAACTCTTTTATAGGGGGGGATGCGAGTTCATCCCTTTCCCGTATGATGTAATCCCCATCCCAGAGCAGTACTTGGAGCTCATCACACAGCTCCTCCTACAAAGGAGCCACTTGTTGGAGCAGCCTGCAGTGGATCACCAACTGGAATAAGAGGACGAATTCACTGCCCAATATGAATATGAGGACTCCTATCACACTATTAGTTCGAAAACACGCATTAATCCCATGTTTCATCCAGGTACAGGGGAGATCATGCTCCTCCAACACCTTAGGTTCACCCAGGCCCAAGCACCACCACCAGAAAGATTAGCACTAGTGCATATTCCTCACTCGAGCGACCCCCAACCCAACACTTTCCCTCTCGCAATTATCCCCGCTGTAGCTGTAGGCTCGTCCTCACAAGAACCGCCCCCTCACGACACCGTGGGAGTGACATTTCCACCCTGAGTGATAGGGATGCCACATGTGATACCAACATCCACATCCACTCACTACATCCCACACATTCAAATGCATGCAGCCCCCTCGACCGCCCTAACCCAACAGGGAGTCCCTTCGCACAACGTGGCTAGGCAATGGCCAACGATGGGTGTGCCGTCACACCAACCCTCTCATCACCGCGTACCACTCCATAAAATTTCACCAGCCAACATTCCCCAGGTACAACACCAACCACAACAACAATAGCCTTTCCTCTATAACGTGCCATCCTTAGCGCCACTCACTGTAAACATCCCACAAGCACAACCACCGGTCGTGCAGCTTTCGGCCTTTCAACCCACCATCCAACAATCTAACCTATACAATATATCACAACCTCAAGTTGCCTTGTCACCTAGTGCCCAGGACTGGGTAGATGCCAAAAAATTGATGCAAGAATTAACTTACGAGGTAAAGCGCCTCAAAACGACTGCTGACGGAGAGCTAAAGGTAGTGGACTTCTATCACGATGACCCCATCAATCCTTCTGTCCCACCTCTAACCTTGCCCAAGGGAATTTCACTACCAACACTAACTAAATATAATAGGGAGATGGACCCCAATGCACACCTCATAACGTTTAGGTTAGAATACGCGTTACTCCAAGCGTGGCCCCATGCCATCTTGCGAGTGTTCCCTATGTCCTTTGCCGGGAGAGCACTCGATTGGTACTGGGCCTTGCCAAGGAACTCTATATTCTCCTTGGAAGAGTTGCTACACTAGTTTGTGACTTGGCTTAAGTATAACTTGAAACTTGAGGTGACACTGGACAGCCTCATACAGGTTAAACAAGCACCGCTTGAACCTGTGCAGAAATTCATTCAGAGGTGGAGTGCTACGCTCAACGAGCTACATGAGCCAATCTCCCAAACATACCTACTCACAATTCTGAAAGGGGCTATTAATGACTTCTTTAAATCCAAGTTGTACTATCTTAATACATGTAACCTTAATCAAGCTTTTGTACAGATCGAAAACATAGAAGAGGCGGCTCAAAACAACCACGACCCTGCATACCTAGCCTTTAAAAATCAACACACTAAAAAAGATAAAGAGAAGGCTAAGGAAACTATAGAGGCAATAGCGGGAATGCAACAAAAAAGCAAACCACTAGTAACCCCTACTAATTATAATAAACCTACTCCCACAACCACGCTGGAATCATCATCGTAGAACCCAACAACGAACCGTATGAGAAACTTCAAGAGGAAAGAACCCTCTCAATATACGCCTCTACCTATGAAGCCTTCCCAGCTCTTCGATCAACTCCTGAAGGCTGGGTTAATGAAACATAAATAGTTATCCACTGAGGGCATCCATAGACATGACCGGTTCTGTCAACTCGTTCAGAACCCAAGCTTAGCAACATCGGATGAGCCTCCCGTATCCAAAGGCTTCAGAATGGATTGCTTTTGCCACTACCATCAACGAAATGGGCACGGTACAGATTATTGTTTCACCTTGAAGTAGGATACACAACGAATGATTGACAAAGGCCAAATCACCTTTGATGCGGCCAATCCAGTCCAACCACAGACTCAAGCTATGGGGGTGTATAAAGACCCTCTGAACACTAAAGAGGCACTGTATGTTATCAATACAATCTACCTTGATGATGATTCCAAGATATCCAACATCAACACCGTCTATCTTCAGTGTAAACAACAAACACCTAATAAGCTATTCATAGTTCGTGTTCCTCCCGCTGCGTCTACACCCATGCCCCAACCTCCGCGTGCCCCGTAGTGGCAATATGTTGTTCAACTGCCTCCAACTATATCAACGCCTAACGCCATGACACGCGACAAACCATACATGGTGCATGTCCCTCCTGTCATTCCCTCGAATGCATCTAACCCTTCTACTCGGCCTGCCCCTTTCGTAATCTGAGTACCACCAGCAGTCGCAACAGTGAAGGTCCAACCTCCACCGAAACCAACCCCATATGTCGTCAGGATATCGAAAAATCCTAATGTTTACCAAGCCTCCGCCTCACAAATGCAAGGCAAACCCAGCCCCTACGTCATTAAGGTACCTGGTCAGCCTTTTGCTCAACCACATCCAACTATCCAACCGCAACCTTGCCCGCCTCCATATATGGTGCAAATCCTAGGACAACCTGAAGCTCCAAGACTAGCTCCACCTCCACGCCACATGCGAGAACGCTTAGCAGACAAGCTTACACGTGAACATGTGGAGAAGGAATGGCAACGGTTAGCTCTGGGGCCACCTAAGACCACTCCACTTAACTCCATACCTATGTCATCACCTAACAACCCACCAAATGTAGGCGATGAAAGTAAATCATCTAAAAAACATGAACCATCTAGAACGATGGCTCCGAGCAAAAATGACGAATCAATAAAACACGAAATAAAACTGTTGGGCCCAATGGACCCATTCATCGTCGATAAAAACATCCCCAACAATAGAGAATTCGAAACAGCTTTGACACAAGTCACCTAGGCATTGAAGCAAAAGAACACTTCACTAATCTTGTATGACTTGGTTCTAACATCCCAAACACATCGGGAAGCTTTGGTACGTATGTTAATGATGATCCTGGTGAGCGAGGACCTACCTCCAAATGAACCCTCCATTCATGTGGTGATGTACTCACCTCACAGGACAACTCCTAAACCATTAAGCTTCCATAATAACAATATTAAGGTGGACAAGAAAATGGGGGAAGTAACAACAGCCCCCATGTTGATAACGATACGTATAAACCAGTTCAAGATACATAGGGTCCACGTAGACGATGGAGCCGCAACAAACGTAGTATCATACCCCATCATTGAGCAACTAGGGATTACTAAATTAATCAAACCAACCAAAACTACATGTTTAAAATCATTCAACGGGTCACGCGTAATGGTCAAACACACAGTGAACTTAGACTTCATAGCAGGAGATCAATTTCGCACGTTTGTCGATTTCCTAGTGGTCGATGAAATGCCAGGATTCAACTTAATATTAGGGAGACCCAGGTTGGCCCAACTAAAAGTAGTCTCCTCCCCTATACATCAAGAGATCCACCTACCTTATGAAGGTGGTGAAATCATCATACACGGGGATGCTGCTACACCTATCATTTCATCACACGTAGACATGGGCCAAGGCTCAAAAGTCAAGCTTGAGGAGCCCAAACAAAACCATAAAAACGTGCAATGACTTGTAAGCAATAAGCCTTTAAACATGAAACAAGATCCACCTAAAATGGAAACACTTGCATCTGACATTGTACACACACCATCTTGAGTAGAAACAAATGTAGAAGCCCTGCTAACTACCGCAACATCTGAAAACACTAACATAAAAGCCATTCCATCAAACGTCTCTTGGGCTGAATTACCATTCAATGTGATCAGCGAAGGGGACGCTGAATACAGAATCATACCCATTAACACATCACCTAACATTAAAAGGAATAAAATTATAAAATTATTACAATATTATCAACACGCCTAGTTTGAAACGACATTAAACTATAACATGTCTGAAACGACGTTAAACTACAACTCGTCCAAAATGACGCTAAACTACGATAAATCGAAAAACAAAAAAAAAATTATTAAACTACACTCCCTGTCCAAAATGACGTTAAACTATCATGTCCGCAAAGATGTAAAACTAGCCACGATCAGCAATGATCGGTCAACAGAAAAATCCACCCATGTCATCCGAAATGTCCTTTGCCTACATTGGGGCCCGAAATGGCCTTGAACTAGTGTGAATTTTGCCCAAAATGGCCTTAAAGTAGTTCCTACACCTATACTTTTTTTTTCCTTTTCACCTATCATTTATAATTACTCCAGTGCATCATGCTTAAAGCAAAAAAGTAAACCAAAATCATTTTACCTAGTCGTGTCGTGTATGCAAATAAACTCAAAATCAACAAAAATATTTTATATATCTGCAATGATATGTAATTACAAGAGTTAACTATTTTCAACCAACTCTCTAAAAATACCTCAAAGTTTTCAATTTACAATTCTTGTATCAATTGGAATTAGAATAGTCCTATAAAATAGAAAACTAAAAACAAAACTAGAAACTAAGCATCTGGGATGGGAGGATCGTCCCCTTTAGATCCACCGACATCAAGGGCCTCTGCTCCACTAGGGCTAGCCTCTTGAGCATCGTCACCGCCTTCATCTTGAAAGTACAAAATGAGACAACCAATATAAGAACAAGAGTGTTAAAGTTTCAAACATTCTTTAGCAGGTCAAGTTCACAATGAAAAAATACTTACCATAGGAGACCTCTCCAAACCAAACTCTAATCGACGAAGGATTTTCTCCTCCGAAACACTTGCCCAATCTGTTTCACCGAGGCCTAGGTCGATGTCTGCCAAGGCCTTTCCCTTGTCAATATCCAACCAGATAGGATGTTTTAGAGGAAATTCACCCACAGTAACTTCCCCAGAAGTAATGGTAATAACCCTCTTAGGAGATTCCATCTCAACTATGGTGTTTTTCGCAAAAGTATCGAATGCAGAACGTAAGCCCAAACCCTCTAGAAACATCTCAAGTTGTCGTTTTTCTATAGAAACTTCTTTCAACAATTTCTTATAGTGGTGCTTATGATTCTTCTCATCTTGACCCTACTTACGCACCTTGGAGGAAAATTCCTTCCAATCCTAACACTTAAGATTTAATAGGTCTATTTGGGCTTTACGTTCCACAAACCTCTGAGTTAGTGACGCATGGTGATTTAACAAGTTCCAATATCTATTATATGTAATCTCAGATGTTCGCCAAGAACTATCACCTGCTAATCGAACCAAAGCAAACTCATAACGAGCTTTGAGGTCATCGCGTTTGGCTGATAACTCAGAGACTTCCTTCTCCTTTGTCTAGATCTACAACCATAGTTGTTCGATGGATCGCCTACAGGTCAACATCAACTTGGCGTTATGGACAAGGCTTTCCACCACCTCATCATAAACTGGCCTCAGTAGCTGTTCCACTTCTGGGGGGAGCGTAGGAAAACTGTCGATGCTAATCACCTCGGAGGGATTCCACCTCAACTTGACACCTATGCGTACGAAATGATCAAATGGAAAGATAACAGAAGCAAGGTGTGACACTCTAAAATGCCAAACTATTTAAAAATCATTTACCTATTTTGGGGTGGGTCTCCTGAATTCACTCAATGACTTCTTCTGCAATCCTAGCCACAAAATCCATCTTACTTGGCATTTCAAACCAAGTAAATGGCTCATGGGTGCGACAACTAACCTCAGCAGTCCTCTTAGGGGGAACCATCTTCATCGGTACATCTAACTGCACCATCTTGGTTTCGCTCCCTTCATCTGAGAAAAATGAAAATCTAAAGATAAAATACCACAGAAATGACAACTAACAGGACAAGTTGAAATAAGATAAAGAGAAAACATACCGCGCCCCTCGTCATCTTCTAGGGGAGCGTCTAAATCTAGATCTCCCTGAAGAAACCTGCAGAACATTTGATCGACACCACCCTGGTCATCCAGCGGCTTAGTTTCCATGGTTTTCTCCTTTAATTCCTCAGTTCCTCCTCCCTGATCTTTACTCACATTTTCCTCTTCATTATTTCTCTTTGTATTCGTCTCCTCCTCCTCCGTAATGGTTTCTAATGCCTGCTTCCTCACTTCTCAAATCAAGCCAAAGATGTTAGTGACATGTAAGCAATTGAAAAGAAAAATTATGAATAAACTAAAAAAAATAAAACATTAAGCTGGCCAAGGCTACATATCGGGCATCTTAAACCTTATGCGCTTCACTCGCTACTCACTTACATTTGAAACTTCTCTAGTTGGACATTCGTGTGTCTTCAACTTTGTCTTGGCCTGGCCCACAGTTTCTTTGATAACCCACTCAGCCCTTCTTGCAGTGAGGGGCATATTATCTCTCTCTAACCCCAAACTATCACAAGTATGAATGGAGGTGCCCGATGATCCCCCAGTCGTAATAGTCACAGACTCGTCGATGCCTTCAGGCGCATCCTGGGATTTGGCTGTGTCGTACAAGTGGTTGATCCATGGGCAGGACAGTTGACCCCGATCCCTTAGAACAAACTTGTTATCCACACGGACTACCAAAAACTCAGCAAAGTGATGAAGGTAACCAGCAAAGAAGGCAAAGGTGAAGTGGGTTTATGCCTCAACATTCAAGCGCAACCACACTATCTCCTTGTGCATGCCCGACAACAGAAATTCAGCCCATTTATAACGCACGCCAATCTCCAGAATAGTGCACATAACACGTACAGCCTCAACCCAAAGGCTCTTCACCTGGGAAAGGGTCTTGGGAAATACCCACACCCTAAACAGGGGATACAGTTCATTCACCTCTTCAACCTTCGCCTTCCCCTGCATCGGGAACCCCTTGGCACCCTTGGCCAGACCTAACCAGTCCTCCAACTCATGCACCGTATGAAGCTCTTTATGAGCTTTGTCTAAGACTACATTTATGCCATCTGCCAGTACCCCGAATTAGTTTGAGAAAACTTGGGCGACAGATGAAAAACTACATTAACACCCTTAATCCGGGTGATGTAGTACGAGAGAGACTCATTAAAGAATCCACGATCCCAATCATTTCCCCTATTGATACATCAGGAATTGGGGTCATGAGGAGCTCCATAAGGTCGACATTATTCAAGCAGCGAACAATAGAAGGCAAGGCATCGTCACGCAACCACTTCTGAGCCTTAGTCACCTCCCCGAACTTCATTGACAATGTTTTCTCAGTTCACCTAGTTGTGATGGGATCCCCGCCAGGAGGTGCATCAACTGCAAGCGCAATATAAGATTGTTGTATTAGTATAACCCTCGGTAGGTAAAATAAGTTATCACATCAAAAATACATTGCCACTTACCTCCTGTAGAAGACTTGGATGTGCTTCCTGGGCTACAGTCATGAGGGAAAACTAGCCCCTTGTCTGACCAATCTTTATCCATCCATCCACGGGCTTGGCACAGTGCGAACGATCTAGAAAATCGTTGATGAAAATAGATGATGTCCCCCTTCATCAGATCTATTATAGCTTTACAAAGGGTAGGACCTACCATAAATGCCTCTAGAGTGGTGCGAGTTAAGGCAAGCCCATCGTCTTTGATGCATATTCCATCTGCATTAACTTTTGGCCTACAAACGAGCAAATATCAAAACTAAGGCAAATGCCAAACGCTGAAAAGAAGAGATAAACTTAAATTTCCCTACCTGCCCACTCGGTACACTGTGTCGGGAGGGTTCTGGAATAATGTATGCGCACGTGCGGCTAAAAATAAAGTATTATCAAGGTAGTCTTGCCCTCATGGTAATCTGGCCCACACACATGCTAATGGGCATGCGGACTTAGGCCAGTGGGAAGAACCGTCCTCATTCATAAATGGCCCCTCATCGATGTCTTCCATAAAGATAAGGACGCCCTCTGCGGCTCCTGGTAGCATTGCCTCAACGATGCTCCTCGCCACTAGTTCATTCAGGTGTGACCAGATGACTACCTCAAAGTTGTCCAATATGAAGGACAAGAAATCAGGTGCACCTTCTCTAAACCAAACCCCGTTGTGTTCCACGGTTAGGTCCGGGGTAGGCTTGTTCGCATCCATGGGGCCAAACCACGTTAACACCCCAACAAGCTCAACCATGAGGAGAAATGGCTTACTATCCCTACGAACAACCAGAGTATCAACATAAAATTAGCCATGCATCAAAACAATGTGAAAAACCAAAGTTCACATTGTAGACTGACACTTAGAAAACTTTTCAAATTGTTTACGCTCAGTGTATACACTGTGAAAACCTAGCGTAGACGCTACCGAAATTTGTTTACGCTCAGCGTAAACGTCGCTAAACTTAGCGTATACACTACCAAAATTTGTTTATGCCTAGCGTATACGCTGAGTGACCTAGCATATACGTTGACACCCAAACCTATTACGCTCAACGTATACACTGAAGAAACTCTCAGCGTATACGCCATAGAGGTGGCCAGCGTAAATAGTCTATGCTATATGCCAGAAATAGTTTACGCCAAATATATTTTACACCAAAAACATAAAAAACAAGCCTACGCTACATCATACTTAAGAAAACAACTGTGTATGCTCAGCGTATATGCCGAAGAAACCCTCAGCGTATACACCGTCACAGTGAAAACAGAACTTACGCTGACAAGAACAGAAAACTTATGCTGATAAAACTTCGCGCATAGAGAAATTATTATGCCATGGTTTACACTGATATAGTTGTGCGGGAAAATTGTTTACGCTGACAAAATCGATTATGCCCTAACAGTCTATGCTAACCCGACTTTACGCTACGAATTTACGCTCGGCGTATACGCCAAAACCCTCTATGCTAACTAGTTACGCCGAGCGTATACGCTCGGCATGTATGCCAAGATTGTGCAAAAGACCGTCTATGCTATGAAAGTAATAAATAGAGATAGGATCAGAGCCTACCTATGCATTGTTCCAGGCCATGATGGAATGCTTGGCCAAGACAGGCACTGCAACATGGCTTCGCTCTCCTCCGCGAAGGTCAAGTTAGGACTCTTTCTTCCCTGCCCTTCCACCTCCTTGCCCTTGCCCATCTCAGTGTCTATACTAGGATTGATAGCTCACGGTAAGGATTGAAACTCTATACGCCTGCTCTCAGTGTCTATGCTAAGGTTTGATAGTCAGCGTCTACGCTGGGGTTTAAGACTGGCATCTACGTTGGGGTTCGAGTTTTACGCTTATGCTAGGTTCTGCAGTTTACACTTACGCTTGCTAAGTCACTTACGCCAGAATGCAATGTAACAAATGAAACACCCCCCCATTTTTATAGCGCTTCGTTGACGCCACCGTGGCCGCTTACGCCGCCATTGCTCCCTTTTTGCCATTTTGTGCCTTTTTACTTATTTTTTGCTAAAATTTGCCCAGGAAAAATAATAAAAAATATAAAAAATAGAAATTACTATATTCTGGTTCCCCCGTGGATCCTATTCTGGATGTTTATGTCTGGTAAGGTGTTAAACTACCACTTATCACCTGGTAAGGCATTAAACTACCACTTATCACCCGGTAAGGCATTAAACTGCTGCCTACGGCCCGGTATGGCCTTAAACTGCCATCCTCCAATCCAGTAATGGCTCAGTAAGGCCTTAAACTATCATGCGTCCTGGTGAGATGATAATCCACCATTATCCATGTACACATAATTTGAAATTACCAACAAAAATCATAGAACTATGTCCATTAGCTTATTCAGCTCTCCGTTTATTGGCAGGAGCAGGCTCGATGAATTGCCATCACATAACCGCACCATTAATCATTGATGGACCATATGGCAAAATTACAAAAGACACTTACATAAACCTCATCCATTTAAGTTAAGCAATGAATGATGTAGTCATCGCCTCAACACAGCAAATAATAGATTACTACAAAGGCATGACAAAATCGCTTGACATAGAAGTCGAAAATATCACTGAAGACCCATTGACCGAAACCCCCATCACCGTGCCTGAAGGGGCAATTAAAATACTAAAATTAAGCACATTACTAAAACCACACCTAGCCAAAGACATTGAGAACGTGCTTAGGGAAAATATGAAAGCATTCGCTTGGTCCTACACAGACATGCTCGGACTAGATCCCCGAATTATCCAACACAATATTATCCTTGACCCAAAGTTGAGACTGGTAAAACAAAAAGCACAAAAGGTTAAACCTGAGGTGGCATTGGCAGTTCGCAATCAGATCACCAAGCTTTATCAAGCTAGCTTCATTCGAGCCGTTGATTACACCGAGTGGGTGTCTAACATGGTCATTGTTCTGAAGAAGAATGGAAGCATTCGCTTATGCATTGACTTCCGGGATTTGAATGTTGTAACCATAAAGGATGATTTTCCTTTACCCAGCATTGATCAACTTGTTGACTCCACTGTTAGGCATGCACTATTATCCTTTATGGATGGCTTCTCAGGATACAATCAAATATGTATCAACCCAGAGCATCAGCTTCGGACAACCTTTATGACACCATGGGGAACCTTTTGTTACACAATGATGCCATTTGGTCTCAAGAACACTGGGGCCATGTATTAAAGAGCGATGACATTTATCTTTAGCGATTACATATTACACTCACTCAACGACTACGTGGATGACATTGTGGTTAAGTCAAAAATGGAGGAACAACATGTACAAGATCTCGACTTAGTATTAAAACATTGTTTGAAGTATGAATTGAGACTCAAACCAAAAAAATGTGTCTTCTGTGTCAAGACAGGAAAAATGCTTAGATTTACAGTAGACCCTGATAAGGTTAAGGCCATATCAAACCTAAAACCACTAGGAAACCTTACCAAACTTCAAGGTCTACAGGGTAGATTACAGATTATCAGGCGCTTCATAGAAAAATTGATAGACAAACTAAAACCTATGAACCACCTATTATGCAAGAACTTCCATTTTGAATGGACTCCGCAATGCCAACAAGAATTCGATGACATTAAAACGACACTTGCCCGGTTACCCACGGTTTATCCACCTCAAAATGATAAACCATTTTACATCTACCTCGCTACTTCGGATTCGTCCATCGCATCTATGCTTTGCCAGAAATGAGATGATAGAACTGAAGTCCCTGTATATTACTTAAGCCATGCATTAGTCGCCCAAGAGAAAAAGTATAATGATGTGGAGAGGTCTTGTTTAGCTTTCTTCTTCTCTTTGAAAAAGTGGTGACATTACCTCTTCCGCAACCAAGTTAATATAATTTGCAAGGATAATGTGCTAAGGGCCATAACAGGAAACATTTACGAAACAAGTCAGATAGCTCGTTGGAAAGCCATGATTGCTAAGTTTGACTTGTGCTATGTAGCACAATCATCAGTTAAGGGTCAAGCTATAGTAATTCAAATGACCACATCACCAATTCATGATCAAGCAATAATAGAGCCAGAGTTCTCGGATAAAGATATAAGTGCAATAGACATAGTACCTAATGACTACGATGCCATCCTAAACTTTGATGGAGCATCCACCTCTCGAGGAGGAACTGTAGCTGCTGTCATTACTTACCCCTCAGGGGAGATTTGACCCTTTGCCTACTATTTCAATTCTCATTGTACCAACAACATAGCAGAGTATGAAGGTCTCCTTAGAGGTCTCGTGGCAGCACTAGCTTTAGACATCACACAGCTAGTAGTCAGAGGAGACTCACAACTAGTCTTAAACCAAATCATAGATGTTTATACATGTAAAGCCCAACATTTGCAACCGTACTGCAACTTGGCAAAACACCTAATGAGGTGATTCAAAAACATCGATGTGAAACATGTTTCTAGAAATGATAACACCATCGCAGATACATTAGCCACATTAGCATTAAACATATCGCCGGACACGTTTCATGCATTACCAAACTTCGTGACCAATTGTGCTGAACCAATAACCAATACTCTCGACACATTACTGATTGCATCTGTTAGTACAACACATGCGATAGAATGGTACGAGGACATAAAAGAATACCTTCTATGTAGTGAAACACCACGACATCTAACAAATGCATAAAAAGATGCAGTGCAGAAACATTCTAAGCAGTATACCCTAGTAGGGGACACACTGTGTCGTCAATCCTATGAAGCCATATTGCTAACATGCATCAATAGTATCGATGCCCAAACCATTGTCGAACAAATACGCAACGGACTATGCGGAGGACACATAGCACCAAAATCCATGGCAACAAAGATCAGACGCTAAGGCTATTATTGGCCACACATGGAATACAACTTTCTCTCCAAAGTCAAAACATGTAGTACTTGTCAAAAACATAGCAATCTGATACATGTCCCACCAAATGAGTTGCATACCGTGCAAATCACATGGTCCATTCAAAAGTGGGGGTTGGACCTCATTGGCCAGATAACCCCCTCATCTTCTGTGGGCCATAGTTTCATTATAACCGCAACAGAATACTTCACGAAGTGGGTAGAAGCTGCTCCCCTTCGAAAAAATACATCCAAACATGTATGCAATTTCATTCTCAAAAACATTATAACCTACTTTGGCGTTCCCATGACAATCATCACTGACAACGGGCCACAATTTAGCAATGCCGAGACCAAAACCTTTTGTGAAAGTCTAGGGATCAAACACTCATTTTCATCCCCTTACTATCCTCAAGTCAATGGGCAAGTAGAGGCAATGAAAAAAATGATTATTACTATACTCAAAAAGATGCTCACCCAAAGCAAGCGAAAATGGCACGAACAATTGGTGTACACATTGTGGGCATACCGTACTACACATCGAACTTCAACAGGTAAGATGCCATACAGTCTTATTTACGGTTAAGAAGCTATTTTACCTTTGGAATTATAGGTACCATCTTTAAGGATAACACTTTCCGGACTCCTCGACAATGGGCAAAATAATGATTTGCGCATCATCGACCTCAACTCGGTGGAGGAAGAACACATGCGTGCCCTCGATCAGATCGAATGGTATCAAAAACAACAACGGCAATGACATTGACATGACATCAAAAAGAACCCTATCAAAGAGGGTGACCTTGTGCTTAAAGGTGTTTGGGAATACCCGGACAAATTCTCAGCCAACTGGGAAAGGCCTTACTTGGTCACTAAAGCATTTGACAATGGAGCATTCAAGCTAGCCGATATGGAATGAAACGAATTTGCCAATCCAACCAATCACTTGTTCCTAAAGCCGTTCTACATTTAAGTACAAGCTCAGGTACATGCGAGTCCTGGGATCATGACTATAAACTGATACCACAGAACAATCCTGGGTTACAACTTAAAACTGACACCACAACTGTCCTGGCATCATGAAAATAAATTGATACCCCACAGTGTCTGCAATGAAAATAAACTAGCATCCGTTCTGGATGATAGTGAATAACCACCATCACAACCATCAGAGTCCGCTATGACTATAAACTGCTTTGCCTCTTCATAGTCCACTAAGACTAGAAACTAGTAATGTAACGTCTGCCACGATGCTAAACAGGCAAATTCCAATGGGTTACAACATAAAACTAACCCATGATAGTCCCCCAAGACTATAAACTAGCAAGTTCATCTCTGGTTCATCAATTTGCCACCACATTTAAGCTTCATCACTGCATCGTCCACCATCAGAAGATCCTACCAACGCTGCTTCCATTGACATACAGTACTTGAAATCTCTTTCAGCATCTTTGTTCCTTCTGCCACCATGTAAGTCTAAGCTCAATTATTCACTCATGGTTTTCTTGTCTCCTTGGAGTTACGTTTGCAGGATGACATCTAGAGGTTTTTGCACAAGAATGCATTTCGTCACAAGCAGCAAGATGGGACATTGTTCAAAACACACATGGCAAGACTAAATCAAAATCATTCATTAGTACACCCCCATCTCTCGATACATTCTCTATCCATTCACCGATGCACCCTGCTCAGTCACACCTTTGATACACCCAGTACACCCAAATCTTTGAGCATGCTGTCACACACTGTAACACCTTGAGGTAGTCGCGACACATGACATAGTGCTTGCACATGAGTATAAAATCAATGCAAAGTTTTCCACTAAAAAAAAACGAGACCCTTGACACTTCCCATATAAGCCCCAGGCAGGAAGGCAATTGTCTTGAAACTAAGTACTCATGTCCGAAACAGTTAAGAAGCATCCAGTTGCATGACTTTGGCACTCCGCCAATAGATTCCCCCCTAAAAATTAAACAATGGCCCTGTTCCTCTAAAGAATGTAACACATTATCCCCGTGGCTTTGGTTTTAGCAGCAAGTTCTCTTGGACCCTACCCAAAAGTCTTATTCCACCAAAGAATGCACATCTCATGTCTAGATTCCAAGTCTGCGAAAATAATGGCTATTGACAAGGATCAGCATGACACATGCACCAAAGCATCCTCCTTTACCAAGCACAATCGCTTGGGCAGTCACCAGTCCCCACAATCTCCATTTTCCCTACCAGTGACGAATTTCACTTTCCCAATCCCATGTACTACTGAACACGATATGATGATGTCTAGTCAAGTGGCAACGGACAAAGTCTCTATCAGGTTGCTTGTGGTGTTTTGCACTTCTTTGTCAATGCTTCTCTGGTTGATTCCTCCAAGCGTCAACAAAGAGGGGCCTATGAAACACCACAAAATTTTGAGCTTGATACTTATCCAATAAGAAGCAGGTCCCCGAGGCCCACAGGCAACCACAGTGCCATTTTCTATTAAACATGGCAACTTCGGAGATCAGAGGCTTAATTTTTTCTAAGCATGCAGTTCCAGCGTATACGCCTAGTGTAGATGCCCAAGTGCACATTCCTAGCGTATACGCCTAGCTTGTATGCACAAGGCCTAGCATATATGCCCAGCGTATACGTTCAGCGTACATGCCCAGTGTACATGCCTCACATGTACGCTCAGTAGGTACAATAGATGCATACGTTCGGCATGAAATCTCCAAAGATAGCATGAGAACAGCATTGAAGAGCAAGGATTGAAGCAAGTTGGCAACCACCAGCGCACATGACCAGCGTATATGACCAGCGTATACGCCCAACGTCCACTGCATCTCCACCCAAGTTCGCATACCTCCAGCACATCCAGGGTATATGCCCAATGTATACGCCTAGCGTATACACCCAGCGTATATGCCCAGTGTATACACCGGCCTGTTACAGCATATACACCTAGCATATACACCCAAAAGATGTAATATATTGTATATTTGTAAATTTTATGCACCCAATCAATGCACCACGTGTCGCCTATCTCGAGTCTAGCGTAACAACTAGTATAAAAGCCCCAACGTTCCACTTGATCCAGGTCGACTGGCAAAAATCCGAAATCATACCAGAGAGCAATTACGCTGAGAAATAGAGCATAAAAACCTCTTACGTTGGACAACCCTGTACACTGAGCACACAGTCTCTACATTGTGCTTACAGTGTGATACAGTCGCCATCATCCTTGCATCCACTGGGGCTTTCGTCTGCCTTGTGTTCCACTCACAACTGTGTTTGACTGGTGCATTGTACTTTCATTCTATAATGCCATTGTTAAATTTTCTTCCCATAATCGTTCATAGTTTGCATTAATTCTTATACGTACTCTATTTACATCTGTTTACGTTTATGCTCTTCTTACATTGTTTACATTGTTCACGCTCTATTTACGCCCGTTACACCGTTTACGTATAACCCAGCGTATAGCACTTCAGTGTATGTTTGGGGAAATCCTTGTCTGATCTGCGTGCGAACCCCCCAAGGTACTCTACCTTCGTGCATTCCAGCTCATCCTTCGACGAAGGTAGGGTCTTCTGTGCTCGCCCTGTGATTCCCATGGTCTCTATTTCCTTCCAGCCAGAGACCGATGATTTCAGGAGGTACAGAATGGGGAGTTCATTAGCCATTTCTAAGGCTTGGTTCTTGGCCAACTCATAGAATCGATCATGTTTTTGAGATGCCATGGGAGACATTTGCTTATGTTTGATTAACCCAACCTTTAGAAGTTGATCAAGCAATTGTAAAGGCTTCATAGTAAAGGGTGTATATTGAGCGGGGTCTTTTTTTTGAATGTACAGGCATGACCTGTGTTGGTGTCTCTATTCAAGGAAGTTTCAGGCGTAGGTGTGGGTGTGTTTCTTTCATAACTGTTTGGAAAAATAGGTTGTTTTTCCTTTTTTCCTAGATGGTTAGGGTGGGCTGTCTCAACCATTGCTATTACTATCATTTTGGATTTATCTTTCCTTGTATGTTGGCTTCTAAAGGTTGATTAAGCTAGATGATTACTTGTTTGTGTCACCTCTTTTATATCCTTAATTTGCACAAATGCTTGGCTCAAGGTACAAGCTTTCAAATAGTAGAGCTTCAACTTAATAAAGTCATTCACGGCCACCTTAAGGATGGTAAGCAGATATGTTTTAGGGATGGGCTCATGAAGTTCATTCAAGGCTACACTCCAACTTTGGATAAATTTCTATGCTAGCTGTAATGGCACTTGTTTAATTTGAATCAAGCTATCCAATGTGGCTTTAGGTTTTAGATTGTACTTGAAACGGGTGACAAATTGGTGCAACAAGTCTTCTATAGAAGATATGAAGCTATGGGGTAAAGCTCAGTACCAGTCTAAGGATTTTCCCATTAAGGACATAGCAAAAACATGTAGAATTACATGGGGCCATGCCTGAAGTAATAGAAATTCTATTTGAAATGTTACTAGGTGAGTGTTTGGATCTCTGTCTCCATTGTACTTAGTTAGCTGGGGTAATGAAACTCCCTTTGGCATGGTTAACGGTGGAACTGAGGGGTTGATTAGATCATCTTGTTCATAGTTTTAATGTGTTTTAATTCTTCTACTACTGAATGCATCATTTTTTTCATGTCTGCCCACTCTTGAGTAGTAGGTAGACTAGTGGGTTGAGTTGGTGGTGCTGATAATGATTCGATTGTTGTATCGTTTGTGGAAAGAGAGATTGATGGATGAAACACCCCAAAAATGGGAGGAGAATGCTTTGAGTTCAGGCCAGCCAGTTTGGAAAATTTTCTACTTTGGGCATGAACAAGCTCTATGGATCATCCTTCCTATCCAGCCAAGTAGTTCACCTAGTCGACAACCTACTCAGAAACGATGCATGAAGTTGACAACAACATTCTGGATGTGTGAAATAGTTCAACAAGTTTTCTCAGGTAGAAAGTCTGCTACGCTATGTTATGCCCCACTATGTAGTGTAGAAAGATTCAAAAAAAAATTGCAAAGCAAGGTGTCATGCTATGCTACACTACGTAGTGTAGTGTACCATAGCAATGACTACACAGCTAGTTTCATCACCCAACTTGAAGTCCTTCAACAATGTCCCTTTTTATTAGGAAGTAGTAGACCATGTCTACTTCTACGCTATGCTAAGCTACATGGCACAGCGAGCCGTAGCAATGCTGTAGAAGAGATAGAAGGCAACTCAAAGGGCAAGGCCAACAAGGTTGCAAGTTCCGTAGTACAAGAATCAAGGTTTGCAAATTGGCGAAGTTTTTGCGACTAAGGGTAGATGCTATGCTATGCTACGCTATATAACATAGCATAGCATAGCAAGCATGTAGCATATGTGTAGCGAAACATAGGACACACAGCAAAGCATGCAGGTGGTTGTGTGACATCAATACACTTAACCTAATTGGACCGTTGGCATATGTCCCCAGATGCTGATGACGCAATTACAGCATGGCAAGCTCACAGTTGTGAAATTGCAAACTCACAGTCACAATGATCATGCACATCCAACGATCATATTGGCACGTGCAACACAAGAAAGTCAATGAATTCCCAGGGCATTTGGCCCTCTTTCACATGCCCTTAGTCCTATAAATACCTAGACGAGAAACATTCAAACTCTCTGGCTTTTCTTTGGCTTTTTTTTCTGGATCGATTCAGTTCTATTCAATTTGAATATTTTGTAACGTATCTGACTCTTCCTTTGGCACTCAAGTTCTCCTGCTAGACTGTTGCAACATTTGACATTGTAAGCTCTATGTTTGACACTGCAAATAGTTAGCATTCCCTGTTAACATTCTATTCTATCCCCCTTCTATCACCTTGGTAGAATCCAAGTGCCCAAGTGCACAACCTGCTTTGCTCTACATGTCCTGGTTACTCTCAGGATCTCTACACTTCATCATGCTATGAAACTGACTGTATCCACCTTGACAAAGCAAAGTTGTAGCTTCAAAGCGGTGCATTTTTCTAACTGTATTTTACATT
Source organism: Gnetum montanum (assembly GCA_015680685.1). NCBI lineage: Eukaryota > Viridiplantae > Streptophyta > Gnetopsida > Gnetales > Gnetaceae > Gnetum > Gnetum montanum. The sequence goes on along the minus strand of MNCI01036327.1, from coordinate 929,400 downwards.
GTTTTCTACTTATTCCCATGTGTTTCATTTTTTCTCCTTTATTTACTTCCAATAATTACTTCACATTTTTGCCCCGTTTTCAAATTATATGTTGCAAAAGGCTATATAGATGCAATTAAGTCCCTGTCTGATCAACAAGACTATTCTGGGTGCCCCACATCCATACACACACCCAGCATGGCCCTCCCACAGGTACAGGGTTAAGACTATCACAGCCACTGACCCCCTAGTATTTTCTAGCCGTCGCAATTTTTGGTCACTACAGTTTTCTCGCACTAGAAGGAGGGCCTTTTGGTACCATTTCCACGTGTCATGGTAGTTCTGTGAGCCTTCTGCACCCTGATACGCATAAGCATAAACATGACACCCTTCAACTATTGTTTGTACTTTGCATGGTGCAGATCGATTGCTTTGATAGTTTCTTAGGAGCCCTACAGAACACAAGGTCTCTGATTGCCAGTTAACTAGCTAGTTTACAATAGTCTTGCATGCATTTTTTACCCCATCATGCATGGTACAGGTGTTGGTGACCATTTGGGACGCGATTGCCAACGAGTGTCCTTGAACAAGATTTAGGTGCTTGCTAGTCTCTGGCAACACCAAGGCCCAAATACCTCCAAATAGACTCAGTAGTTAATGTGAGTATGTGTGTGTGCTGTTGTGGTTTGTAGTTGTGAAAAATGAAATGATTGCATTGTGTGTAAACTACAAATGACTTATCTTAAAGAGATTCAGCTAACTTTGCCATGTACTGTGAGTTGTTGAGAGTTCCTATTTTGTTCAATTTTCTAGTCTATGTGGTCCTTATAATACCTACTTGTAACAAATAAAATTTTGCAAAAACATTTGAGCACAACTTTGTGAATCTACTTCTAATTTTCCCTAAAGAAAGAGATAGTTCCTTAAGAAAACTAGAAATAGAGCAAGATTCAATGGAAATAGAAAGGAAAGAAAGCAGATTTATGTTAAGAACTCAAATGTTTAAACAAGGTTAAATGATACAAGTAAAAACTTCATAATAAAGCTATTCCAAATTTAACATCTATGAATTATTCAATCTTCCAAGGTCCAAATAAGCAATTTCTTCAAGACAATCCTACTATGATACAAAAAACTTGCTACGTAAACTATCACGTACGAGACTCCATTTTTGCTAGATAATGAATGTCAACAATTGCATTCAACAGAACCTTCAAAAGGCTTGAAAATTTCTAATTGAAATACCAGAGAGATTCACTTTAAAGATAAAAAGAAGATATTCTAGTCCCATCAAAATACCAAAGATTTTGTAAACCCTCTTGACTATTGAATCGTTCAACGGCATGACTACAAGCAAAGGCTCTCTTACAACAATTCCAATAGCAGTTCTTATACATTGTACAATAATAAAATTTACTACTAAAATGCTCTTAAGGCTTTCAAACACAACCATTTCTATGACAAAATTTTAACAGAAATTTTCTATCGTCCAACAAGAACAATAAGAGCAATCTAAAAATCCCAAAATTACTTGCCAAGGATGATACTATCTAAACCACTAGCTAAACAATTTAGACAAAATAAAAAACAATAAGCATAACTTACAGGACTATGACAAAGAGTCTGAAATATTTTCTTTAGCCAGTCATCTTACAATTAATCTTTCATAATTTCTTCTTTACAATGCTCTTCCAAGACCCAAAGTGTGTCTCTAGGTGAGAGCTCCAAGTGTAATATCCCAAGTCTTCCCCCCTTGGGTTTTCTTACTCCTGAAGCCTTTTTATAGGGTTCATAAGGTAGTTACATTCTAAAATATCACTTTTCTCCCAAATAAGGAGGTTAGTTACTTGACCAACAAGTTAGGGGATTACTTGCCCAACAAGTTAGGTAAGCTACAAAAATTTTGGATGGTTGTAACCACCATAGAGATAAAAAAGATGCAGCTAACAAGTGTTACATTTAGTTACCAATATCATGGGGAAGTTACAACTTCCATGGAAAGTTACAACTTCCATGGAAAGTTACAAAATAAAATCTATATTTGACAAGTGTTATGGGAATAACTATCCCATCAATACATACACACATTTTTTAAAAAAATAAAAGTATCTGAATTTTGTTTGCCCACATGTTTTGCACCTTTTTCCTTGGACTTCAATCAATCCAAAACACGCAGAACAACCAAAACCCAGCTAGATCATATCAATCGCTACCATCAGCAACAACCACGTCCATGTCCAAAAATCACAAAAAGAAGTAAGAAAAAAGAGCTTAGGAATTTGAACATTGAGTTTGCAAATCCAAACTGAATGCAAGATCATATGAAACGTGTGGTAGGGATGAATGGGATGGCTGATGAAGAAGTGCCACTACACCTGATGAACCCTATTTTGCAGCATACCAATGCAAATATATACATAATCATTAGGCTGGAACCCATGGATTGCTTTGTGTTTGCCACCGAACATAAGCGTCGACTACTGATGATAATGAAACCAGTCTGCCTGCACCTGAGCCTAGGTGTCCGATTCCTGGGTTAAATCCGTCAGTGGCCATTATTTTCTGCTAACGTCTTGGAGCAATCATGAAAGAAAACATGATGCCCACAGTGAAGCCCCCATATAAAATAGTTAACACCCATGAAGAAATGGAATCACTGCAACTATCCATCTTCATTTTGTTTCGTTGTTCTCATGCTAGCATTTTTTTTAGTTGCCTCCATAGCTCCGTGATGGAACGAGCTTTCATCATTCCTCCAATCTCTACATATGTTAGGGTGATTATTTTATGCAAATCTAGCCAAATAGAGGAGGCCCACACTATTGTTAAACCCCTAGTATAATGGCAACATCATCTTCCTCCATCTGCTTCATTGCATTTTTCTGCCTCTTCCATCAGTGGTGCTAATGTGGATTCTAGAACGTAGTAGAAATGTAAAAATCAAAAATTCTAGTCTAGCTTGATGCCCCATTTCTATAATAGTTTCTTAATATATTCTCCTACAAGGAAGCTTGTAAATTGCAATGGAACCCCAAAAGCTGGTGACTAGGTACAAAAGAAGGATTCGAATGTACGATCTCCCGCTAACTTGAGCTTTGCTCATAGAAAGAAATATGATCATTGTCAAAGATACTTCACTTGTCATAATGAAATTTTTGAGAATATTATCGCTCTTTCAGAATGATAGAACATAAGGAATTGGTGCACAGGTTCCAAAAATGAAGTAAGAAAGTAGGGCTACAAACCCATGTAATCTGTGCCTATGCCCCACTGACTCGATAAATTGGGATTCATCCGATGATGACACATAGTTAACAATCATGAGCAATCCAGAAATTAGATGTTCCAAGTGTTATAGGGTTTTTCTTTTCTAGTCACAAGAGTGCCCATGATTACCCAATTCAAATCAGTGCTTAGAAATGGAGGAGTGCCATAGGTTCTTCAATCACGTGCTTCTCCTTCAATTTTTATCACTGGTGCACAGGTATTTCAGCTCATCGTGCTTTACAATAATGCTCTAAATCATCTAATCCTATTCCATGAAATGGCCAAAATGTGCCAACAACAAGTTGGTTGCCTAAATAGTTCCTCCAGAGCCCCGTGAGACATAAAGCCTACTTGTTCACTAGTTAACTAGCCTGCCTCATAGTCTTGTATGCGTTCTGTACCCCATCGCATGTGGTGTAGATCGGTCGCTTCGATGGTCCTCAGGGATCCTATGAGATGCAAAGCCTTTACCAGTTAGCTAAACCTATCTTATGATAGTCTTGCACATGCTCTATACCTCATCGCACATTGGTGTAAATGTGATAACCTCTTGTGGTTGTTTACATTTTGAGTCGTGCAAATCGATCCCCTCGATGGTTCCTCGAGAATCCAGAAAGATGTAAAGCCTTCTTTTTGTTGCCTTTTAGTCTCTTTTTTATTTTTGCACTTTTGCACTCTTTTGAAAAACTATTTAGCTTGCAATGGCTTTTTCAACTACCACTACCAATGCCTTCAACATGGAAGTTCCCTTCAATTCTGAAGTTCCAATCACAGTTCAAGGCACTACTAGTGCCAAACAACCACTGAACCTAACACTGGAAACATACCAATCTCTCAAAATCCAAAACTAAGGACCTAAGGGATTGGCCTAGCAATATGAGTGTTACATTTTCCTCTATGCAAAGGTGCAGGCCAATCTACCCTTAGACATACACGAACTCGAGGACAAACATAGCTTCGAGTTTGCTTACGGAAATGAGAAGGAATTTGTTCCTACTCTTGGCATTTCTTTACATTTAACATAAGCATACCAAAGGCTTCTAGAACAACTAATCCAGTTGGCTAGGCTTAGGGAGAAATAGGACACAACATCCAACCAAGATGATGCTTTCCAAGATGGACAAGAGGAACTCGATTCCCAATCGAATGATGGAGGTCCAAATGACCCTGCTCTTGCCCCTCCTACCCAGTCCTTCTCGGCCAAGCCATCGTCCGTTACTACTCCCTTTGTAACTATGCCTAGGCTTCTGCAACTCACGATTATAGCTGCTATGGGTAGCCATGCCAATCTCGTGGCATTTCAACACCCACTCTCGCCTATTTCACTTGTTTCATTTGTAGCTACTATCCCTTTGCAGGCTATTCAACAGTCTATTCCTATGGTGCATAACACACCAACTATGGCTACCCTGCCACATGTGCATACTGTACCTACTTCACAAACATATGCGACTTTTACCTTTATTCCTAAATTCATGTTGATTTCACCCACTATGGTGGGCCCCAACCCATCCACATGGTGGGCCCCATTAGCTTCTTTACCTACTCCACTATCATCGCAGGTGTCTCACTACATGCATTCTCATATACATCAAGCCTCACAGTCAGCACAACCTAACATGGGGCTATGGTCTATGCTACTACTAACATAAGCAGTCTATCCAGTAGCAAAACCTGTGGTTACTTCTTAATGACACCACCTATCGAGTGGTGGATAACACAGGAAGCACCTCTCGTGGGGGTCATCCCAATGGTACCATCGATGGATCACACCTCCACCCCTTCCATACCACATGCGGGCATGGCCTCTACAATGTACCAATCATCTACAATGTCACTGGGTCTGGACCAAGCATTTTAGCTCATCTAGACCTTTACTGAGGAAAGAAAATGCCTTAAAGCTGCAAGGTATGACACGGTACAAGTCATGAACTTTTACCAAGATGACCCCATCAGCCTTGCAATCCTTACTCTGACATCACCCCCAAGGATGTCTCTCCTGCATTTCATAAAATACGATGGGAAAGAAGATCCTAATGCACACCTTATTACCTTTAGGTTTGAGTCTCTGCTACTGCAGCAATGGCCGCACATGATCATTCACGTCTTTGCCATGTCCCTAGTTGGGAAAGCCTTGGATTGGTACCATGCATTTCCATGCTCATACATTTCAACTTTGGAAGAGCTACTGACCTAGTTCATGATGTGCTTCATGTATAACTTGAAGCCAGAAACCACACTGGACCAGTTGATGAGCATAAAGCAAGATCCCCTAGAGCCAGTCCAAAAGTTCATCCAGCGTTGGAGTGCAACCCTGAACGAGATCTGTGAGCCCATCATGGAGGCCCACCTACTAGCTATCATTAATGGCATAGTAAACAACTTCATCAAGTCCAAACTGTACTACCTTGCTTCTCGCTCTCTTAGTCAGGCTTTCACTCAGACTAAGAGCATACAAGACATGGCCGAGGTAATCAAAGACCTAGCCTACATCTCTTACAAGAACACCTTCGCAAAGAAGGAAAATGGTAAAGCCCCAAAAACCATAATGGCTACTGTGGCAACTAAGGCCAAGCCCAAACCTAGCAACAATAGTAGCAAGAATAGCCAGAAATCGACCATAGCCATAGATTACCCTGTGCCGAAATAGGGCCAAGCACTACAACCTGATATGCCTACACCTGAGGCATCTGCACAACCCAAGCCCAACTTTGAGTGCAAAGACCACTCAAAGTACACTTCACTACCTCTTAAGTGTTTGAAACTTCTGAAGCAATTTCTAGTAGTGGGATACATCCAACACAAATAGATGTTGGAAGAAGTAGCTGTGAAACATCAATGCTATTGTGAGCTTCTTAGGAACCCCTCTTTGGGCCTGCCTAATGAGCCTTCGATTCCTAAGGATTTCAGGCTAGATAGATTTTGTGACTACCACCAATAGTGTGGCCACAACATGGATTACCGCTTGGTATTGCAGGACGACATCCAAAGGTTAATCGACTAGGGGAAACTAGTGTTGGATGAAAGAAACCTAGTTTTCCCCAAAAACCAATCTATGTATTTCTACATAGATCCCCTCAATTCCAATAATTCCGATTACTTAATCAATGCCATCAGCTTCAATAGTGATCCTAGACCACCTCAGCAGGCATTCGTAATCTGTGTGCCCTAGTGCAGTGCACCAGTACCACGAGTGACTAATCAATAGCCTTTCATTCTGAAAGTCCCACCATGGGCATCAACTTTTGTGCCACCTATTAGTGGGGCCACGCAGTCCCGGCCAATAACACCTTTAGCACCATTCATCATCAGGGGGCCAACATCCTTGACAACCCCCATCTCACATAAAACAACTACAAGGCCTTCTTGCCCTGCAAGGTGAGAAGTCCACTACCTAGGCGAGATGTATATGGGAGGTACCATCCCAGGTACTCCAAAACTACATTCTTGCTCCCTGCATTTGTGCCAAAAACAAAGGTCGACATGACCATGCAACCTACATTATTCTACCAACAAGGATCTAAGCCAGGATCCAAAGTCACTTCTCCTTGAAAAATTCATCTTCTAGGGCGAATAAAAGAGGATGAAGGCATCAAACTAGGAGGTAGCCAGGACCTGTTAGACACCCTCACTCAAGTAAAGAAAGCTCTAAAACAAAAAAATACTACCTGAGCTTGTACGACCTAATCATGACATCTACTCCACACCGCAAGGCTCTAACTCGCATGTTGACAACTACTCTAGTCAACAAAGACATGCCAGCAAAGGAGAAAGAAATCTACTTGGTCATGCTTCCCTGTGTGCCTGCAAGGTCAGAATAGCCTCAACTAACCTTTCATGATGATTCCATTAGGGAAGACCCTGAGAGGGGTCAGGTGACTACATCACTCCTATTCAGCATAATTTGGATTGGTCAACACCAGATCTAAATGGTACACGTTGATGAAGGGGCCACCATGAATGTCATCCCCTTCCCCATTGTAGACAAGCTGGGCTTGGTCGACCAGATCAAGCCCACAACGACAGCATGCCTAATACCTTTCAATGGAACGCAAGTTGTGGTAAAGGGCACAGTCCACATAAACTTTGTAGTAGGTGATTAGTTCCCCACAGACGCAACATTCATCATGGTCGATGAAATGCCCAGGTTTAACCTAATCTTGGGGAGATCATGGTTAGCACAACCTAGGGTTGTCTCATCACCCATACACCAAGAGATCCATCTTCCTTACATAGGAAAATAAGTGGTGATCCATGGTGATGAAGTAGCAATGCAAGAAATCCACAACATAGGCATGGAAGAAGGCTTAGAAGTCATAACTTCTGAGAATGAAGTGCTTGTTGCAACCTACACTGAATATTTAATAGAGGGGTCAGCTCAGCAAGTTGTTGCTCTAAACAAAAATGCATGGACTGAGTTGCCCTTCCAGGTGGTAGGTGACAACACAAATAAATGCCTTGGCATAGTTTCTTGGTCCTACGTCTCACTCAACCTATGTCAAGTCAAGAAGCATCTTTTCTTGGTGTAGTAACCCCACTGCTTCCTACCCACACACTACCTATATGCTTCAATGCCATGGCCTGAAATGGCCTAAAACTAGCAATGTTATGCTATGGCCTGAAATGGCCTAAAACTATCAATGCTACGCTATGGCCTGAAATAGCCTAAAACTAGCACACAATTGACTAATTAGATATTTGTTTAATCCCTTTGGCATATTACGCAATGGCCTGAAATGGCCTAAAACTAGCACATGAAAGCATGAAAATTCTCTACAAAACACATGTATGCAGTACACAAGTTTGCAAAAAATCTTCTTTCTTTATTCAAAATTGTTGTCTTTCAATGTTTGCAAAATTTTTTGTACAAAATCCCAAAATCCAAAATTTAAATTTTTTTAAAAAAATCCCATGCTATCATGGGTCATTTCTATTTGCATCATCTCCATCATTTGTTCCTACATCATCTCCCTTCGCATTGTCTTCTGCTACTTGGTTCCTCATTGGCTCTTCATTCCCTCCCTCTATAGGTGCTGCACCATCACTTGGGACTTGCATTGTGGGGGTGAAGTGATCAGTTAGGACAAAAAACGAAAACTACATGTGAGCATGAACTTTAACATGGTAGAACACGACTAACCTAAGTAGGTCCTATGTCTGTCTTGAAGGGTATTTGATCTAAACCAAGCCCGAGGCAATGCCAGACCTCCTCTACTATGATATCTACTTAGCACCTTCTATCTAGTGCAGGGTCGACTATGGTAGCTCTTGCCCTTTTGGTTGGTGTCCACCTTGGTGGCCTTGGAGTATAGGGGATGGTTGTAGCCTCTGCTATGGGAAGGGTCACCTTCAGGTTAGGAGCTTTCATCACCTTGACTTGCTCTTTGAACTTGTTGTAAGCCTCAGAAGCATCAATGGAATTTACAAATGATTCGTACGTAAATGCCTCCATAGCTACATCTTCATATAAATTGCGATGGGCAACATTCTCTTGTTTATATATATGCTTGTGGTTTCTTTGGGTTTTCCCCCATTCAAAAATCTTAGCACTGAGGTCTTTCAGATCTTGACACTTCTGGTCCAACAAGTCCATCTGCATGTGCTGCTATATCACCTCGCAGGTAGTCTAGACATGTTGGCATGCAACTATCCAAAACTTAACAATGGTCTACCATGGCTATGCACCAGTCCTTGTTGTTAGTTGCCTGGGCCATGAGGAACTCATTCCTTGACCTGAGATCCACTACCTCGATCCTTAGGTTAGCCTCCCTATGCTCTACCTTCTGGGCTCCTTTCCATAGCTCCTCGTTGGTATTCCTACACTCCCATAGGGAATGTGCCGAGAGCAAAGTGCATTTTCAGACCTCATTGTACGCATGACGAGACACCTTGGTTGCTTCCAATGGGAATGTGGACACAACATCGAGCTTGAAAGGTCATGTCGGGTCCCACTTGAGTCAAGAAGCTATCATGACATAAAGAATACACTAGTCACATTAGCATAGCACAAGTAGCGCATGCAAGAAACTTTAGCATAGCATCGCAAGAGCGGATAACACTACTACTTACCCACTTCAGGGTCCACCAGATGAAGGTGCCTAATCATGTCATCAATAATCCCCTACCTAAATGTGAATTTGTCAAGGAGTTCAGCCCAAGGCTCAGTGTGAACCAGAGTGGATCCAGTGGCATCAATAGTAGCATCAGTCACATAACAAAACACATTAGCAATGACCAAAATAGACTATGATAAGGTAGATATATTGCTAAACTCACCAACATCCAGTGACGATCTCTCTTCTAGCTGATGCAAAATGATGATGGAGGCCTAGTCAAAAGTTCCTCCCAGGTCCTTGTGGACCTCCTCTTCATATGCTAGTACTTTTCCTTTGAGGAGACTAGCATCTTGTTTATTTAAGGGAGACACCTTAGTAGGAGGGTTCTCCCTAATGACAAGAGCCCCTGCCTTAGCCGCAGGACCTTCCTTCTTCTTGATTGGGGCCTCTCTTGCCAAAACTGGGGCCTCCATGTCCTTATTTGTCATCACTAGAGTCCCTCTTGCCAAAAATGGGGCCTCTATGTCCTTATTCATCACCCCCATCTTAGGGGCCAACACCTCTTCATCGCTTGCTTCTTCTTCTTCTCTCTCCTTTGACAAGTAGACATGTTGGCATTAGTTCAAAGTGAGTAGCCTAAAGCAGATGCTACGCTACGCTACACCATCTAGCATAGCATAGTGTAGCAGACCACAACAAAACAAACACTGAATGAAAGAACATACCAATAGGAGGTTGCATCCTCTACAATTTAAGCTATATTCTGCACCCCTCCTCCTCCTCCATGCGAAGGGCTGGGGAAGGCCTCTTCCATTGGAATGTTCTAGCAACTATTTCAATTATGAAACGCTCACCTTGAGATTCACTAACATCCACGATGGGGACTGTCTCTCCTACACTACCCTAGTCGCGAACGTTGCGGGACATCCAATCCTTAGTCATTACAAAAAATGATTCCCCAACTATTTCTAGATGGTCCTGGGCTTGAACAGTTTGGAAAACCTGGCGAATCCAAGGTTTGGAAATCTGGTCATGATTCTACAAGACCTAGTTTCCTTTCTCTCAAACCACCAGGAACTCCATGAAGTGCTTGAGGCAGCCTATATAAAAGGTGTAGTGGATGTTGGAATAGGCCTCTGTTTTTACGTGGTGCCCCAAGATCTCAGCGCACAAGCCTTTACACAAGGATGTGGCCCAGTTGTAATGAGTCCCCTCCTCCATGACCTCATGCATTATCTAGGCTTACTTAAGCCCCATGACCTTCCCCTAGGTAAGTAGCTGGGGGAATGTGCTAGCATGAAAAACATGCTAGAACTCCTTGATGGGTCCTTCCTTGAGCTTCTCCGTGGGGAGCCCCTTATGCTCCTTGATGAGCCATAGCCACTCTTCGATGTCCTTCTTCTCAAGGGTCAGCTCCATCTTAGATTTTGATCATACCAAAATTCCTTCGGTAGGGATGCTGAACAGATCCACAAATAGCTGGTCATTGATGTCAATGACCACCCACATGTCATGCACATGCAGGTGAAAATGGCCCACCTTGTCGGAGAAGGATCTAACCAAGGTGAGTATCTTGGCCATGGGAATGTTCAGGTTTGGGGCTAGGAATAAATTTAGAAGCCCTGCCTTCTCGATGTTCCTAAGTAGAGCATCTAAGGCCCCACCATTTAGCCAACACTGGCTCTTCTCTACTTCTCCATACTCAAAGTAGACGTTCACTCCCTACACCTTGGCAATTACCACCGTCACCTCCTTAGGCTTCTTCATCCCTACAATAGGTTAAAAAAATGTTTACCCCAAAGATGCAGGAAATTTAAAATTTGTAAAGGCATCAAACATGTAGCAGCACTTACCGCTTGACCTACCATGTCGGTATGACATTCAAAATTGTGGGAGTTCAACCAAAACTTCTTCAACTATGACAAGTTTGAAATATTTTGGCCACTCCCCATCCAACCAGCCCCACCACTTATACTGATTGTAAAGGGAAGAATATGCATCTAGGTAGGTGTGGTATTCACCCCTCCATTGATAAATCATGCCCGCCCATAGGTTCTAGGTGAAAGAGAACTCCTGTAGGACTAGTTGTGTGGTAGCCAGTAAATTCGGTAGGTCATGAACACCCTGCTCGTCGAGAGAGAACCTGGTAGCAAACACATATTATTAGCATTAGGCCATCATGGCCAATGTTGCACAAACATAGCAGAACAAAGTTTCAAAACTCACCCCCCAGCAACGTAGATAGTTCCTTAAGGGTTCTGGAAGCATGTCATCACAAAACATGCAAGGAATAATGTGTTGAAGTGATGATAGTAGTCATACTCGATCATCTCCCAGATCCAGGCCAAGTACCTTAACCCTGTGGGGCATTGACTGGATCCTTCTCCCCGCCCGCTTGTAATTGCCTCATCGGTCAGGAACCTCAAAATGCCTCAACTTGCTCCAAGAAAAATAACTTCTATGATGAAGGCCACCTCCTCCTCCTCTAGGGAGGACCAAATAATCATGTTAAAGTGGTCAAGGAGAAATTGCAAGAATTCCTATGTCCCTAGCTTGAACTATAACCCTTGGTCCCCCATACGTATATGGGAAGGAGGAACATTAGCCATTGGCCTTCCCACGTGACACAGGACCTCTCTAAGCTTCAAAACAATTAGCCTAGGCCTCAGCCCCACCTTGTACAACATAATTTGCAAGATGACATAATATCTAAAAGAAATACATATGGAATATAGTAATAGCATAGCATAACACTCTTCCCATGCATAACGTAGCAAGGGCATGAAAGCCTAGTGTAGCAAGAATGTACTTAGCATAGTAATAGGTAATTAATGACTTGTGCTAGCAAAACAAGTGTCACACCATTGTGTCATACAATGGCCTAGCCCTTCTAAGGGTTTTGTGTTATGCTATTTAAAAGTCAAGTAACTTAAACCACCCAAGCCCTTGTGGTTATGACAACCGTGGTGGTGGTAGCTTAAGCAGTCATGCATGCAACAATGACGCAATCTTCATGCATCTGCCACAGTCGAAATGACAATGGTGGTGATGCAAGGGCCAAAATGACATGACAACATAAAAAACAGGTAGACAAGAATAGATGCAAAGCTAATAGGACACAAAACAAAAGCATAGAATAGCGGAAAAGAAAAAATAAAAAAGAGCAGAGGAGACGTAACTACTAGGTCAATGGTGTGCTCCTCCATGCCATAACCCATGCTTATGTCATGCACCCTAGGGTCTTCTTTGGCTCATTGACCTTTGCAAGTGAAAAATGAATCTTAGGATCCATTTTCCTGATTGCAGATGCACACTCTTCACTGTAAAAATTTTCCTTGCTAGTTGTTATCACAATTGCTCTGTGCTTCAAAATCACCTTGTGCTCTGATGTAGGCTCTATGCTCTTACACTGAAAATGGAAAATTTGCCAGGACTTAATCCCTATTTAATGACCATGATGGTAGGATGGGAAAACTTTCTATCCTCCCTTTCTGATTAATGTGGAACGTGTCGTACAGTGTAGCATGCTCACCATGACATTGTAGCATTGTTAGCATTAAAGCCTTAAGATTCTTCGAGTCAATCACATGCTTTCCCAAGAAAAAAAAATTATATATTTGTTCTTATTGCAGGTTTGAAAAGACCTTAAACTAGCAACCCTAGAAACTGCAATGCAACAAGTCCAAAAAGACTTTAAACTAGCAATCCTAGCATAGTTACACTCCTAACGGTCTAGAAAAACTAGCAATCTCAAACTATTACAATTGCAGTCTGCAATTACATGGGCAGTTTTGCACTTTCCTGAAGTTTTGCACTTCCATATTAGCAATATCACCATTTCTAGTAGTTTTGTGTCAGTAGTACACGTGTTTTGTCCTAAAGGTTTTTCATTTCTCATACCTACCTTTTCTCATTTCGAATACCATCATTCTACATGTTAAAAATTTGCATGTTACAATCTGGTAGTCCAAAATGATGTTAAACTAGTAGCTTGGCATTGGCACGGTTTCATAGCTTCACACTTTTGCATCGACAATTTCATATTTTTAGCAATTCTACACTCTCATGTCTTGGTGGTCCACCTTGACCTCAAAATGACAAACTTTTAATTTACACATCATGACACTTTGCAAGTTGCATCTCATCACTACTTTGCAAATTTTTGTTATACACAGTTTTCGCCAACTGACATCTCTTAACCAAGCTTTTGTCTCATGTTGGTAGGTCGAGAAAAAGATGGAAATCCATCATGACCTCTCCACGCCTATAACATTAGCAGGTCCACAGGGCAGGCTCGTGAGAAAGTTGAACCCCAACATGATCGATTGGCTCAAGGATCTAGTCAACCTTAGAAGCATCCCTAGACTGGCTCAAGGATCTAGTTAGAGCCCTAGATTTAGAGGCTGGGGATGTAATCGAGGACCCTCTCATTGAGACACCCATCACCACATCTAAGGGGGAGATAAAAAAATTAAAACTTAGATCCATCCTAGATGCATGAACACACAACAATGTAGTCAAGATCCTACAAGACAATATCAATTCCTTTGCATGATCATACAGCGACATGCTAGGTCTAGATCCATGGCTAATTTAGCACAACATCATCCTAGACCAACGCATGAAGGTAGTCAAGTAGAAGGCTCACAAAATTAAACTAGAAATCGCACTAGCTATGAGGGATGAAATCACCAAGCTATACCAAGCTAGATTCATCTGCGTGGTTGACTACTCAGAGTCGGTGTCTAACATTGTCGTAGTTTTGAAGAAAATGGGAGGAATACACATCTGTATAGACTTTCATGACTTGAACAAGGTAATGATCAAAGATAACTTCCCACTTCCAAGCATTGATCAGCTCATTGACACCACAGTTGGTCACACTATACTATCCTTTATGGATGGTTTCTCCTGATATAACCAATCCACATTAACCCAGAGCACCAGCTATCAACAACCTTCACGACCCCATGGGGTACCTTCTACTACATCATGATGCCTTTCGGGCACAAAAATTCTAGAGCAACATACCAGTGAGCCATGAACTACATCTTCAGCAACTATATCCTAGGAACATTAAATGACTACGTGGATGATATAGCTGCAAGTCCAAGAAGGTAGTTGATCACCCACGTGACCTACCAATAGTCCTCAAGTGCTACCAAAGGTATGAACTATGCCTCAATCCTAAGAAGTGCATCTTCGAGGTGAAAACCATATGCATGTTAGGGTTCATAGTATCGAAGGCTGGAATACGAGTGGACCCTGACAAAGTTAAGGCCATCATCAACCTAGCACCTCCCGCAAATCTTAAGGAGCTACGTGGTTTGCAGGGTAGAGCATAGTTTATTTGAAGGTTCATAGCAAGGTTGACCAACAAGCTACACCCCATGAAACATCTTCTAAAGAAGGGGGTTAACTTTGAATGGACAACCCAGTGTTAGCAAGCCTTCGACAACTTAAAGAAGGAGCTTTCACACCTCCCGACCATGCATCCACCATAAAGGAACAAACCCTTCTTCATCTACCTTGCCACCTCTAACACATCTATCATGGCACTACTGTAGCGACCAAAAATGTCAGTGGCTGGAAGAACACCAAGGTCGACGAACACAACAGTTCCAACCCCATGCCTGCGGGAGGGCAGTGCTGGGTGTGTGCAAACACGAGGTGCCCTGAATGGTCTGGTCTCTCAGACAAGGACTTACATCAACATTAATATAGTATTTTACAATATAAACTATACAAGTTGTGAGATGGTGCTTATGGGTAATTACAGTGAGAAAAGAAAGGGACTAAAAAAATGCAACAATAATGCGAAATAGTGAATAACGTAAGTGTGAGAATGATATGAGATGATGCTTAAAGCTAAGAAAAATAGGAATAATGCAAGGAATCTAGATAGTAAATAAGAAGTAACATAAGATACAGTTAGGAACATGCATTACTTTAGAGCTACAAACCTGTCCGGTCAGGGGGTGGCACAATCAGCTGCACAATGTGACGGAGTGTAGAAAGTTTCGAGAGTGACCAAAGCATGCTGGGAAAGAGGAAACAACTGTGCACTTGGGCACAAACTTCATGTATATACAATGAGGGGGGGATCCTACCAAGGTGGTATAAAGATACCCTGGGCTTTATGCCAGTTGAGATATGTTCCTTTTAGAGATTGCTGGCCTCTCCTTTTCTTTTCCTTATTGTGAGATTGCAGGTATTTATCTTTGTTTCTTTTAGTCAAGGAGACTTCCCTTTTCTTTTATTTTTCACAGATCCTTTTTTATGCTATTTGATAGGCTATTTATAGGGCTAAAGGTAAGCAAAGGTGACCGTTTGAATACTACGTTATTGCAGACTTACACCAACTTACTGGCGTTACTCAAGCCATTTGTGACTGTTGAGCTTTCAAGACCGTTGTGATGCGAGTAATAACTATGATCCTACTACATTGTGACTACACCGCTAGCTCCTAGAGGCATGTGCCAATGGTCCAATTGAGGTGGAGTGCATTGATGTGGCATAGTCACCTACTTGCCATGCTGTGTTTTGCGACATGTCTTGCTTATCATGGCATAGCACCTTGCCGCGTGTCTTGCCGTACATCACATACTTGCTACATGATGTTACGCTCCGTAGCATAGCATAGCATAGCAATTGGTAAAGTTTTGTTAATTTTCAACTTATTCTACCATGATGCAAGTTCTGTGGACTTTGCTAATTTTTCCTTTCAAACCGCCTTCTGTTCCTTTCTGCAAGATTACTACACCTTGCTGTGCCATGTAGCTTAGCGTAGCGTAGTAGTAGACATGGTCTGCCACTTCCTAGCAAAAAGAGACACCATTGTAGAACTTGAGATTGGACAAGGGAGGTGAGTAGTGAATTTGTTGCTATGTTATGCAATATGTCATCACGTAGCGCAACATCTTGTTCCACCATTGTTTTCTGAGGCTTTCTATGCTACACATTGTAGCGTAGCAGGCTTTGCGACTTAGAAAACTTGCTGAACTACTTCTCCTATGCACCTAGGCTACTATTGTTGATTCTGGACACCATTTCTATGTAGGCTATCGGTTGTTCAGAATACTTTGGTAGGTGGGTGAGTTGGTATAGACCTTGCCCATGCCTAAAGTAGAAAATTTACCGAACTGGCCATCCTAGACTCAGAACGTTCTTTTCTTGATGGACTGCTATGGTGCTGTGTAGACTGTAAGAGCTTGGTGAAGCTAGGATGACCCTGCATTTTATTTTAGGGTGTTTCATTCGCCCCTCTTTGTTGACATCTAGAGAATAGGCTCGATGGACGTCGGCAAAGAATACGAAACACCGTAGCAAGCGAAACATTGAGGCTATCTCTTGGTGAGTACTGAGACATTGCCTGGTTGTGCTCGAGGATGCTGCATTGGTGCTACTAAGATTAAGGTAGAAAGTAGAGATGAAGTTTAGCTGAGTCCCTCGTCAGAGTGCTCTGAGGGACTTGTTTGCATTTTCATCTCCGATTGGCGCTGTTCTTCAACCTCCTGTAGGTGGGTGTCCCCTCCATAGGATGAGCTGTATTACATCCATGGAGGGTCTTGACCTACCTATCGAAGCCTTCCACATGGTGAGCTACATTACACATGTGCCAGAATTTGCACTCTCGAACAACCATGTTAGTCAAGGAACTCACTTTGTGACATTGTAGCCTTTGGTATTGTAGAGGGATGCATCTGCAGGGATAATGTTTTGCAAGCTACTAGCATTATTGTTACCCTTGGACACCATTGCTGGTGTGAGATGCCCAAAGCAGGGAGGCCAATAGTGGTCTTCGCAGCACTGCCCACAGAGGAAGCTATTCCCCAGGGCACCAAGGACGCGAATGCACTGAGATCCCCACCAAAGGCATACACGCTGACTTCAACTATGGGATTAGCTACCACATAGTTGAACACTGTGCGAGCTATAACCTTGACGAGGAATAGAAGTGTAATAATATTATGGCTAGGCCACAATACTATTAGCATCTCAGAAGTGGGAACGGGCCTAGGAGCTACCATCTGGGTGGTGGATTGTAGCGACGGTAGGTTTGAAGGGCCCATGTGACATTGTACAACATCTTCGAAGGATCAACATGACATCGAAAATGACAGTGCGTACGTCCTAGATCATGTTTTCCTTACGTCGGGAGCTGTGTCCTGGAGTGGCAATGTCCCACCTACATGCCGATATCATGCTCCTTCGTTTGATGTATGTTCGGTGATGATGCCTGTTGAGGATGTGACACGAACCCAGTTTAAGGTCTTGGTAGACCGGATGCTAGTTTAGGGTCCCAGCAGATTGTTGTGCTAGTTTGAGGTTCCAGCAGACCGTACATGCTAGTTTTATGTCGTGGAAGATGCACGATGCTATTTTATAGTCATAGTGAACTAACAATGCTAGTTTTATGTCATGGAAGACTGTTGCTTCCAGTTTACCATCATAGCGGACGTTGTTTGGTGCTGCAAGTTTATCGTCACTAAGGACGCTGACCAGTGAGGCTGCCAGTTTATCGTTGTAGCAGATAGTGGCGTGTGCTATCATTGCACCTTAGATGTAGTATGGCTTGAGGTACATGTGGTTCACCGAGTTGGCAAATTTGTTGTTATTCATGTCCGCCAATTTGAAAGCTCCATTCCCGAAGGCTTTAGCGACCATGTAAGGCCCTTCCCAGTTGGCTGAGAATTTACTCACATGCTCATGGACAACCTTGAGGATGAGGTCTCCCTTCTGTATTGGCCGTCAATGTTGGTCTGCATGGTGCTTTTACCGTTGTCTATCCTGATAGTGCTCAATCTATCTTAGTGTCTGCGCGCATTCCTCCTCCACTGAGTTGAGGTTGATGGCTCATGATTTGTTGTTCTGGGCTTCACTCATGATGTTGGACAGGATCATCTAGAGTGAGGGTACCTATAACTCAGGAGGTAACACAGCTTCAAATCCATAAATGAGACTGTAAGGGGTCTTACTTATCATGGTTATGCAAGTCATTCAATAGGCCTAGAGGACATAGAGTATTTGCTCATGCCACTGCCTCTTATTGTTGCTAAGCATCTACTTCAGTAAGTTGATGATGGACTTATTTGTAGCCTCTATCTATCTGTTCACCTGTGGATAGTAAGGGGAAGAAAATGATTGTTTAATGCCCAGGTTACTACAGAAGGTCCGAGTTTCCTTACTGCTGAACTGTGGCGCATTGTCGGTCACAATGATGATCAGAAGCCCAAACCTAGTCACGATGTTATCGAGGATGAAGTGGTAGATTTGATGGGATTTCATTTTCCTCAGAAGAATAGCTTCCACCCACTTAGTAAAATACTCTGTGATGGTGATAATGAAGCTATGCCCCACGGAAGACTTAGGCGTGATGGGCCCTATAAGGTCTAGTCCCCATCGTTGGAAAGCCCATGTAATTTTTGTAGGGTGTAGATTTGTAGGCACTATGTGTATGAGATTTGCACATATCTGACATGTATCACATGTTTCGACTTTTGATAGGTAGTCGCGCTCCATGTAAGGCCAATAATAGCCTATGCATCTAATCTTCGCTGCCATAGCCCTAGGTGTGATGTATCCACCGCATAGCCTTTCATGAACCTCATTAACTACCTTCTGTGCTTGCTCACCACCCAATCATAGGACTGCTGGCATCGGGCATCACTTCCTATCAGCACATATTGCCATGCACGTTTTTGGATTGCATCTCTCTAGCCCAATGTCAATCTACCTGGGAGTTCGCCATGCTACAGATATTCTTTAATGTTATCATACCATTCTGGGGTGTCCGCAGTGTTAACAGATGCCATGTTTTCTGCTCGAGTGATAGGTTTTGTGCATTCTATGATCATAGTTGGTAGGTTCACCAAGGAATGCGATGGGATGTTTAACGCAAGGGTAGCTAAGGTGTCTGCTATGCCATTCTCGTTGCATGGCACATGTTGCATGTCAGTGGTTGTGAATTGTTTTAATAAAACCTTTGCTAGGTCACAGTAGGGTTGTAGATGCATAGCCTTGTAGGCGTAAACTTTGGTGATTTGATTCACAACTAGTTGTGAATCTCCTCGAATCGCCTAGTGTTGTACATGCAGTGCATAGGTAGTTAAGAGGCCTATGAGTAGCCCCTCATATTTTGCCACATTGTTAGTGCATGGGAATGTGAAGTGATAAGCAGATGGTACATTTCCCTAGAGAGGAATGTGATTACAATAGTGGCGCCACCTCCTTGTGTGGTTAAGGCACCATCGAAGTGTAAGGTTTTCTCAAAATGCAGTGGGACGATGGTGACATTGCTTATGTATTTGTCTAGAAACTCAAGGTCAATGACCACCTGGTCATCGACTGGCAAGGCCATAAGTTGGGTCGCTATGGTTTGGCCTTTTGTCGATGATTGGCTCACATAGCGTAGATAAAATTATATAGTTATGGCCTTCCATCGAGCTATCCTATTGCCTTCGTATAATTTTCCAGTGATAGCCCAGAGTACATTAATTTTGCAAATGATGTTGGTTGTGCTACAGAATAGGTAGTGCCACGACCTTTTTAGCACAAATACTAAGGCTAGGCAATTCCTTTCCACCTCGTTTATTTTTTTCTTGTACGATATTAATGCATGGCTCAGGTAATACACTGGTATCTTAGAGCCATCATCCCACTTCTAACATAGCAGTGCCGCTATGGATGTGTTAGAGGTGGCAAGGTATATGAAGAAAGGCTTGTCCCTCTATAGCGGGTACTCTATTGGTAGGTGGGAGAGTTCCTTCTTCAGGTTGTCAAAGGCTTGTTGACATTGGACTGTCCACTTGAAGTCAACCCCTTTTCTCATAAGATGTTGCATGGGGTGTAACTTATTGGTCAATCTTGCTATGAACCTTCAAATGAATTGCACTCTACCTTGTAGACCACATAACTCTTTTAGGTTTGTGGGGGGTGCTAGGTTGAAGATAGCTTTGACTTTGTCTAGGTTCACCCATATTCCATCCTCCGATTATACAAACCCTAACATGCTCCTGGTCTTTACTTTGAAGATGTATTTCTTAGGATTGAGATGCAAATCATGCCTTTGACAGCACTTGATGACTAACTCTAGGTCATGTGGGAGATGGGTCGCCTCTTTGGACGTGACTGCTATATTGTCCACGTAATCATTTAATGTTTCTAGGATGTGGTTACTGAAAATGTATGTCATGGCTCGTTGGTATGTTGCCCCAGCATTCTTGAGCCCAAAGGGCATCATGGTATAGTAGAAGGTTCCCCATGGAGTCATGAAGGTTGTCAACAGTTGGTGTTTTGGGTTGATGCATATTTGGTTGTATCCAGAGAAGCCATCCATGAAGGATAGCAAAGCATGCCCAGCCGCAGTGTCAATGAGTTGATCAATGTTCGGTAGTGGAAAGTTATCCTTGATCGTTGCGTTATTCAAATCTCGAAAATCTATACACATTCATATCCCTCTTGTTTTCTTTGAAACCACAACAATGTTAGACACCCACTATGAATAGTTGACCACGCGGATGAAGCCTGCTCAGTACAACTTAGTGATTTCCTCCTTCATAGCTGGCGAGATTTATGGCTTGATTTTACAAGTCTTTTTCTTGACTACCTTCACGTGAAGGTCTAGGACAATATTATGGTAAATCAATCATGGATCTAAACCTAGCATATCTTCATATGACCATGCAAAAATGTCAACATTTTCTTACAAGGTTTTAACTATGCCCTCATGTATTTGTGTATCTAGTAGAGAGCTGAGTCCTAATGTCTTTACCTTCCTTCTTGTAGAGGTTATGGGTATCTCGATGAGTGGATCCTCAGTTACATCTCCAACCTCCAAATCTAGGACATGGACTAGGTGTTTAGGAAAATCTAGGGGTGCTTCTAAGGTTGCTATAGTATTAATCACAACTAACTCCTAGTTGATCGCATCGGGGTTTAACTATCTTGCGAGCTTGCCTTGTGGCCTTGTCAATATTAGAGGCATGGAGAGGGCATGTTGGGTTTCCATTTCTTGCTTAACCTGCCATCACAAGATGAGAGCCTGGGTAAGGATTACCAGAGATTGTGCGGAATGTAAATCTACAAAGCAACATTGAGATGTGACTTGCTAAATAAGATGATGTAAAGATTGAGGATTTTCTTGCTCAGGGCTTTGGCATGCCACCCAGGCATAGGGATCTTGGATAGTTGAAGACATAGTCATTGTTGATGTAAATTGTGAAGTTGTATATGGATGCCTAATCACTAGTTTAAATGTCATTTTGGATTACCATATTGTGACATGCAAAGTCTTGCTATGCTAAATAACGACAAAAGAGATAGCATTGCGAGTATGAGACATGTTGGGCGGTTAATGTGGGAATGAAGGCATGAAACTGTTAGGGAATATGCCACCCTTATGTTGAGGCATGCCAGGTGATTTCTCACACAAGAAGCATAATTACTTCGTTTGACGTCATTGCAGGCTACAGCCGTTGCTAGTTGAAATTTCTGTCTTTGAGCCTTAAGGAATGCAATCATGCCAGGTTTTTTAGCCTAAGGTCTTTTCGGATCTTCAATTGAAAAAAATATTATCTTATTATTTTTACTTTCTAGAAGGAAAGTAACTAACTTGGAGCATGCTGACGTTTAAATGCTAATAGTGTCATGATGTTGTGGCGAGCATGCTATCCCACACGCCACCCTTGCCTTAATCAGAAAGAGAGAAAGGAAGTTTCTCCATTTTGCTATTACTACCATAAATAAGGGTTGAATCATGGTAATTTTGTTGTTTTTGCTCTAGAAGTGCATAATCCTTGTTGGAGCACTTCAGCGATTTTGGAACGTGGAGTCATTATGTGAATCCATATCGAGGCGAATTTCTACGAAGGTCGTAAATCTACTAGCGGGGCTATGGCTCCCAAGACTCAGTTGGTGCTCATGAAGGTTGAGGAGGCAAAGAAGGCCTTGAGACATGGGCTGCAGGCACATGTTCTAGCACGAGAGGGCACACTATTGACCCAGTGAGTTTTATACGTCTCTTCCATTCCTTTCTCCTTGCACCTTCTACCCTCTTCCACTCTGGTTTTATTTCTTATCTTTCTTGCTGCTGGTCTTTTCTGTGGCTATGTCATTTTGGCTTTGGTGTTGTCGCGGTCTTGCTTTCTTTCAATCATCACTATTGTGCAAGGGTCTCATTGTGGTTATATATAAGGCCATTACTACCACAACTATTGCCATGGCTGTGGGACCAAGGTCCTTTAAGCTGCTGGACCGTGAAACCATCGGGAGGGGGTTTGTATGACATAGGCATGTATTCTATTTGGGTCTGCTATTAGTTATCATATTTCTATGCCAAGTTACTTGCATGTTCTTGCTATGCTAGGATTTTGCATCTTTGTTGTGCTATGATGAGCAGGGATCATGCTATGCTTCACTTATGGTCAGCTAGGCGCTGCTACGTTGCCCATGTATTATGTTCATATTTGATGTCACGGTCTACTATTTTTGTTATGCAGGGTAGGGCCAAGGTCTAGATTGATCATTTTGGATTTGGAAGGAGTATTTTGCCATGTAGGTAGGCCTATGGCAAACGTCCCCCTTCCCTCGATACATTTGGGATATCGAGCGATTTGGTTTAGGGACGGGGCACGAGACTTCCTGCAATTCCTCCTCAACCAGTTTAGTCTCATGGTTTGGTCCTCCTTGGATGAGATGCGGGCATCTGACATGTTAGAGGCTTTACTACCAGGGGCAAATTGGGGCATCCTGAGATATCATTTTGATGATGTGACTTCAAGCAGGCCAGGAGGAGGGTCTTCCCCACACTCCATAGGGTTCAAGAGCTTGGCCTAGATTTGGGACATGCCAGAATACCAGTGTTATCATCCCTTCAACATGTTGTACCTTGTGCGCCATATGGTGACATATTTTCTAAACCCATAGGGAACCATTTACTATGTTGGTGGGTGATTTTCACATCTCTATTTTGCTGCACGACATTGGCTATGCTTGATTGAGTGTTGATAGCATGCACTTGTCATCAGGTTCCATCTTAATGATGATCGGGTTCATGATCAGCTAGATGAATTGGCCATGACATAACTAGCCCTACAAGAATTTGCCTCTGCCAAGAGCCTGCGAGTGGGCATGATTGCTCTTTGCGGGGAAGGATACTGTCCCCTCTTATGCATGATCGCCTCTTTCTACAATAATTTCAAGCTGAAAGGTTGGCTAGACAAGGAGTGGAGTGAACCTTTTAAGCAAGTTACACTCAAAGTAGTCTTAGCAGCTAAAATCCCACTATTCCCCTCACCGTATAGGCCTGGTGGGTTAATAGGTAGGTGTCATTTTTTTTTCTTTTTTTTGAGGTATGTTTTGTCATTATTGCCACATGAGCGAAGAAGCCCTGTGAAGTGATGGTGGTGACTGCTAGAGGGCAAGGGGGAAACATCTACTTCAAATACAGTGAGGTACCAGCAAGCCAGAGCTAGTTGGAATGAGGGGCTCCAGGCCCCTTTCTCAGAAGAATCCAGATGGCCGAGCTTATGGATTTTTTTATGGCACCGAATTTGGGCATTCCTACTACCGAGATGCTTTCCTTGGTCAACTCCTTTTCGGGGCAGGAGAGTTGCTTTCGCACATACATGCAGGGTGTGCGGGTGGTCATGGACATCAATGACCAGCTATTTATAGATTTTTTTGGTGTTCCTAATGATGCCACCGATGTGATGTCAAAGGACAAGTAGGAGTTGACCCTCCATAAGCAGCATATTGAGGAGTGGCTAATGCTCACCAAGGAGAAGAAAGGGTTGCCTATGGAAAAGCTTAAGGACAATCCTGCCATGGGGATATACCTGATCTATCATGCTTGTGCATTCCCTCAACTACTTACCGAAGGAAAGGTCTTGGGGCTTGAGAAGTCTTGGGTAATGTCAAAAGTCATGGAGGAAGGGGCCCATTATAACTAGGCCGAATTCCTATGTAATGGCTTGCAGGGTGAGATTTCGGGGCTCTGTGAGCAAATCGAGTCCCGTTCTAACATACACTACACCTTCTACATTGGCTATTTAAAGTTCTTTGTGGAGTTCTTGGTGGTCCAGGAGGATGGGGTCTAGTCCGAGATGGATCGTGAATAGATCCCCATGTCATGGATTCGATAGGTCTTTTGGACCATGCAAGCCTAGGCTCCCCCGGAGGTGGTCGGGGATTCATTTTCTGTAACGACTAAAGGTTTGACAGTTCATGGCACTTGTGGCCAAGACAGTGTAGGGGAGACTCCCCATACCATACTTGGCAACGTGACCCAGGGTGATCATCTTATGGCTGACACCATTCCTACGGAGTTGTGGAGAAAGAGACCTCCCCCTACTAGGGAAAGCCCTCGTGAAGAGAAGCGACAACTGTGGTTCAAGTTGTGACAAATGCAACCCCCCATTGGTGAGCATTTAGAATGCTAACTATTCCATGCTTAGCTAAGTGGTGCTTTGTGGCATGATATCAATTTTAAGTTAATCAACTTCGATTTATTATGTGTATACCCTTTGCGGACAAAAGAATAAGAAGGCAAAGAAGAAGGTGATGAAGAAGTGTTGGCCCTCAGACCGAGGGTGACAAATAGAGACACAGGGGGGCCGACTTTGGAAGAGAGGGCCCCGGCTAGGGATACTGGGGCTCTTGTCTCAGCGGTAGGGACTATTGTCATTAGGGAGCCTCTTTCTACCAGCAAAGAGATGTCTTCCCAAAATAAAAAGGACACTGCCCTCCTGAAAGGGAAAGCACCAGTGCTTGAGGTAGGAGTTCCTACGGACCTGGCTAGGCCTTCTACAAAACCTATCATGATTGTCTTGCACCAGCATGATGTGAGACAATAGCTAAATACTGGTGAGTTTAGGCTTTGGATGTGCCCTACCGTAGTCCACTTTAGCTATTATTGTCATGCTAAATTGCATAACAGGTGCTATCACTAATGTATTAGGATCTTCTCTGCCCCAGATAGAGTCATGGGCTGAAATTCATGACAAGTTTACATTTGTTCAAGGGCTAGTTGATGACATGATCAAATGCCTTCAATAGGAGGATCCTCGTGTGGGTGAGTAGGAGTGTTAAAAGCCCCTATGCTGCTATGCTACAACTCTTAAAAATATTGTTTTATGTTATGTTGTCATGATTGCTATACATTCTATAGCCTCTCAGCTCAAATGGCACCCGGCTCGACCTATGGAAATTGACGTGGTACCCACACTTTCATCCGATGTGACTAAAGTGCCTCATCGTGTATTTGACAAGGCTTACAAATGCGTTGTGCACTCAGCATGCTCCCTATGGGAATGTAGACGTACCAATGAGAAATTGTGACAATAGGTCCATACTGAGGTGGAAAACCTCAAGTCAAGGATCGGTTTCCTCATAAACTGTAATCCCAACCCTGTGGAGTCACAAAGGGTTGTGGTCAATCATGCCATATTTTGGACTGTTGTCCATCAGAATGTAGAATCCACCTACGAAATAGTCAAACAATAGATGCAAATGAATTTGCTAGCCTAGAATTGCCAAGATATGAAGAACATAAACGCCAAGATCTTCAAATGGGGGAAGGCCTAGAGGGACCACAAGCATACATACAAGCAAGAAAACGAAACCCATCGAAGGCTGTATAAAGATGCTGTTGTGGAGGAATTCTCGTACGAGGCATTTGTGAAGGCCATCGGCACTTCTGAGACTTATGCCAAATTTAAAGAGCAGGTGCAGGTCACGGAATCTCCAAATTTGGGGATGACCCTTCCTACAGGGGAGATCGCCACCACCTCCCTTTCCCCGGGGCCTCTAAGATGGACAACTTTGGAAAGGGAGAAAGTTGCCACTGCGAATACTGAACCTAATCACAGGCCTTGGATGAATATCTCGATGGAGAAGATTGAGTGCCATCTTAGGCTTGTTCTAGACCAGATACCTCTTGTGATGGATGCAGGCTCCCCTCAGGTTAGTCACTTTGATGCTTTGCTACAGCTATCATTTATCGAATTTGTTGCCCCTACTAACTACTTTATCCTTTGGGGTGTAGGCTCATAACAAGGATGTGAGGCCCATGGAGGGAAGGAATGAGGTGTCAGCGGGGGGCAATATGGGAGCAAACGATGTGCAAGTGAATGAGGTAGAGACAAAAGGTGAAGGCACTACGAATAATGATAGCTTGTGAGAGCATGAGGGGGGACTCCCCCTGTCTCTTTATTTTTCTAGAAGAGTTTACAGACATCGTCAATAGGTGAAAAATTTTGACTGAAATGCAAAATTCCAAAAAGGAAAATTGGTTTCTTGTTATTATGTGTGTTATGTGAAGTTTTTGTACTCTGGTATGCTAATTTTAGGCCATTTTGGGCTGATTATTAGTTTTAGGCCATTTCGGGCCATTTGTTAGTTTTAGGTCATTTCAAGCCATTTGTTAGTTTTAGGCCATTTTGGGCCATTTGTTAGTTTTAGGCCATTTCGGGCCATTTGCATATTATGCCAAAATGACGACACCCTAGTGGGCTAAGGGGAAAGCGAATATGCAAGGATGGTGAATGGGTGAGAAGTCACAAGGCTGTTATGCTACGCGTAGCTATCTCCTAATCTTTCATGGGTTGATAGGGAGGTAAGGTCAAGGCATTTTTCTAGGGCCTCCACTTGTGCTACCATCCTCCACTTGAAATGGAAACTCCACCCAGACATTTTCTACATAAGGGTCATTTCATTGGACCTTTCCCTTTGCTATATGATTGGTCCATGCATGAACAAGCACTTCATCTTCAGAGGTTGTAACCTCTGAACCTTGCTCTATCTTTAGGTTACTAATTACTTGCATTACCAACTTTTCTCCATGGATTATCACCTCTCTACCCTCGTATGGTAAGTGGATTTCCTGGTGTATAGGTGAGGAAACTGCCCCGAGTTGTGCTAACCACGATCTTCCCAAGATTAGGTTAAACTCGGGCATTTCTTCGACTACAATGAATGTTGCGTCTATGGGGAGCTCATTCCCTACTACGAAGTTTACATGAACTATGCCTTTTACCAAGACACGTGCCATGTTGAAGGACCATGGGCATGATGTCGCTGTTGGTTTGATTTGGTCGACCAACCCCAGTTTCTCTATGATAGGCAAAGAGATGATGTTTGTGGCTGCCCCATCATCAACATGCACCCTTCGGATTCGCTATTAACCGACCCAAATTATGATGAAAAGAGGTGCTATAGTTACTTGGCCCTTTTTGGGATCTTCCTTAAGGGCTTTGTTGCTGAAATTTAGTGGAGGTGTGGACTCCATAGGTACGAAGGGGAGTATGACTGAGTGGATCATTTTCTCGTCTTCCGACATGTTCTCATCAACCAGAATTGCTATTAACATGCAGACTAGAGCCTCGCGGTGAGGGGTGGATACCATGACTAAGTCGTATAGGATCAACATGGTATTTTGTTGCCTTAGGATTTGCCCAACCTAGGTTAGGGCGTTCAAGAAGTCTTGACCGCTCGTTTGTTTGACACTCTCCTCCTCGATTCATCCTAGAAGATGAATCTCCTGAGGGGAGATGGCCCAAGACCCAGGTTCAAATTCTTAGCAACAGGATGTCATATCTTATGTGCATGCGTCAACCTTCGTCATTGGTGATGAAGGTTTAAATTTAAAGGGCAAAGGCATAGTTTTAGAGATTCTTTTGACGGTATTTCTCTTTGACACCTCACCCATCAGGTAGATTTCTCGTGTTTTAGGATGAGGAAGTTTTTTGTTGCTAAAAGGGATGGGGGTTGTCTAAGATGTTGGTGTTGTAATGACGAATGGGGCTAGAGGTGTTAGCGGACAGGGTTGCACAGCCCTACCAATGGGTGGTGCAGAGGTAGATGCTCGTGGTGGGACTTTCAAGATGAAGGGCAACTGCGGGCTTGGACCAGCCATTGGTGGCATGGGCATACTATGCTAAGGCACAAGAATCAAAAATGGTTGGAACAGTGGCATGGGATCATTGTCAATACTGATGGCATTGATTATGTAATCGGTGTTGTTGGCATTAAGTGGGTCAGTATAGACATACATGGATTGGTTTTTAGGACGTACTAGGCTACTTTAATCTAGCACCAAATGCCCTAGGATAATTAGTCTTTGGATGTCATCCTGCAACGATAGACAGTAATCCGTGGTATGACCACATAGTTGATGGTAGTCATAAAACTTATCTAGCCTAAAAACTTTAGGGACTAGAGGTTCATTGGGGAGGGCTAAAGAGGGATTTCTAGGGAGCTCACAGTAGCGTCAGTGTCTCATGTTTACTTCTTCTGACATCCACTTGTGTTGAATGTATCCCGCTGCCAACAGTTGCTTCAGGAGTTCTGAAGGTTTGAGGGGCAACAGATTATATTTTGAATGATCTTTACGTTTGAAATTAGGTTTAGTGTATGTAGATGTCTCGGGTGTGGGGGTGGCAGGTTGTAATGCTTGGCCCAGCTTAGGCGCTCAGTCGGCTGCAAGTACAATCGGTTTCTTGTTATTCTTGTTTCCACTGTTACTATGTTTGGGTTTAGCCTCAGCTGCCATAGTAGCCACCATGGTCGTTGGGGCCTTACCTTTGTCCTTATTTGCAAAGCTTTTCCTATAAGTGACATAAATCAAGTCTTTACTTACCTCGGCTGCGTCTTGTATGCTTTTTTTTTAGAGAAAGCTTGACTAAGTGAGTGTGAAACAAGTTAATATAGTTTTGACTTGATGAAGTTGTTCACTACACCCTTAAAGATGGCTAACAAATGAGCCTCCACGATAGGTTCATGAATTTTGTTAAGGGTTGCGCTCCATCGTTGAATGAATTTTTGGACTGGTTCTAGTGGGTCTTGCTTCATGCTCATCAGCTGATCTAGCATGGTTTCTGGCTTCAAGTTATACTGGAAGAGTGTCACAAACTGGGTCAAGAGTTCTTCCAAAGTTAAAATGGATGAATGTGGCAATGCTCAATACCAATCTAGGGCTTTCCCGGCTAGGAACATGGTGAAGATGCAAATGATCGTATGCAGCCATTGTTGCAATAACAAAGACTCTAACCGGAAAGTGATGAGATGTGTATTGGGATCTCCTTTTCCATCGCTCTTCATGAACTATGGGAGGGACATCTTGGGTGGTAATATCAAGTTAGGGATTGCAAGGTTGATGGGGTCATCTTGGTAAAATTCCATGACTTGTACCATATCAGACCTAACAGCTTTGAGGCATTTTACTTCCTTGGTTAGGGTCTGAATAAGCTGAAATGCTTGGTCCAAACTTGGGGATGTTGTAGACATCTGAGGGACTGCAGAGGCGACCCCCATAGGTGGCATGGTAGTGGTGGCAATTTGACCCATCGGCTGTGCCATTGAGGCCATGCCTGCTAAAGGTGTTGTTTGCGTTGTCCACCATCTAGTGGGTGGTATCATCGGAATGGTAATAGCGGGTTGAGCTATCGGGTAGGCTCTTTGGATCATCGATGGGATCCCCCATGGCCTTGCACCAAGTTGTGCCATTTGGGAGGTTGAGTAGACCTGAGGGCTAGTGTAATGAGACATCTGCAATAGTTGTGGAATAGACGATGAAGTGAACGGAGGCCACCATGTGGATGGGCTTGGGCCCATCACAGTGGGTGGGACGGTGGCTTATGTAGGAATTCGTATGGGAGTTAGTTGTGATTGTAAAGTAGGTATAGTGTGGACATGTGGTAGAGTAGCTGTGATAGGTATGTTGCGTGTTGCGGTAGCATGCTGATAAATAGCTTGTAGTGGCACAACTACTATGGGTGCAACTGGGCGATAGGGGTGATGAGGTGCTAGGAACGTAGCATGGCTACCCACTATAATTATAGTTGCAGACTACTGAAGCATAGGCATGATGGTAAAGGGGGTGGTGACAGGCAGCAGGTTGGCCCAGAAGGACTGGGTAGGTGGGGTAGGGATGAGGTTAGCTCGGCCTCCCTCATCAGATTGGGAGTTGAGTTCCTCCTGCCCATCTTGAAAGGTGTCATCCTAGTTGAACATTATGTCTTGTTACCCCATAAGCCTTGTCAACTGGATTAGTTGATCTAGCAGCCTTTGGTTAGCTTGTGCTAGAGGTAGGGAAATGCCCTGGTTAGGAATGAATTCCTCCTTGTTGCAGTAAGCGAACTCGAAGCTATGTTTTTCTTTGAGTTCATTTAAATCTAAGGGTAGGTTAGCCTGCACCTTCGTGCAAAGGAAATTATAATGTTCATGTTGCTAGGCTAGGCCCTCAGGTCCTCAGTTTTAGATTTTGGGAGACCGACATGCTTCTGGTATTGGATTCAACCATTATTTGGCACTAGTAGTGCCTTGGGCTACGAAGGGCACCTCCATGTTGGAGATATCAATAACGGTAGTGGCAGAAGTCATCGTTAAGCAAGTGATTATGCGAAAATGCTAGAAAATGTGGAAGAACAGAAGGATTAAAAAAATGAAAATAGGTGGCTTTTCGTCTTGCAAGATCCCAGAGGGACCATCAAGGTGACCAACCTACACCACAGAAGATGGAAAAAACCTCAAAGGGTGTCACGCTTTCGCCTATGCTGGCTAGGACGCAGGACACATGCGGGACTATTGTAGAAGAAGCATGTTAAATCATCGTCTAAAGGCCTATTATCTCATAGGGTTCAAGAGGAACCGTCGAGGCGACCGATCTACACCACACGATGTGTAAACAATCACAAAGGGTGTCGAGTCTACGCTAATGCAGGTCAGGGTGTGGAAGGCATATGAGACTACCGTAAAATGAGAAAATTAACTAGCAACTAGGTAAATTTTGTGTCTTGCAGGATCCTAGAGGGACTATTGAGGTGATTGTTCTGTACTACATGGAATGAGGTACAGAATGTGGGTGAGACAACCGTAGGATGGGTAAATTAACTAGCAATCAGGCAGGTTTTATGTCTCACAAGGTCTTGGAGGGACCGTCCAACCAATCGATCTACACCACACGGGGTAGGGTGCAGTACACATGTAAGATGATCATAGAATGAGCTAGTTAATTGGCAATCAGAGCCCTTGTGTTCTGTGGGGCTTCGGAGGAACTGTCGGGGCAACCGATTTGTACCGCCTGAAATCGTCAGTCCCTGGCTGGAACGAGAAACAGAGACGGTGGGATCGCAGGATGAGCAAAAATGACCCTACCTTCGCTTGAGGGTGAGCTGGAATGCACGAAGGTAGAGTACCTTGGGTGGTCTGCACGTGGATCAGACAAGGATTTCCCCAAGTGTCACCGAAGTGTTATACGCTGGGTTATGCGTAAATAGTGTAGCGGGCGTAAAACGTAGCGAACAGTGAAAACAGGGTGTAAACAAAATGTAGATGGTGTAACAGCATAAACAGCGTAAACTGATATAGGCAGCGTAAACTAAGCGTAAACCTGAACACAGCGTAAACAGGGCGTAAACTGGGCATAAAGCGTAAACAGGGCGTAAAGCGTAAACAGGGCGTAAAGCGTAAACACGGCGTAAACTGGGCGTAAAGCGTAACCAGGGCGTAAACAGGGTGTAAAGCATAAACAGGGCATAAATAGGGCATAAACGGCGTAATCAGAACGTAAATGTAAACGAGCGTAAGCAGAAACACACGCAAGAAGTTAGCATAAACTATAAGTTGGAAACTGTAAATTGTAAACTCTATTATGAAGTGGAAATGTAGTGCACCGGTCTAACGCAGTTGTGGCTGAGCACAAGGCAGACGTAAAGCCCCGGTGGGTGCAGGGATGTGGCTGGTTCGCACGGTAGGCGAAGCGTAGAGACTGTGCTCAGCGTACAGAACTTCCAGCGTAAGCATCAGAGGTTTTGGTTTGTAGCGTAATTGCTCTGGGGTCTGCTCTGGTAAATTTTTGTCCACCTTGAATACGCGGAAAACTGGGCTTTTTATAGGTGGGGTTTTACCGGGAAAATCGGGTTGGGAGACACGTGGTTTGTCGACCGGGTGTGTAAAATTTAGAAATATGATATACGCTGGGCGTATATGCTACATCAGGCTAGCGTATACGTTGGGCATGTACACTGGACTTTCTGGGTGTGTGAACTCTGGTGGATGCTGGGCGTATACGCTGATGGATGCTGGCATATACGCTGGGGCGTATATGCTGATGGACACTGGCATATACGCTGATGGATGTTGGCGTATACGCTGATGGATGTCAACTTGCTTCAATTCTTGCTCTTGTTGCACCTGCTGAGCGTACATGTGAGGCGTGTATGCTGGGCGTCGGGCGTATACGCTGGGCGTACATGCTGGTCGTATACGCTGGGCGTAGACGCTGGCACAACACTTGGTAAAAACCAAGTATTTCGATCCTCAAAATTGCCATGTGTGACTTCAAGTGTAGCCAAAGTCGTCTGAGGGTCACGGGGACCTGTTTCTTGCTGGAAAAGTGCCAAACTAGAAATTTTTGTGGTGTTTCATTGGCCCCTCTTTGTTGACGCTTGGAGGAATCAACCCGAGAAGCATCGACAAAGAAGCGCAAGACATCACAAGCAACTTGATAAAAGCTTTGTCCCTTACCACTTGACTAGACGTCATCGTACCGTGTTTAGTAGTGTATAGGGTTGAAAAAGGTGAGATTGGTAGCCGGTAGGAGAGAAGGGATTGTGGGGATTGGTGACTGCCCAAGGGATCATGCTGGGGAAATGGGATGCTCAGGTGTGTGGCATGCTGGTCCTCGTCGATAGCCATTTTTTTGGCAGACTCGGAATTCAGGCATGCGATGCACGTCTTTTGGTGGAACAGTGCTCTTGGTTAGTGTTCAAGAGAGCTTGTTGTCAATGCCAAAGCCACGAGGTGATGTTTTGCATTCTTTGGAGGAACAGCACCCTTCTTTGGGGAAACTGTAAGCGAAGAGCAAAAGCCATGCAACAGGATATTTCTTGATTGCTTTTGACATGAGTACCTATTTTCAAGACCGATACCTTCCCACCTAGGGCTTGTATGGGAAGTGCCAAGGGTCCCATTTTTTTTGTGGTAAATTGTTCTTGTACTCATGTGTGAATATTGTGTTTTGTGTGTTGCGACTGCTGTAATGTTTTGTAGTGTGCAATAGTTTGGTGAACAGATAATGAATTTTCGGGGAATGGGAATGTACGGGTTAACGGTTTGATTTAGTCTTGCAATGTGGATTAATGGACATTGCCTCATCTTGTTGCCTATGATGAAATGCACTCTTGTACGAGAACTTCTGAGTGTCATCCTACAAACATAACTCGAAGGAGACAAGAAAACCATGAGTGAATAAATGAGCTCAGATCTAAAGAGCTGGAGGTGAAAAAAAATATTGGGGACGATTCAGAGCACTGAGTGCGAATGTCGACGATGTTGATGAGATTGTGTGCCGATGAGGGATGCAATGATTCTGATGAATGAATGCAGCTGTGGAGTGAAGAGTCGGAGATGAACACGCCATTTTATAGTCTTAACAAACTATCAAGGGTTAGTTTTGTGTCGTAACCCATTGGACATTGCCAGTTTAGCATCGTGGCAGATGGTACATTGCCAGTTTCGAGTCTTAGCAGACCATGTAGAGGCAAGCTAGTTTATAGTCTTAGCGGACTCTGATGGTTGAGATGGTGGCAGTTTACTATCGTGCCAGACAGATGCTAGTTTATCATCATATGGGATTGGTTTTAAGTCATAACCCAGGATTGTTCTGTGGTATCAGTTTATCGTCATGATTCCAGGACGAGCTGTGGTATCAGTTTATAGTCGTGATTCTAGGACTAGCTGTGGTATCAGTTTATAGTCGTGATTTCAGGACTAGTTGTGATATCAGTTTATAGTCGTGATTCCAGGACTAGCTGTGGTATCAGTTTAGAGTCGTGATTCCAGGACTAGTTGTGGTATCAGTTTATAGTCGTGATTCCAGGACTAGTACGTACCTGAGCTCAAATTTATGTATAAAACGGTTTCAGGAACAAGTGATTGGTTGGATTTGCAAATTCTTTTCCGTCCATGTCAGCTAGCTTGAAAGCTCCGTTGTCGAATGCTTTGATGACCAAGTAAGGCCCTTCCCATTTGATTGAGAATTTATCTGGGTGTTCTTGAACAGCCTTAAGCACGAGGTCTCCTTCCTTGATGGGGCGTTTATGAACGTCATGCCGATGTCATTGCCGTTGTTTATTTTGGTACCATTCGATCTGATCAAGTGCATGTACGCACTCCTCCTCCACCGAGTCCAAGTCAATGATGCGTAGATCATTTTTTTGCTCATCATCGAGAAGTCCGGAGAGCATGATCCTTAGAGATGGTACCTGTAATTCCAAAGGTAAAATAGCTTCTGAACCGTAAACAAGACTATACAGAGTTTTACCTATCGAGGTCTGGTGTGTAGTACGGTATGCCCACAATGCATACACCAGTTGTTCGTGCCATCTTCGTTTACTTTGGGCAAGCATCTTTTTGAGTATTATGATGATTGTCTTATTTGTTGCTTCCGCCTGCCCATTGCTCTGAGGATAGTAAGGGGATGAAAATGAATGTTTGATCCCTAGACTATCACAAAACATTTTGGTCTTGGCACTGCTAAATTGTGGCCTGTTGTCAGTGATGATTGTTATGGGAATGCCAAAATGGGTTACAATGTTTTCAAGGATGAAGTGGCACACGTGTTTAGAAGTAGTTTTTTGAAGAGGCGCAACTTCCACCCATTTCATGAAATATTCGGTTGCTGTTATGATAAAACCATGCTCGGTAGAAGATGTGGATGTTATCGGGCCTATAAGGTCTAATCCCCACTTTTGGAAGGGCCATGTGATTTGTGTTGTATGCAACTCATTTGGTGGGACATGGATTAGATTACTGTGTTTTTGACAAGTACTACATGTTTTGACCTTGGACAGACAGTCGTACTCCATGTGTGGCCAATAGTAGCCTAAGCGTCTTATTTTGGTTGCCATTGCCTTCGGTGCAATGTGTCCCCCGCATATTCCGTCGTGTACTTGTTCAACAATTGTTTGGGCTTCGGTACTATTGACGCATGTCAGCAGTATGCCTTCGTAGGATTGGCGACACAATGTGTCTCCTATTAGTGTGTATTGTCTAGAATGTTTGCGTACTGCATCCTTTTGTGCGTTTGTTAAATGTTGTGGCGTTTCGCCACGCAGAAGGTATTCCTTTATGTCATCGTACCATTCATTAGCGTGTGTTGTACTGACAGATGTGATTGGCAGCATGTCGAGAGTATTGGTTATAGGCTCGGCACAACTGGTTACGGAGCTTGGTAACGCATGAAACATGTCAGAGGATATGTTTAAGGCCAAGGTTGCTAATGCGTCTGCAATGGTATTTTCATTCCTGGAGACGTGTTGTACATCAATGCTTTCGAATCGTTTAAGTAGGTGTTTAGCCAAATCACAGTATGGTTGTAAGTGCTGCGCTTTACATGTATAGACGTCTGTGACCTGGTTTATGACTAGTTGTGAGTCCCCTCTAACTACAAGCCGTGTAATGTCCGAAGCTAGTGCAGCCGCGAGACCTCTAAGGAGGCCTTCACACTCTACTATGTTATTAGTACAATGAAAGTTGAAGCAATAAGCAAAAGGTTTAATTTCCCCAGAGGGGTATGTGATTACAGCGGCAGCACTTCCTCCTCGAGAGGTGGATGCTCCATTGAAGTTTAGAATGGCATCGTAGTTATCTGGCACCGTATCTATTGCATTTACATTTTCATCTGGGAATTCGGGTTCTATTGTACCTAGATCTTGTGTTGGTGATGTAGTCATTTGATTTGCTATGGCTTGGCCTTTGACTAACGATTGTGCCAAGTAGCGCAGGTCAAACTCAGCTATGATGGCCTTCCAATGGGCTATCCTGCTTGATTTGTAGATATTTCCAGTTATAGCTCTGAGTACATTATCTTTGCAAATTATGTTAGCTTGATTTTGGAAAAGATAATGTCGCCATTTCTTTAAAGAGAAAACTAAAGCTAAACATGACTTCTCTACGTCGTTGTATCTTTTTTCGTGGGCAACTAATGCATGGCTCAGGTAGTATACAGGGACTTCAGTTCCGTCATCTTGTTTCTGGCAAAGCATAGACGCGATTGATGATTCTGATGTGGCCAGGTAGATGTAAAATGGCTTGTCATTTTTGGGTGGGTACACTGTGGGTAGTCGAGCGAGTGCCATTTTAATGTTGTCAAATTCTTCTTGGCACTATGGGGTCCATTCAAAATGGACATTTTTGTGTAGTAGGTGGTTCATAGGTGTTAGTTTTTCTGTCAATTTTTCTATGAACCTCCTGATGAACTGTAATCGACCTTGTAGCCCTCGAAGTTTGGTTAGGTTCCTAGGTGATTTTAGGTTTGTAATGGCCTTAACCTTATCGAGGTCTACCCGTATCCCTGCTTCTGAGGTTACGAATCCAAGCAGTTTACTTGTCTTGACGCCGAAGACGCATTTCTTTGGGTTAAGCCTTAGTTCGTATTTTAGACAATGTTTTAACACTAAGTCAAGATCCTGTACATGTTGTTCTGACGTTTTTGATTTAACCACTATGTCATCCACGGAATCATTGAGCGAATGTAAGGGGTAATCACTGAAGATGTATGTCATCGTCCTTTTATATGTGGCCCCAGTGTTCTTGAGACCGAAAGGCATCATCATGTAACAAAAGGTTCCCCAAGGTGTCATGAAAGTGGTTCGGAGCTGGGGTTCTGGATTAATACGTATTTGGTTATATCCCAAGAACCCATCCATAAAAGATAACAAGGCATGCCCAGCGGTTGAGTCAACTAATTGATCAATGCTAGCTAAGGGGAAGTCATCTTTTATGGTTGCTACATTGAGGTCTCGGAAGTCAATGCATCGGCGGATACTTCCGTTCTTCTTTGGGACTATAACCATGTTTGACACCCACTCAGTGTAATCAACATCCCTAATGAAACCAACTTGGTAGAGCTTGGTAATCTCACTACGAACTGCTAATGCTACCTCGGGCTTGACCTTCCGTGCTTTCTGTTTCACTGGCCTTAGTCTTGGATCAAGGATAATGTTGTGCTGGATGATATGAGGGTCTAGTCCGGGCATGTCTGTATAGGACCAAGCAAACACTTTCATATTTTTCCTAAGCACATTTTCGATGTCTCTAGCTAGATGTGGCTC
Organism: Gnetum montanum; assembly: GCA_015680685.1. NCBI lineage: Eukaryota > Viridiplantae > Streptophyta > Gnetopsida > Gnetales > Gnetaceae > Gnetum > Gnetum montanum. The sequence goes on along the minus strand of MNCI01036327.1, from coordinate 891,986 downwards.
TAATAATGCGCTTAATTTTAGAATTTTAATTTCCCCATCAGGCATGATGATGGGAGTTTCTGTTAGAGGATCTTCAGTAATTTTTTTGGCTTCTATGTCGAGGGATTTTGTCATACCCTCATAGTCGTCAACTGTTTGCCGTGTTGAAGCTATTATTGCGTCGTTTGTTGATGAGCTCGCATGGACGAGATTCATGTCGATATTCCTTTCAACCGCGCCATATGGTCCATCAATAACTAACGGCTTAGTTAAGCGCTTGCAATCCATTAGGCTAGTTCTTGTCAATAAATGGAGAGCCTGGTAAGATAGCGGAGGCCATTTTATGTCTTTTGGCAATCTTTAGTGTGTATGTATGACAGTGGATTAATGTGATAGTAAGATGGCAGTTTAATGCCTTACCGGGCAACGAACGGCAGTTTAATGCCTTACCGGGCAACGAATGGCAGTTTAATGCCGAAATGTTTGTGTTTTATATAGTTTATGTATATAATTTTTATATATTTTTTTGAAAAATTTGAAGCAAATCTGAAAAAGCACGGAAAATGAGGCAAAAAACAAGGAAAACGAAGGGCGGCGGCGGCGTCAGCATCAGCGTCGACGTCGGTGTGCTATAAAAAGGGGAAAAGTGGCTTCATTTGTCATTTGACTTTCTGAGCGTGAGCGTGAACTACGACCAAACCCCAGTGTAGACGCCGAGTGAAACCCCAGCGTAGACGCCGAGCGAAACCCCAGCGTAGACACCGAGCGAAACCCTAGCGTAGACACCGAGCGAAACCCCCAGCGTATACGCCGAGATGGGCAGAGGTAAGGAAATGGAAGGTCGAGGAAAGATAGGACCAAAGCTGACGTTTGCGGAGGAGAGCGAGGTGATGCTGCAGTGCCTACCCCACCCGAGCCTTCCCGCATGGCCTGGATCTTCCAGCAAGTAGGCTCTTGACCCTGTTTTTTGTTTATTTTTCTGCATCTGTTTCTGTAGCGTAGACAGTTAGCATATAGGGTTTCGGCGTATACGCTGAGCGTAAAGGGTTTAGGGAAGTGTACCGGCGTAGATGCCACATGTGTTGTTTTCAACGTAGACTGTCATGGCTTCATTTTTTGGTGTTCAGCGTAGACGATTGTCAGCGTATACGCCGAGCGTAGACACTTGTACTAGCTTCTGGTGTATATGGTCTATGCTTGGCGTATACGCCGAGGGTTTCCACAGCGTATACGTTGATTGTAAGTTGGATATTTTGCAGTGTAAACCTGTTCGGCATAAAGTCTTGTATTATGTACGGCGTAGACAGTTTTTAGCATGTATGCCCAGCGTATACGCCGAGCGTAACAGTTTGTCTCTATGCCCAGCGTATACGCCGAGCGTAACAGTTTGTCTCTACGCCCAGCGTATACGCCGAGCGTAACAGTTTGTCTCTACGCCCAGCGTATACGCCCAGCGTATACGCCCAGCGTATACGCCCAGCGTAAACAGTTTGTCTCTACGCCCAGCGTATACGCCGAGTGTAAACAATTAGAAACATTTTTCTGCAAATGTCTATTTTTCAAAATGAAGTTTTCGGTATGATTAATCTTTGGGGTTGTTTTAATGGCTTGCAGGGACGTTGAACCTCCCCTTCTAGTGACTGAGCTAGTTGGGGTGTTGACATGGTTTGGCACCATTAAGGGTGGTGAACCGACCCCAGATTTAACCATTGAGAACAATGGGGTCTGGTTTTAGGACGGGGCCCATGAATTTTTGTCTTTCATGCTAGACCATTTTAGGGTTGTGATTTGGTACCACCTGAGCGAGGATGTGGCGCGGAGCATCATCGAGGCCATGTTACCTAGTGCAGCAGAAGGTATTAGAATATTCATTGATGATATTGATGAAGGGCCACTTGTTGCCGAGGGTGTTCCCCCCGGTGGTCCAAGATCAGCCCGTCCATTAACGCGTGTGTGGAACCGGCTACCACGGGGGCCTACCTATATCAACAACACGTTATTCCTAGCTGGCCGTGCACACACCTTGTTCCAGAATCCTCCCGGCATAGTATACCAGGTGGAAAGGTAATTTAGTTTTAGCTCTAGTTGTTCCTCTCTTTTTTACATTCAAATATTTTCTCTTGTTTTAACACATGTTTTCACCTTCCCGTAGGCCGAAAGTTATGCGAGAAGGGGCCTACGCAGGTGATGATGGGTTCGCATTGGCGCACACGGCTTTGGAGGTGTTCATGGTGGGTCCCACCCTTCGCGGGACCATTTTGGCCCACACTAGGGATGCCATGAAGAACTTCCACAAGAGATTTTCTAAGGCGTTTACACAATGCACTACGCGTGGGTGGTTGCACGTGGACTAGTCCGCTAATGGACCAATTTTTCCGTTTGCTTCTGATCTGGGTGAAACCTCAAAATCCAACACTGAGTGTAAGTGGCAATGTTTTCTAGATGTCGTGATGTGTTTGTTTAATCGCCAAGTGTTAAACTAATATGAGGGTTTTGGATTTGTCTCTACAGTTGGCACTATCTCTGGCGGGGGTTCTGTTGTGACTGGGCAGACTGAAACGACTCTCTCTATAAAATTCGATGAAACCGGTGCTGCCCAGAAGTGGTTACGGGTAAAAGCCCCGCCATCCATTATTGCCTGTTTAGAACATGCCGGCCTGATGGCGCTCTTTGCGGCCCCTAGCCCGAACATGTCCATAGCGGAGATGATCGGGATCGTGGATTCATTTGACAGATCTGTTTCTTACTATAGTGCTCGTATTAAGGGCGTTAAAATAATTTTTGAATTATCACCCCAATTTTTTGCGAATTTGTTTGGCGTGCCTATAGGTGGTATAAAGATTTTCTTAGATAGGACGCACAAAGAAATTCACACGATCCGCGATTTAGAGGATTGGTTAGGGGTGACAAAGGGCACCAAAGGATTTCCAATGCAGGGGACAACGAAAGTTAAAGAAGTCAACGAGCTTTACCCTTTATTTCGAGCACGTCTGTTTCCGAAGACTCTATCTCAAGTCAAGAGCCTCAGGGTTGAAGCAGTGCGATTCATGCGCACTATTCTAGAGGCTAGCGTGTGCTACAACTGGGCTGAATTTTTATTATTGGGCATGAATAAAGAGATAATGCGGCTGCGTTCGAACATAGAAGCTCAGTCCCATTTCACCTTTGCCTTTTTTGCTAGTTATGTTTGTCGTTTGGCCGAATTTTTAGTGGTTCGTGGCGAGAAGAAATTTGTTTTGCGCCATAGGAATCAGTTATCTCGCCACTGGGTAAACCACTTATTTGACACAGCTAAGTCCCAAGATGCCCCCGAGGGGATTGATGAATCCCTTATGATTACTACGGGTGGATCGTCTGGTGCCTCCCTCCATACGTGTGACAGTGTAGGGTTGGAACCGGATGAAATACCCTACACTACCAAGAAAGCGGAGCAGGTGGTTAAGGACACAATAGGCAAAGCCAAATCAAAGTTGGCGAAGCGTGACCACACAGCTGAGGAGACCAGTGAGATTGAACAGCCTAAAGTAAAGCAGATTAGTTTTAAAATACCTAGTAAACCTCTTGTTTTCTTTACTTCACTTATCTTGCAGAGAGTTTTTATGGTTACTGGCTGTATGCAGCTAACTTCATCTGTTTTGTGTTGAGAAGTCAAGAGACATGATTTGTAGACTATACCTAAGGAGGAAGAGTTAACTAACCCAGTGGGAGGGACTGAAGTGCTGGGGGAAGGAACTGGAGACACTGAACCACTAGATGATCAGGCAAAGACTGAAGAGATGTTCAGTGATTTTCTCAAAGGCAACTTGGACCTTGGAGCTCCTCCCACATTGGAGGAGACTGGAGGGAATGGTATGTCTCATTACTTAGTTGTGTAGCCTAATATATTTTTATCTCATCGTGAATTTTTCATTTGACTTAGAGGAGAGCGAGACCATCCCTGAGAAGGAGCCAGAGATTCCCCTTGAAGTGCCGCCAAAGGTCAGCACATCGTGCCTTGATGGACCTTTTACTTGGATGGAAATGCCAAGTAAAAGGGATTTCGTAGCTGGTGTGGCCGAAGAGGTCATTGAGCGGATCGAAGGGATCCATCCTAAAATAGGTGTGGGAACTTCCAAAGGTCTTTACTATGTTAGAGTTTGATGCTCGATTTTGTTTGTTCTAACATGTCTTTTCCCTATGGATAGATGCCCAACTGAGGTGGGATCCTTTTGAGACTGTCACCATAGAGAGCTTGCCCACACTTTCGCCAGAAGTTGAACAAGTCCCCAGACCTGTTTACGAAGAGGTAGCAGAGGGCTTCGTTCACAATGCTAAAGTAGGATGGACGTGTAGGCGATCCATTGAGCAATTGTGGCTCCAGATTCAGGCGAAAGAGAAAGAGGTTTCTAAACTGACGGTGGAACGTGACGATCTAAAGGCCCGGTACGAATTTGTCGCAGCCAGATTAGACAATGATCGCTCTTGGTGGACCTCCGAGGTCACGTATACAAGGTATTGGAACCTACTCAATCGTCACGCAGGATTGATACGGAGACTAGGGGAGCGCAAGGCCCAAATTGAATTTCTGAATATCAAATGCCAAGATTGGAAGGCTTTTGCCTCCAAAGTACACAAATGGGGGCAAGATGAGAAGAACCAAAAGCACCAGTATAAGAAGTCGCTAAAAGAAGTGTCTATTGAGAAGTGACAGTTGGAAATGTTTGTGGAAGGCCTTGGTCTATGCTCTGCCTTTGACACATTTGCCCAAAACACAATTGTAGATATGGAATCCCCTAAACGGCAAATAACAACCGCTTCCGGGGAGGTGTCAGTGGGGGAGTTCCCTTTGAAACGTCCCACCTGGTCGGATGTTGACAAGGGAAAGGTTCTAGTAGATGTTGACTTGGGTCTCGATGGGATAGATTGGGCAAGTGATTCCGAAGAGGAAACCCTGCGGCGACTGGAATTCGGCTTGGGGGGATCTCCTATGGTAAGCATTTCATCTTTATGAAGTTAGTTGATGGAATAATGTTTGAAATTTTGACATTCGCTTATTCTTGTGTTGGTTATTTCTTTTTTGGTCTTTTCAGGATGAAGGTGGGGATGAGACTAGAGAAGCTGGCCCCAGTGGAGCAGGGACCTCTGATGCTAGCGGATCCAAGAGGGATGATAGTCATGTCCCAGATGTTTAGCAGTTTAGCCTTTTTTTTGTTTTGTTATTTTTTGACTCAGATTTATACTGGAACTGTAACTTGAAGATTGTGGAATGAACAGAAACAGTTGATTGTATGTGATAACTATATATATATATATATTTTGTTGATTTTGAGTTTAACATGATATAGAAATGTAAAAATATTTTGGTTTACTTTCCGTTTTAAGTGTATTACGGAAATGTGATTATAAAAGTAAAATGAAAAGTAAGCACTAGTTTATGGCCATTTCGGGCCCCATGCGTAGTCTATGGCCATTTCGGGCCCCATGCGTAGTTTATGGCCATTTTGGGCCCCCATGCATAGTTTATGGTCATTTCGGGCCCCTTCCGTAATCAGGAAATGTTTTAGAGAACGTAGATAGATTTCTCGATCAACCGATCATTGCTGATCATGGCTAGTTTTATGTCTTTGCAGACATGATAGTTTAATGTCATTTCGGAATTTTTATAGTTTAACGTCATTTCGGACTAAGAGTGATAGTATCATTTCAGTAATTTTTTGATTTTTTTCGTTTTAATGTTAGACGATGTTTCAACAGGTATGATCCGGTATTGAGCGTCCCCTTCACTGATTACATTAAACGGTAATTCGGCCCAAGGGACTTCTAATGGAATGTCTTTTGTGTTAGCATTTTCAGATATTTCAGTGTCCGTAGAGAGCTCTATATTAGCTTCTACTTGAGGAGGCACAGGAGTTTCTGTTTGAGGAGGCTTTTGTTCCATGTTGGAAGATTTACTGCTTACTGATGGTTGCGGCTTCTCGTTATTTTGGCTAGGTTTATCAAGTTCGACTTCCGAGCCTTGGTCCGTGTCCATATGCGATGAGATAATAGGAGTAGCTGCTTCACCGTGTATGACGATTTCTCTGCCTTCATAAGGCAGGTGAATTTCTTGATGTATGGTGGAAGAGACAGCTCTTAGTTGGGCTAACCAGGGTCTTCCCAATATTAGGTTGAACCCCGGCATCTCATCCACTACTAGGAAATCTACAGACGTTGGGAATTGATCTCCCGCTATGAAGTCTAAGGATATTGTGCCTTTCACCATTACGTGTGACCCACTGAATGACCTTAAACATGTAGTCGTGGTTGGTTTAAGTAGTTCAGTAAGTCCTAGTTGTTCAATGATGTGGTACGACACAACGTTTGTCGCAGCTCCATTGTCTACATGGACCCTATGTATTTTAAACCAATTTATACAGATTGTTATGAACATGGGGGCTGTTGTTATCCCCTTCATTTTCTTATCCACCTTGATGTTATCATCATGAAAGCTTAGAGGTTTGGGAGTAGTCTCATGAGGCGAGAACATCACCGCATGGATGGAGGGTTCGTTTGGGGGTAAGTCCTCGCTTACCGGGACTGACGTTAACATACGCACTAGAGCTTCCCGATGTGTTTGAGATGTTAGGACTAAGTCATACAAGCTCAGTGAATTGTTCTTTTGTTTTAATGCCTATGTGACTTGTGTCAAGGCAGTTGCGAAGTTTTCACTATTGGGAGTGTTTCTATCGGTGCTGACTGGGTTCATCAGACACAACAGTTTTATCTCTCGTTTTGTTGGCTTGTCATTTTTCAAAGCTGTCGTTTTAGATGACTCGTGTTTTTTAGATGACTCACCTTCATTGCCTGCGCTTGGTTGATCGTTAGATGATGACATGGGTACAGAGTTGAGGGCAGTTGGCTTAGGTGGCCCCAGAACTAGCCGTTGGCGCTCTCTCTCCAAGCGTTCTCACATAAGCCTATCTGACAGGCGTTCTCATGTGTTACGCGAAGATGGAGTTGGCCTTGGAGTCTGGGATTGCCCAGAAACCTTTACGACGTAGGTAGCAGGGCAGGGCTGTGGGTACGATTAGGCAGGAGTTTGCGCAGGTAGCCTGACGATGTACAGGGTTGGTCTTGGCGGAGGCTGGGCCTCTGTCGTTGCAATGGCAGGTGGTACTCAGACTACGAAAGGGGTAGGCTGAGTGTGAGTGGTTGGTGTACCTACGGGGTTAGCCAGAGGGATGCACACTATGTATGGTTGTTGGTGTGTCATGACGTTAGAGGTGGGTATGGTGGAGGGCACTCAGATTACGAAAGGCCGCTGCGGGGCATGAGGTGATTGAGGTGTAGAGTTAGTGGGAGGGATCTGAATCACGAATTATTTGTTAGATGTTTCTTGTTTGTTTTTGGGATAGATGGTGTTGATGCGGGGTGTGCTGAAGCCATCATCACAATAGATTGAGGTAATTACGTACGATGCCTCTTTAGCGTTCAGGCGGTCTTTATACACCCCCATGGTCTGGTTTTGCAGTTGGATGGGGTTAGCCCCATCAAAAGTGATCTTGCCATCATCAATCATCCTCTGGATGTCCTTCTTCAGGGTGAAGCAGTAATCCATTCCATGCCCGTTGCGTTGGTGATAGTCGCAGAAGCGATCCATCCTGAATCCTTTGGGCATGGGCGGCTCATCCCAGCTTTTTATAGGTGGGGTTTTACCGGGAAAATTGGGTTGGGAGACACGTGGCGTGTTGACCGAGTGCGTACAATTTAGAAATATGGTATATGCTGGGCGTATATGCTACATCAGGCCAGCGTATATGTTGGACTTGCTAGGCGTGTGAACTTTGGTGGACGCTGGGCGTATACGCTGAGGCGTATACACTAATGGACGCTGGTGTATACGCTGATGGATGTTGGCGTATACGCTAGGGCATATACGTTGATGGACGCTGGCATATATGCTGGGCGTATACACTGATGGATGACTTGCTTCAATTATTGCTCCTGTTGCACCTGCTGAATGTACATGTGAGGCGTGTATGCTGGGCATCGGGCATATATGCTGGGCGTATACGCTGGGCGTACACGCTGGCATAACACTTGGTAAAAATCAAGTGTTTCGATCCTCAAAATTGCCATGTGTGACTTCAAATGTAGCCAAAGTCATCTGAGGGTCACGGGGACCTGCTTCTTGCTAGACAAGTGCCAAACTTGAAATTTTTGTGGTGTTTCACAATCTGTGCCGCACAGAATGCAAACAACCGCAAAAGGGTGTCGCATCTACACTCATATGTATCAGGGCCTAAAAGGTTCACAAAACTACCATGACATGTGGAAAAGGCACCAAAAGGCCCTCCTTCTAGTGCCAGAAAACTGTAGCAACTGAAAACGTCGACGGCTGGAAGAATGCCAAGGACGGTGAACACAACAGTTCCAACCCCGTGCCCATGGGAGGGTGGTGCTGGGTGTGTGTGAACATGGGGTGCCCTAAATGGTTTGGTCGATCAGATAGGGACTTACATCAGTGTCAATATAGCATTTTTCAATATAAACTATACGAGTTGCGAGATGGCACTTATGGATAATTACAGCAGAAAAATAAAGGGACTAAAAAAAATGCAACAACAATGCGAAATAGAGAATAACATAAGTGCAACAATGATATGAGACAATGCTTGAAGCTAAAAAAATAGGAATAATGCAAGAAAGTCAGATAGTAAATAGGAAGTAACATAAGATACAGTTAGGAACATGCATCGCTTCAGAGCTACAAATCTATTCGGTCAAGGGATGGCACAATTGGCTGCACGATGTGACAGAGTGCAAAAAGTTTTGAGAGTGACCAAAGCATGCCAAGAAATAGGAAATAACTGTGCACTTGAGCATAGACTTCATGTATATACAATGTGGGTGGGATCCTACCAAGGTGGTAGAATGAGACCCTGGCCTTTATGCTAGCTGAGAGAGGTTTCTTTTACAGATTGCTGGCCTCTCCTTTTCCTTCCCTTATTGTGAGATTACAAGTATTTCTCTTTGTTTTGTTTCAGTCAAGGAAACTCCCCTTTTCTTTTCTTTTTTGTGGACCCTTTTTTATACTATTTGACAGGCTATTTATAGGGCTAAAGGTAAGCAAAGGTTACCATTTGAATACTACATTTTCGTAGACTTACGCCAACTTACTGGTGTTACTCGAGCTGTTTGTGACGGTTGAGCTTGCAAGACCGTTGTGATGTGAGTAATAACTACGATTCTACTACGTCGTGACTACACCTCTAGCTCCTAGAGGCATGTGCCAACAGTTCGATTGAGGTGGAGTGCATTGATGTCACATGGTCACCTGCTTGTCATGCTATGTTTTGTGACATGGCTTGCTTATCGTGGCGTAGCAGCTTACCGCGTGTCTTGTTGTACATCACATACTTGCTACATGATGCTACGCTACGTAGCGTAGCGTAGCATAGCGACTCGGATAATTTTTCTAATTTTTAGCTTATTCTGCCATGATGCAAGTTCTGCGGACTTTGCTAATTTTACCTTTTGAACCACCTTTTGTTCCTTTCCATAGGATTGCTATGCCTTGCTGTGCCATGTAGCTCAGCATAGCGTAGTAGCAGACATGGTATGTTGCTTCCTAGAGAAAAGAGACACCATTGCAGAACTCAAGATTGGATGAGGGAGGTGAGTAGTGAAGTTGTTACTATGCTATGCCATATGTCATCACGTAGCGCAACATCTCGTTCTGCCATTATTTTCAGAGGCTTGCTATCCTACACATTGTAGGTAGCAAGCTTTGTGACTTAGAAAACTTGCTGAACTGCTTCTCCTATGCACCTAGGCTACTATCGCTAATTCTGGACACCATTTCTTAGTAGGCTATTGGCTGTTCAGACTACTTTGGTGGGTGGATGAGTTGGTACGAAACTTGCCCATGCCTAAAGTAGAAAATTTACCGAACTAGCCATCTTGGACTTAGAACGTTCTTTTCCCGATGGACTGCCATGGTGCTATGCAGACTGCAAGAGCCTAGTGAAGCCAGGATGACCCCGCATTTTCTTTTAGGGTGTTTCAACTACTATGTTAGAAGTGAAACGATGGTTCTAAGATACCGGTGTATTATTTGAGCCATGCACTAATAGCATACGAGGCAAAATACAATGAAGTGAAGAGGAATTGCCTTTCCTTAGTGTTCACACTAAAAAAGTGGAGGCATTACCTATTCCGTAGTACAAGAAACATCATTTGCAAAAGCAATATACTTTGGCCTATCACTAACAACCTATACAAAAGTAGCAGGATAGCCTGATGGAAGGAAATAACTACAGAATTTAATTTACACTATGTAAGTCAATTGTCAATGGAGGGTCAAGCAATAGCGATCCAACTCACGGCCTTGCCTGTCGACAACTAGGCCACCATAGACCCTGAATTCCCAGACGAACAAGTTAGAAATATCAATGTTGTCCCATCGCATCTTGAAGCCACTCTGCACTTCAATGATGCATCAACCACATGAGGAGGCAGTGTAGCTGCCATCATCATGTTCCCCTATGTGGAAATACATGCTTTCTCTTATTGTTTTACATTCCCATGCAGCAACAATGTGGTAGAGTATGAAGGGTTGCTCAGAGGCCTCTTAACTGCCCAAGCACTGTGCATACAACACCTATCAATCTAGGGAGATTCACAACTAGTTGTGAATCAAATCACCAAGGTCTGCGCCTACAAGGCTATGCACTTGCAACCCTACTGCGACCTAGCAAAAATCTTACATAAGCAATTTGTGACCACAGATGTGCAACACGTGCCACACAATGAAAACACCGTAGTAGATGCCTTAGCTACCCTTGCATTAAACATTCCATCAAATTCCTTGGCAAACCTACCAACTTCAATTATTGAATGTGTAGATCCTATCACTCACGTGGAATATGTGGCCTCTATCAGTGCTGCGGATACCCATGAGTGGTATGCTAACATTAAGACTTACCTACAGCATGGCGAACCCCTAGGTGGATTGACATCTACCCAGATAGATGCAATCTGTAAGAGTGCTCGATAATACATGCTCATGGGAAATGATGTCCTATGCTAACGATCCTATGACAGGATATTGCTAGCATGCGTGGGTGGAGAGCAGGTGCAGAAGGTAGTTAATGAAGTGCATGAGGGGCTCTATAGTGGACACATAGAACCCAAGGCTATGGCTGCAAAAATCAAATGCCTAGGATACTACTATCCTCACATGGAGCATGACTACCTGTCAAAATTCAAGACATGGGACACGTGCCAAAGATACGTGAATCTCATACACGTAGCACTTGTAGACTTGCATCCAACGCAAATCACATGGCCCTTCCAATGATGGGGACTAGACCTCATAGGGCCTATCACACCTAAGTCCTCTGCAGGGCATAGTTTCATTATCATTACCACTGAGTACTTTACCAAGTGGGTGAAAGCTATTCCCCTAAGGAAGATGACATCTTAGCAAATCTGCCATTTCATCTTAGACAACATCGTAACCAGACTTGGGCTTCCAATGACTATTGTGACTGATAATGGGCCATAGTTCAGTAGTATAGAAACATGAACCTTTTGCAAAAATCTAGGCATTAAATAATCATTCTCCTCCCCTTATTATCTACAAGCGAACGGATAGGTGGAGGCTACAAATAAGTCCATCATCAACTTGCTGAAGCAGATGCTCAACAATAGCAAGAGATGGTGGCATGAGAAAATCCTCTACATCCTATGGGCCTACCAAATGACATGCAGAATAGTAAAAAGTAAGACTCCTTACAGCCTTTTTTATAGATCTAAAGCTGTGTTGCCTCTTAAGTTGCAGGTACCTTCAGTTCAGATTATCCTATCTGACATCGTGAGTGAACCTCAGAATAGAGAGTCGAGGATCATCGACCTCATGTCAATAGTGGAGGAGTGCGCTTAGACGTTGAGACACATCGAGCACCACTAGAGCAAGTAGTAATAGAAGCATCATGTAGACCCACACAAACAGCTAGTGCAGAAGGAAGACCTCATCCTTAAGGCCATCCAAGAGCACGTGAGCAAATTCTCAGACAACTAGGAAGGCCCTTACATGGTCACTAAAGCCTTTGGGAATGGAGCCTTTAAGCTAGCAGACATGGACGACAATGAGTTTGCCAACTCGGTGAATCACTCATACCTCAAGCCATTCTACATCTGAAGCACAATGATAACCACCACTATCCGCTACGATGTTAAACTAGCAACAACACTGAGCAGTGTCCGCAATGACGTTAAATTAGCAGCATCTGCAATGACGTTAAACTAGTGGCATCGAGCACCATCCGCTACAACATTAAACTAGCAACAATAGTAAGTAGTGTCTGCTACAACATTAAACTGACATGTATGGTCTATTGTGACCTTAAACTAGCACAGTAGTCAACTGGGACATTAAACCAGCACCCGATATACTAGGACCTTAAACTGGATTCATGTCACATCCCTAGCATGCACCAACACCAAATACACATCAAACGAGTAGGCGTGATGCTGACACGTGGGTGGGTTGTTGTAGCTCCAGAACGTAGTTCACAACACAATGGGAACACAATCTAGAACATATGTAACTTTTCCACCCTTGGCATCATGTTGATCCTCCGGAGATTTCATAGGGCATTACACTGGCCCTCCGAACATACCATCTTAATTGTAGTTCCTTGGCTAGTGCCTACAGTTGGAGTTTCAATAGTATTGTGGGCTAGCCACAATATTGTCATCCTCTGGCCCCCTACGAGTGATGTTCAACTATGTGGTAGCTAATCCCATAGCTAAACTAAAAATGCATGCCCCTGGCAGGGATTCCAATGCATCTGCATTCACAATAGCATCTCTGAGGTCGGTTCCTCTATGCCGACACTGCCAAGGCCGTTGCTGGCCTTCCTACTTTGGACATCATACACTAGCAACGATGTCCAAAAGCTGTAACAATGCCATAGCCAACAAGAACTTTGCCCCCAAGGGCATGGCTTGCAACAACAGCAACTGCTACAGCGTCGCTAAGTGAGTGCCTCGACTAGCTTAGCTAATACAGAGTGTAAACTCCCATGGCATGTGTAACACAGCTCGCTACCTAGGAAATACCAATGCAAGTTCCATGATGTGCATAACATAGCTCATTGCATGAAACACATCTATAGGTAGGTTGAAACCCTACACAGATGTAACAAAACTCACCCAAGGAAAGACACTTGTCCTATAGGAGGTTAAAGGATAGTTGAAGCAAAGGTGAAAATGCACATGGCTCCCTCAAAGCACTCTAACAAGGGATTTGGCTAAACCTTAGCCTTTCCCTTCTCTTGTGCCTCCTTCTTCCCTAATTTGCCTCTCCACTCCAATGCAACACTCTCAAGTGTAGTCAAGCAACGTACTAACACTCACCGAGTAACAACCTTAGCATTTTTCCTACTGTGGTATTTCATATTCTTTGTCAACATCTATCGAGCTTGTTCTCTAGCTGTTGATAAAGAGGGGCCAATGAAACACCCCAAAAAATGTGAGGTCATTCTTTCTTCACTAGGTATTGCAATTCTGCAGCGTTATGGTAGTTCTTTAGGAGGAGAACACCTTGAGTTTAGGCCAGCCAGTTCAATAAATTTTCTACTTTGGGCATGAACAAGCTCTACGGATCATCCTGCCTGTCCATCCAAGTAGTTCACCTAGTTGAAAACCTACTTAGAAATGATACGTGAAGTTGGTAGTAGCATTCGGCATGCACAAAATAGTTCGGCAAGTTTTCTAAGGCACAAATTCTGCTACAACACACTATGCCTTGCTATGTAGTGTAGCAAGTGTCAGAAAACATTTGCAAAATGAGGTGTCACACTACAGTACATTGTAGGGTAGTGTATCATAGCAACGAATACATAGTTAGTTTCATCGCCCAACTTCAAGTCCTTCAACAATGTCCCTTTCAATTAGGAAGCAGCGGACCATGTCTACTGCTACGCTACGCTGAGCTACATGGTGGAGTGAGGCGTACAATCCTGTGGAAGAGATAGAAGGAAGCTCAAAGGGCAAGGCTAGCAAGGTTACAAGTTCTACAGTACAAGAAGAAAGGTTTACAGATTGTCCATGTTTTTGCAACTAAGGCCAGATGCTATGCTACATAGCATAGAAAGCATGTAGCATATGTGTAGCAAAACACAAGACAATGTGCTATGCTATGCTACAACACATAGCAAAGCATGCAGGTGGTTGTGTGACATTAATGCACTTCACCTAATTAGACTATTAGCATACATCTCTAGATGCTGACGATGCAATTACGGTGTGGCAGGCTCACAGTCGTGGAATTACAGACTCACAGTCACAACGGTCATGCATGTCCAATGGTCATACTGGCATGTGTAGCATAAGTCAATGAAGTCCTAGGGAAGGTGGCTCTCTTTCACATGCCCTTGGTCTTATAAATACCCCAAGTAGGAACTTTCAAACTCTCTGGCTCTTCTTTGGCTTTTTCTACTAGTTCGATTTGGTTCTGTTTAGTTTGAATCTTTTGTAAAGTATCCAACTTTTCCTTTTCCTCTGGCACTCAAGTTCTTCTCTTGGCACGTTACATGCATCTAGAATTGTAAGCTTTCTATTTGACACTACAAACAGTTAGCATTCCCAGCTAACATTTTGTTCTATCCCCCTTCTACCACCTTGATAGAATCCACACATTGTCAGCGCTAAAGTCTACGTCCAAGCGCATAACCTACTTTGCTCTACACATCCTAGTTAGTCTCGAGATCTCTCACTCTGTCACATTGTGCAACCAACTGTATCCACCCTAACAGAGAAAACTTGTAGCTTCAGAGTAGTGCATTTTTCTAACTATATTTTACTTTCTTTCCTGCTTATTCCCCATGTGTTGCATTATTTTTTGCTTTATTTACTTCCAAGAATTACTTTGCATTTTCACCCTGTTTTCAAATTATATATTGCAAAATGATATATAGATGCCGATTAAGTCCCTGTCTAATTGACAAGACCATTCAGTGCACCCCGTATTCACATACACACCCAGCATGGTCCTCTCGCAGGTACATGGTCAAGACTATCATGTCTACTGACCCCCCTATGTTTTCCAGCCATTGACATTTTCGGTCACTACAATGGACTATCATTTGTTGTGGTGGAATAACATTTGAGCTTGAGACTATAGGGTGTGATATTTTGTAGTGAGTAGAAAGGTTTTTTTGAATAGTTGGTGGAGCCCACTGCCTAGCCATAGGTTATGAAGTGATCAATGATGCTTGCTGGATTTGCACTTGAGGTATGTAATGGGTGGATTTCGAAGTTGGTATAACCAATGTCATTCCAATTACTTGAGGTTGAAAGGTTGATCCTACATTAGTTTTGGGAGGAGGTTTTTCGGCTTGTATTTTTAGAGGTATGATGGAAGTGGACGTGTAAGATTGAACATTGAGCTTGGAGAAGATGGGAATGTAGGTTGGCATTTCTAGTAGAGAAGCTAGTGGTTGACCATTTGCAGATAAAGGTGGAAGTATGATCTCTTCCAGGAAGGGTTGGAATAGTGAGTTTGTATGGGCATGGGGACTAATGTTATGGTACAAATCCCCATGTTTAGATTGGGCTGTGAAGTCATCTTCCTCATCTCCACCTTGAAGCTCTATTGGAGGTGGTTGTAAGGGTTGGCTTCTTGCCATGAGAAGCTGGGATATGAGTCTATGATGGTATTCAGAGAGAGGGATTATATAAAATGCTAAGGGGATGAACTCATGACCTCCTTTGTGGACAAGTTCATAGTCTCACTTCACCTCTCTCTCTACACGATCAATAGGCAAGTTGGCTTGCATCTTGACATAGATGAAGTTATACTATTCGAGTGTAAGAGTTGCATAGGTAGGGTATTTGCCTTGTAGCCTAAGTGACTAGTGCGTAGGGCCTTGGGGGTTTATCTATTCAATAGTAGTTATGGATTCTATAGCAATCATAGGGTTTGAGGTTTCAACCCCAAAGTCAGAGATCAGCAGTGTCACTGGGTTAATTTGGGAGGATTCCATAGTGAACGTGAATAAACTAGGCTAGACAAGTTGAATGTGAGTAACCAACAGTGTAAGTAATTGATAACATTGGTAAGCTAAGAGTGTGAGTAAATGATAGCATGAGTTGATAAGCAACATGTGTTGACAGTGTGAGCTGACAAGCAACATGTGTTGATAACATGTGCTAATAAGCAGCATATGTTGATAGTGTGTGCTAACAAGTAGCGTGTGCTCACAATGTGTGCTGACAAGCAGTGTTTGTTGATAGCTTACCCTAATAAGAAACATGTGTAAACTAGCACAACATGAGTAGCTAGCACAACGTGTGTAACCTCAGCATGAGTGACTGGGGTTACCATGATAAGTCAAACTAAAATTTAGTTTCAACACTTGTTCTATGTAGCATCTAATAGGTAGTGTGATAAACATTTTGATAGGATGATAAATTGGTAGGTTCTCCTTCTAGTGCCAATTTAATGTACTGACCAAAATCATTGGTGTAAGCCTGGAAGGTAAAAAAACCATCAAGGGATCATCAAGCAGACACAACTAACCCTGCCTTCACTTGAGGGCAAGCTAGAAAAGGAAATGAAGGCAAAGTGCCTTAGATGGTCTCCATGCAAATCAACCAAGGACTTCCCTGAGCATAAACTATGGCTTGTGTTGGGGTTATCGTAACTAATGTTTGAAATGTAAATAGTGGTGTAAAAAATGCAAATAGATCATATGCAGAATATTATTGCAAACAAAATGTAAATTGAATGTAAAATAGAGTAACCTAAATAGTGGCTAGCAAAATGAATTATATTGTATTGCTGAAAAAAGATGTGCATCGTTCAAAGCATAGTTTGACGTGTGGATGCCAAGTCAAGCACAAAGACTTGGGGTGATGTGATGTATTTCAGGAGTTCTTAGATGCTAGGAGTCAAGTGTGGTCAACAAGCCAAGGATTGCTGGTCTAATTTTCCTAAGCCATTCACCTTCAAAATTGCCAACCCCATTTATGTGAATTGATAGGGTATTTATAGGGTTTGGCTAGGTTCATGCATAAAATTCATGGATGCAATTAATGTCTGAGAGATGAGAGGAAAATAGATCATGTGACATTTGTCCGATAGACAGTTGTGTATGAGTTGGACGTGTGTGGACAAGCTACATTCTCGACTAGGTGCATTTTATCTTACAACGTCTCATAACTTACTAAAGATAGCTTACGCTCATGGCACATAAAATTTGGAGTGTAATAGCCTAAAAAATGATAAATGATGAAAATTTACAATGAAATGACAATGTACAATAGGAGAAATTGACTCTGGCTCCCTTGAAACTTTTGGATCTTTGAATTGACTATTGTAGGATGTTGATCTGAGTGGCTCTATGGCTGTTTGAGGCTCCTTTGCTTGATCAAGGCTTCTAGTGTGGTTTGAATTTATCTTGGCATGTCCCTAATGTGCTCATGATTCACTCATGCTACCAGCATGTCCTCAGCATGACCTCAATGTGAGTGACTTGAAAATGATGCATTTCACTCCAAATTTTGATTTTTGAAGCATGATTCTTGAGTGCAACTGCTATCCGACTATGGTTGATCCTAAGAGTGATCTAAAAATCAAAGTTTGAGCTTGAAAATAACTTTTTTTAAGCCACTTCTGGAAGCTCATACTAGACTCACCTTGCTAGCGTCAACTGCAGTGTAACCACAACATGAGTTGCAGCGTGACCATAGCATGACCTGCAAAAACTTGTAATTCTTGGGGTTGAACTCTAGAATTCTAGAGTCTGGGACTGAAAGTTGCTAATAGTGAACCCTGAGGATGACTTGCACCCTGGAAATTAGATCATTTTGATTTAGTTTGGCTCTACAATTTTCTCATGCTGCACGCATGTTGGTAGCATGACCTCACTATGAGTGAAAAAATTTCCACTTTTTTGACTCGAAATTTGAATCTTGAATGTTAAAATTAGGCATAATAATTATCCTTGAGAATGCCTCACACACTCTCAAACCAAGTGACCTTTGAATTGATTTTGACACGATTTGGAGTTTTTCATGCTGAGGACATGCTAGCTTGACGATGTGAGAAAGTTGACTTGAGCAAGCTGGGCATGAGTTCCATGCCTTAGTCGAATTTTGCCTCCCAAAAATTTGAAAGGGCTTGAAGTGCTAGACTAAAATTAGTGGTGTTTCAATGGGTATCTATTCCTCCATGCTACCCAATGTGGAAAATGAAATGGAAACTCACTTCGGGCTCATAAGCACCTTAGAAAAACATCAAATTATCTTGTATGCACTCTAGAACCCTATATTCATCATCTAGGATCTTCAAACCTCAAAAAACTAACACCAAATGGGCAAGAGGTGGTTCCTCCAAATCTTCCATGTTGACTTCCTTATCCCTAATGTGAAAATGAGGGGGAACTCCAAAAGAAACTTAGAAGTACCCAAAATTTCTAAATTTTGACACGAAACCCTAGCCCTTGGCCCTAGTAACTCTAGAAGCTAACATGCATAATCAATTATGATCAAAATTGGTCTAGATCTAGGATTCTTGCTCCATCCACACTGGAGAGGACCCCTTCCATGTTGGAAAACATGGAAATAAAGGGAAAAGAGCATATTTTCTACTTTTGGAAGTAGGATGATACTCCTAGAAGCCAAAGATCTATTTTGGAGAAGCCTAGGACATCATACCATTAAGAGTTTTCTAGTTTGACATCATTTTTAGCTCCAAAATTTGCTCCCCCTAATATTCCATGCTAGAATAACTCCACCAATGTGGAAATAGTGGGGGAAACCTAGATTCCCTTGAATGATCTCCAAATATGCCCAAAATTGGCTAGAAACTTATAGAATCATGATTCATAACCCTAAGGAGCTAGAAACCTAGTTAGCATGCTCTTAAACAATCTTGGATCCATGGAACAAGTGTCCTCCCATGCATCCACACTAGGGATACTATTCTTAACATGGAAGAAAGGGTAAAATCCATTTTGACATGTTTGGACACCCAAAATCAACTCAAATTGCTCCAAAATGAAGCTAGAGGATGCACAAGTTTTTAATTCAGGCTCTAACTATTAATTTGACCTCATTTGGCCCTATTTTGATTCTCCATGTTGAACCCCCTCTCTTCAATGCTAGGCATCATTTGAATAAGGGAAAGGCTACATAACATTGTTTTTGGCCTTTACAGACCTTTGGAGTGCTTAATTTTGATAGATTTAGCCTTGTGCTACCTTGGGAAGGCCCCCAACTTTCAATTTTGGCCCTCTAGATGCTCCAAAACCGAATTTCCTTGGTTTTCATGCTAAGCGTTGCATCTTCCATGCTGACCAGTGTAGAAAGAAGGGGAATCAACATGAAAGATTAAAATATTTCAATTTTCATGTCCAAATAGCTGAATAGCAATCCTAACTGATGTCCAAACTCATCTAAATAGCCTTTTAGCCCTAAATTATGGCCTAATAATGCCTAAAATTAGCAAAACCTAATCTTTTTTCATCAATATTTACCAAGTTTTACCATATGTAGCTTGTTTTACTTGATTTAGCCTTGTTACATGATGTTTTGACTTGTTTTTGGCCTTGTGTTGCATTGTTGACCTTGTTAACCTTCCTATGGCCTTTATATGGTCATATATTTTCTTTATTTGTCTTCTTATAGCATTATTTTCCTTTTTTAGCCTTTGATTAGTATCAAATAGTGGGATGTGACCTTCCCTTACCACCATTTGACACCATGTGACCATGGTCCTTTATGGCCTTAAACTAGCATCCTAGCCTGCCAAGGCCTAAAACTTGAAAAATCATGAACTTTGTTGATCATTTATATCTTATTTCTCATACTTCCCCTTATGTTGACCTTCATTTGACATTTTTCTGACCTCTATTGTACTTTGTTAAATTGTCCTTACCTCATTGATACTCTTGGATGACATTGTTTGCATTAGATCTACATGTGTTTACATGATTTTATAGCATTTTAGCATTATTAATTCTCTTTTACCTAGATTCCACTTAATATGCTTTTGGTTGATATGCAAGATCAAAGTATTAATACCTAGGAGCAAATTAGTTTGCCTTTATGTCGACATGGACCTCATAGTGATGTTGAATGATGTATTGACACTAATTATCTAGATCTTGAGCCTGAGAGTCTTGTTGACCACGTAGCCTAGATGGAGAAGCCTCTAGGATGTTCTAAAAACATAGTCAAAATCCTTAACATAGAGGTGGGAGATATAATCAAAGACTCTTTGGTTGAGGTTCGTATGACAACACATAGTGGTGAGGAGAAAAACCTTAAAGTTAATTCCCACTAGATCCTCAATAGGCTTAAGACACAACCAAGGCTCTACAGTGCAACATTAAGGCCTTTTCCTATGAAACACCCCAAAAAATTGTGAGGTCATTCTTGCTTTACTAGGCCTTGCAATTCGCACCTCGGCATGGTAGTTCATCAGGAGGAGAATGCCCTGAGCTCAAGCTGGCTAGTTTAGTAAATTTTATACTTTAGGTGCTAACAGGCTCTACAGGTCATCCTACATATCCACCTAAGTAGCCTGCCCAGCCGATACCCTGCTCAGAAATCACGCGGAGTTAGCAGTAGCCTTCTGGGTGAGCAAGAAATAGTTCTGCAAGTTTTCTAAGTCACAAAGTCTGCTATGCTATGCTACGCCTCTCTATGTAGTGTAGCAAGCTTTAGAAGATGATTGCACAAAAAGGCACTACGCTACCCTTTGCCACCTAACATAGCGTAGCATGGTGAAGGCTTCATAGCCAGTCCCTTCACCAAATTCCAAGTCCTTTAACAATGTCCCTTTCCATCAGGAAGCGGTGAACCTTGTATGCTTTTATGCTATGCTGAGCTACAAGGAGCAGTGAGGTGTAGAAATCCTATGAAAGAGACAGAAGGCAACTCAAAAAGGGGCAAAAACAACAAGTTTGCAAGTCTTGCATCATGGGAAGCGAAGTTTTCAAAATTGACAAAGCTTCTGCAACTAAGGCCGGTTGCTATGCTCAAGCATGCAACACACATATTGGTCCTATGCTATGCCAAGCATGCTATGCTACAAAGCACAGCAAGGCATGTGGGTGGTTGTGTGACATCAATGCACTTCACCTAATTAGACCGTTGGGCACATGTCCCCAGATGCTGACAGCACAATTTCAATGTGGCAAGCTCACAGTTGCAACATTGTAAACTCAGTCACAATGGTCATGAGCATCTAATAATCATATTGGCATGTGCAACACGTGAAATTCAACAAAATTTGAGGGCACGTGGCTTCCAAACAGCACCTTTTGCGTGCCCTTTGTCCTATAAATACCCCAACAAGCAACACTAAGAGTCTCTCTTTTTTTTTTGGCTTGTGTGGCTTCCAAACAGCCCCTTTTGCATTCCCTTTGTCCTATAAATACCCCAACAAGAAACACTAAGAGTCTCTCTTTTTTCTAGCTTGCTTTTTCAGCTAACATTCTCTGGTTCTGATAGCAACTTCACCCAATTCAAAATCTTGCCAAGTGTCTCATTTCTCTTATTCTTAGCGAATCAAGTTCTTTTCCTAGCACGTTGCAGCATCGAGCATTGTAAGCTTTCTGTTTGACATTGCGAACAGTTAGCATTCTTGGTTGACATTCCATTTTATCCCCATTTCTATCACCTTGGTAGAATTCTTGCACTAGCAACACCTAAGGTCGTGCCGAAGCACAAAAACAATTTTGTTCCACACGTCTTGGTTACTCTCGAGATCTCCGCATTTCATCATGCTATGCAACCGATTTTATCCACCTCGATAGAGAAAACTTGTAGCTTTGGAGTGGTGCATTCTTCTAACTATATTTCACTAGGTTTCCTATTACCATCGCATGTTGCATTATTTCCTATTTTATTTACTTTCGAGTATCATTCATCTCATTTACTTTTAAGCATCACATCACATTTCCATTGCCATTTCAAAAATATATGTTGCAAAAGGCTATATAGATGTTGATTAAGTCCCTGTATGATCAACCAGACCATTTAGTATGGGATAGAGACTATCATGCCCATCGACCCCTCAGTGTTTTCCAACCGTTGACATTTTTGGTTGCTAAATTTTTCTGGTGCTAGAAGGAGGGTACTTTGGTACCTTTTCCATGGGTCATGGTAGTTCTATGAGCCTTTTTCACCCTTATATGCATAAGAGTAAATGTGACACCCTTTTGTAGTTGTTTGTACTTTGTGTAGTCTAGATCAGTTGCCTCGACAGTTCCTCGGGAGCCCCACAAAACACAAGGCGTTCAATTACCTATTAACTTGCCTTTTTGACGGTAGTCTTGCATGCATTTTGTATCCTATCATGTGTGGTACAGATCAGTCACTTTGATGGTTTCTCTAGAGCCCCGTATGACATAAAGCCTACTTATGTGCTAGGTAACCTGCCCCCCTCATGGTCTTGCATGTGTTCTATACCCCATCTCGCATGGTATAGAGCAGTCACTTCGATGGTCCCTCGGGGATCTTGCGAGATGCAAAGCCTTCTTGGTCACTAGCTAGCTTTTTAGTCTTATGGTGGTCATGCACATGCTCTATACCCTATCATGCACTGGCATAAATGTAACACTCGTTTATTGTTGTTTATGCCTTATTTGGGGTAGATCAGTTGCCTTGATGGTTCCTCTGGAATCCGGCAAGATGAAAAGACTTCTTTTTTGCTATTTTCTAGTTTCGTTGATCATTTTCACTCTGTTGCATAATTTTTACACTTTTTTGCATAACTATTTGCATAGAAATTTGCATAACTACTTTCTTAGCAATGGCTTTTCCAAATACTACTGCTAATACCTTCAACGTGGATGTTCCCTTCAACATTGAAGCTCCCATCATGCTTCAAGGCACTACTAGTGCTGGAAAACCGCTAAATCTGATGCAAGAAACACGCCGATCTCTCAGAATCCAAAACTAAGGGCCTGAGGGATTAGTCTAGCAACACAAGCATTATAGTTTCCTTTGCAAAAAGGTGTAGGAAAATCTGCCCTTGGATTTACATGAACTCGAAGAAAAATGTAGCTTTGAGTTCGCTTACTACAACAAGAAAGAATTCGTTCCCACCCCGGGCATTTCTATACCTTTAACACAAGCAATCCAAAGGATTTTAGACTAAGTAATCCAATTGGCTAGGCTCAGAGAGTAACAAGACACAACGTCCAACCAAGATGACACTTTTCAAGATGGTCAGGAGGAACTTGATTCCCTATCGGATGAGGGAGGTCCAATCGACCTCACTCCTATCCCTCCTACCTAGTCCTTCTGGGCCAAAGTAGCATCTGCTACCACTACCTTTGTAATTATACCTACACTTTTGCAGTGCACGATTACTACTGCTATGGGTAGCCACATCAATCATGTGGCGTTTCAACACCTGCTCTTGCCTCTTTCACCTGTTTCGTGTGCAGCTACTTTCCCTCTGCAGCTTTTTCAACAGTAAATCCCTGTAAGGTAGCATACAAAAATTACGGCTACCCTGCCACATGTGCATACCATACCGACATTGAAAACATATGTGACTTCTCCCTCTATTCCTACATTCACATCAGTTCCACCCACTGTGGCCAGCCCCGGCCCATCCACATGGTGGACCCCATTTGCTTCTTCACTCATTCTACAACCATCGCAGATGTCTCACTATGTGCATTCTCAAATACACCAAGCCTGGTAGATGGTGCAAACCAACATGAGGCTATGGTCTACGCTGCTGATGACACAAGCTATCCATCCAGAAACCCAACTTGTGGTTGCTACCCTAACAACACCACCTTCGAGGTGGTGGACAACCCAAGTAGCACCACTAGCCGGGGTCATCCCAATGGTACCACCGATGGGTCACACCTTCACTCCCACCATGCCACATGTGGGGGCTACCTCCGCAACACCCCAACCGTCTACAACATTACTAGGTCTGGACCAAGCATTTCAACTCATCCAAACCCTCACTGAGGAAATAAAAAACCTCAAGGTTGTTGGGTCTGACACGGTACAAGTCATGGACTTTTACCAAGATGACCCCATTAGCCCTACAATCCCTACTTTGACATTACCCCCAGGGATGTCTCTCCCATACTTCATGAAGTACAATGGGAAGCAGGATCCTAACATGCATCTTGTTACTTTCAGGTTTGAGTCTTTTCTATTGCAACAATGGCCGCACATAATCATTTGTGTCTTCGCCATGTCCTTAGCTGGAAAATCTTTGGATTGGTATCGTGCATTTCCACACATCCATTTCAAATTTGGAATAGTTGTTTACCCAATTTGTGACACGGCTCAAGTACAACTTGAAGCCAAAAACCACGTTGGATCAATTGATGAGCGTGATGCAAGATCCTCTAGAGCTAGTTCAAAAGTTCATTCAATGTTGGAGTGCAACCCATAACGAAATCTGTGAGCCCATCATGGAGGCCCACTTACTAACCATCTTTAAATGTGTAGTGAATGACTTCATCGAGTCAAAACTGTACTACCTCGCTCCTTGCTCTCTTATTTAGGCTTTTTCTCAAACCAAGAGTATATAAGATGTGGCTGAGGCAAGTAGAGGCTCGGCCTATATCACTTACAAGGGTACCTTCACAAAGAAGGAAAAGGGTAAATCCCTAACAACCATAGTGGCCATTGTGGAAATTGAGGCTAAGCCCAAACCTAACAACAACAATAGCAAGAATAGCAAGAAATTGACCACACAAGTGGCTAACCTGGCATCCAAACTAAGCCACATGTCGTAACCTGTCATGCCCATGCCCAAGACATCTACATAACCCAAACCCAACTTTGAGCATAAAGACCATTCAAAGTACACCCTGCTACCTCTAAAGACTTATGAGCTTCTGAAGCATCTAATGGCAGTAGGATACATCGAACATAAGTAGCTGTCGGAAGAGGCAAATGCAAGGCATCAGTTACTACGAGCTCCTTAGGAATCCCTCTTTGGCCCTATCCAACGAGCCTATAGTTCCTAGGGTTTTAGGCTAGATAGAGTTTGTGACTATAATCAACAATGTGGTCACAACAAGGATTATTGTCTGTCGTTGCATGATGACATCCAAAGATTAATTGACCAAGGAAAATTGGTACTAGAAAAAAGTAACCTAGTGCATCCTGAAAAAAAATCCATGTATGTCTACATGAATCCCCTTAACATCAACAATGCTAGTTATGTCATCAATGCTATCAGAATTGACAATGATCACAAGCCACCCCGGTGGCCATTTATGATTTGTGTGCCTCACCGTAGTGCACCAGCGCCACCAGCAGTTGGCCCAAGACCATAGTAGTCGTTCATCTCGAAAGTCCCACCACGGGCACCCACCTCTGCACCACCTATTAGCAGAGTCATGTGGCCCAATCATTTAATGCCTCTAGCTCCATTTCTCATCAGGGGAACAATACCTTTGATGGCTTCTACCTCGTGCAACGAAGTTAAATATCTTCCTCGCCCTACAAGGTGAGCAATACACTGGTTGGAGATATTGAAGGGGAGTACCATCAAGGGCATCCCCAGGCCTATGTCTTCACTCCTTGCATCTACACCTTCGCTCTCAAAGATGAATGTTGACATGACTACTGAGCCTACATCACCCTACCAATAGGGATCCGAACCCAGATCCAAAGTCACCTCTCCTCGAGAGATTCATCTTCTGGGACGAATCAAAGAGGAGGAGGGCATCAAACTAAAAGGTGACTAAGACCTTCTGAACACTCTCACCCAAGTTAAGCAAGCTCTAAAGCAAAAAAATGTCACACTAAGCTTGTACAACCTAATCATGACATCTGTACCTCATCATGAGGCTCTAATCTGCATGTTAACAGTGGTTTCAATTGACGAGAACATGCCTGCAGAAGAGGAAGCAATCCATTCAGTTATGCTTCCCTCTATACCCATGGAGTCCGCGACACCTCAACTCACTTTCATTGATAGCACCATTAGGGAAGATCTCGAAGGGGGTCAGGTGACTACGATGGCTCTCTTCATCACAATTTGGTTGGCCAACACCAGATCTGAAGGGTACACATTGATGATGGGGCTATCACAAACGTCATTCCCTTCCCTATCATGAAAAAGTTGGGATTGGTCAACCAGATCAAACCCACAACAACATCGTGTCTAAGGTCCTTCAATGGGGCACGGATCTTGGTTAAGGGCATAGTTCACATAAAATTCAATAGTAAGGGAATAGCTCCCCATAGATGCAACATTCATTGTGGTCAAGGAAATGCCTGGGTTCAACCTGATCTTGGGAAGATCATGGTTGACACAACTTAGAGCTGTCTCCTCGTCTATACACTAGGAGATCCACTTACCATACATAGGCAAGGAGGTGGTGATCCATGGTGACGAAGTAGTGATGCAAGCAATCAGTAACGTAGGCATGGAGTAGGGCTTAAAGGTCACAGCATCTGAGTGTGAGGCACTTGATCACGCATGCATTAACCATCCAATGGAGGAATTGGCCCAATGAGCTGACTCCCAAATCAAAAATGCATGGGTTGAACTACCCTTCCAAGTGGAGGATGATGATGTGAATGAGGGCCCTAGTGAAACACTTTGACCCTATTTTTCACTCAACCCATGATGGGTCAAGAGGTAGCTATGCATAGCATAGCAACCCTATTGCTTCCTGCCCAGTTGCCATCCCTTGTGCATTTGTTGATTCTCTGCTTTGATAACATGCCATCCTTTTGGCATGATACGCTATGGCCCGAAATGGCCCAAAACTAACATTATTGCTTTTCTATTTGATAACATGCCATCCTTCTAGCATGCTACGCTATGGCCTAAAATGGCCTAAAACTAGCATCATCATTTTTTTTGCTTTGTTAATGTGCTATCTCTTTTGGAAATGGCCTAAAACTAGCAATGGCTAGAAATGGCCTAAAACTAGCATAAGAAATCATGAAATATTTATATAATATGCAAGTTCACACAAAATCAGTTTCTTTTTTGAAGCTTTTCATTTTATTCAAAATTTTCACCTATTGGAAATGTTCATGAAACTTTTACAAAATTTCAACATTTCAAAAGAAAATCCCATGTTGTCATGGGTTATCTTTGTTTGCATTGCCTACGCTGCTCGCCTTCATTTCATCTGCCTATGCATCATCCCCCCTTGTGTTGCCCTCCACCAGTTCTTCATTCCTTTCTTCTACGGGCCTTACACCCTCATCTAGAGTCTACATCATAAGAACGAAGTAGTCAGTTATGGAAATAAACACAAGCTATGACATAGCATGAGCATCTATACAGTAAAGCGACTAACTGGAGAAGGGCCTGCATCGATCTCAAAAGGTATTCGGTCTAGATTGAGCCTGAGGCGATGCTAGATCTCCTTTCTCATGATGTCCACCCAACACCTGTTGCTAAGTTCAACATTCATAGTGGTGACTCTCTCGCTTTCCATGATCATCCATACTAGAGGTCCCAAGAAAAGGGGGGCGGTTGCTATCTCTCCTGTAGGAAGGTCTACTTTCAAGTTAGGAGATTCTGTAACCTTCACCTACTCTCTGAACTTAGTGTAGGCCTCAGAAGCACTAATGGCACTTATGAATGATTCATACATGAATGCCTTCACAATAGCATCTTTGTATAGTTTTTGATGGGTGTCATTCTCCAGCTTGTACATGTGTTTGTGGTTTCTCTAGGTTTGCCCCCATTCAAAAATCTTGGCAATGATATCTTTCATGTCTTGACACTTCTAGGCCAGCAGGTCCATTTGTATTTGCTATTCAACTATCTCAAGAGTGGATTCAACATTCTAATGAATGATCATCCAAAACCTAGCATAGTCATCTATAGCCTTATGCCAATCCTCAACATTAGGGTTATGGTTTATACAGAACTTGTTCCTCGACTTGAGATCTTCCACCATAGCAACTAGGTTGGCCTCTCTTTACTCAGTCCTTTGGACCTGTTTCCATAGGTCTTTGTTGATACATTTATACTCCCACAGGAAGCATGCCGAGTGTGAGATGAACTTTTAAGCCTCATCAAAAACGTGACGAGACACCTCGGTCACATTAGGTGAGAGTATTGGCACGGTGCTGATTTTCATAGGTCGCATTGAGTCCCATTTGAGCTAAGAGGCTACCTCACCATGAAGAGCGTAGCAATTGCATTAGCATAACAAAATCAATGAATTCAAATTTTTTTAGCATAAAAACACAAGAGCATTTAACACTAGTACTTACCCGTGTTAGGGTCCTCTTGCTGAAGACATTTCATCATGTCATCGACAAGTCCCTGCACGAATGCAAACTTGTTAGGAATCTCGGTCCATGACTCCTCACAAATTAGACGAGGTTCCATGACATTTGTAGTAGCACATATTACATGACTAAGCCTATTAGTAATGGCCAAAATGGACTACAATAAGGTAGATGTATCGCTGAACTCACTAGTGTCCGGCTATGATCTTTGTTCTTGCTGATGCAAGACGATGGCTGTAGTCTTGGTGGAGGGCCCTACCAAGTCCACACAAGCTCCTTTCTCATGTGCTGGTACATTTTCTTTCAGGATATTAGTGTCTTTTTTATTGGAGGGTGATGCCTCATCATTTATAGGAGGCTCCCTAATGACCAAAGCCCCTACCCTAGAAATAGGAGCTCCCTTATTTCTAACTAGGGCCCTTTCCTCTGAAATTGAGGTCCCTGCATCATCATTCATCACCCTTGTCTTAAGGGTTGATATTTCTTCATTGCCTTCTTCTTCTTCTTCTTCTTCTTCTTCCTCTACTATCAAAGAAGCATTTTTGCATCAGTTTAAAACAAATTAGCTCAATGCAGATGCTATGTTACACTACATCGTCTAGTGCAGCATAGCGTAGCAGACAATAGCAAAGTAAACATTATACAAAAGCATTTACCAATGGGAGGTTGTGTCCTCTGCAACTTAATGTGTAGTCTTCATCCCTCCTCTTCATCTACACGAAGGATTCCCCTAGATGGGGGAAGGTCTCTTCCTTTGCAACTCCTTGGGCATGGTCTCAGCTATGAGACACTCCCCCTATGTCACGCTACTAGCTATAGCAGGGGGCATCTCTCCCACGCTATCCTGACCATGAATTCTATGAGCTACCAAAACTTTGGTCGTTATAGACAATGACTCCTTGACTACTTCCAGGAGATCTTGAGCTTGTGTGATATGGAGGATCTAGCGAATCCATGGCCTAGGAATCTGGTTGCGATCCTATATAGCCCAAGTTCCATTCTCTTGAACCACCAGAAATTCCATGAAGCATTTTAGAAAGCCTATGTAGAAGGCATAGTGTATGTTGGAGCGGGACTTCATTTTTTCATGGAGTCCCAAAATCTTAGCTTGCAAGCCCTTACATAGGAAGCTGGCCTAGTTGTAACGGGCCCCTTCTTCCATAACCTCCTGCATTATCCAAGCCTGCTCAAGCCCCAAGACTTTTCCTTAGGTGAGCAGTTGAGGGAATGCATGGGCATGGAAGATCAGATAAATATCCATGGAAGGGTCATCCTTAATCTTATCCATGGGAAACCCTTTTTTCTCTTTTATGAGCCTCAACCACTCCTCAATATCCTTCTTCTGAAGGGTTAATTCCTGCTTGCATTTCGACCGTATGGGAACGCTATCAATAGGAACACTAAACAGGTTTGTAAATAGTTGGTCATTGATTTCAATGACCCCCTGCATGCCCTGTACGCACATGCAAAAATGACCCGCTCTCTTAGAGAAGGAGTTGACTAGGGAAAGCCTCTCGATGGCGGGAACACTTAGGTTTGGGGCCACAAATAGATCCATGAGCCCCACCTTTTGGATTTTCTTAACCATGAAGTCCATGGTCCCTTGATCAAACAAGCACTGGCATGTTGCTACTTCATCATATTTGAAATAGATGTTTGTCCACTATGTTTTAGTGGTCACCACCATTACCTCCTCGGGCTTCTTTGCCCCTGCAACAGTTTTCATAAAAGATGCTTAGCATGAAAACTCAGAAAATACATGGATTGCAAAAACACTCAAGCATGTGACACCTACTGTTTAACCCACCAGGTCTATATGGTAATAGGAATGATGGGAGTTCAACCATCATAGCTTCTTCAACCATGATTGGCTTGAAGGGTTCTTTCCACTCCCTATATAGCCAACCCTTCTCCTTATATTAATTTTAGATAATACGAAACTTGCCTAGGTAGGTGTGATACTCCCCCCCACACTAGCCGATCACACCTGCCGATAGGTTCTTGGTAGAAGAGAACTCTTGTAGGGCTAGCTATGTTGTAGCCAGTAGACCCGATCGGTCATGAATCCCATCATCATTGATAAAGAACCTAGTGACAAACACATACTCTTGGCATTTGGCTAATATGACTAGCATTGCACAACATAGTGGATCAAGGCTGTAAAACTTTCCCACCAGCATAATAGACAGTCCCTTGTGGGTTCTAAAAGCACATCGTTGTGTAACATGCAAGGAACAATGTGTTGTACTGGTGGTAGCATCTGTATTCTAGCATGTCCCAGATCTAGGCTAAACGCTTCTATCCAGTTGGGCATTGGCTAGACCCCTCTCCTTGCCTGCTCACGATTTCCCCATCTGTGAAAAATCTTAGAATGTCACAACTTGCCCCAAGAAGCATGGCTTCTCCTATGCCGGATGCCTCTACCTCCTCCAAGGAGGACCAAATGATCACACTAAAGTGGCTGAGAAGGAACTGCAAGAAGTCTTATGTCCCACCTCTAAACCAGACTCCTTGCTCCCCAATACGTATCTGGGTAGGAGGGGCATTGGCCATAGATCTGCTTACATGGCACATGACCCCTCTAATGTCCAAAATGATCAGCCTGGACCTCGACCCTACCCTGTATGCCACAATCAGTGAATGTTAGCACCATACTTAAAGGTAATACATGTGCAACGTAGCAAATTCCAGTAGTCCATGCATATAGTATAGCTTAACCCTCTACCAATACATAGTGTAGCAAGGGCATGAAAGCCTAGCATAGCAAGAACATGTGAATAAGTCTAGCATAGCAAAAAAGAAATTGATAATGTGCTCTAATAAAACACGTGTCACATTGCCACATCATACATGGCCTAGCCCTCCTAGGGGCTTTATGTTACAACATGCTAGGTATGAGCAACTTAAACTGCCCCAGTCCCCACGATTATGACAACCATGGCGATGGAGTTTTCAGCAACCTTGCATGCAACCATGATGCAACATTCATACATCTGCCTCGACCAAGATAGCAATGGAAGTGATGCAAAAGTTAAATGGATGTGACCACATAAAACATAGATATTCAAGAATGAATGCAAAACAAATAGGATGCAAAACAAGAGCAGAGGATGACCAAAAGCTTAAAAAATGAAGAAGCAAAGGGTACACAGTAACCTACTAGGTCAACGGTGTGCTCTACAACACCGCAACGCATGCTTGTGGCATGTGTCCTAGGGTCTTCTTCACCTCCTCAACCCTCGCAAGCACCAGATGGATCTTAGGAGCCATTGTCATACTTACAGAGTTACATCTTTCGTTGCAAAAGCTTGCTTTACTAGCCAAATGACACAATTGCTCCATGCCTTGAAATTGCCTTGTGCTCCGATGTGGGCTCTGCACTCTTACAGTGAAAATAGTAAAATCACCAAGGTTTAACCCCTCTTTATAGCCATAATGACAAGGTGGGAAAACTTGCCTCTCCCTCTCTCTAGTTAATGTGGAGTGCACTGTATAGCATAGCATGCTCGCCACAACATCATAGCACTATTAGCATTAAATCCTTGACAGGCTTCAAGCCAGCTACTTACCTTCCCAAAAATAAAAGAAATATATTTATTTTTGATTAAGTGTCCAAAAAGACCTTAAACTAGTATCCTACTAATCGCAATATGATCAGTCTGAAAAGACCTCAAACTAAGCAACCCTAGCATGGTTGCATCCCTAACAGTCCATAATGACATTAAACACAAACACCACATGCTTGCATCGACAATTCTCACATCTTCTTCCACATGGGTAATGTTGCAATTTCTAGAGGTTTCATGTCCACAGTACGTATTTTCACATTAATGATTTGGCACTTCTCATATTCTCAAGTTTCCCATTCTGCATACTATATTTTTGCATGTTGTAATTTGGCAATCTGAAATGACACTAAACTAGCATTTTGGCATTCGCATATTGATAGCCACATGGCTACACACTTTACATCAGAAGTTTTACATCTTTAGCAGTTCTACGCTCTTGTAGTTCTATGCTCTTGTGCCTTGGTGCTCCACCATGACCTTAAAATGGAAAACTTGCAATTTCATCACTGCTTTGCAAATTGCCATTACACATAATCTCTAATAGGAATCTCTTAACCACGCTTTCATCTTATGATGGCAGGCCAAGTAGGAGATGGGAATCCACCGTGACCTTTCCACACCTTTAATGTTGGAAGGGCCATAGGGTAAGCTTGCGAGATAGTTGAACCCTGACATGATCGACTGGGCGTTGATCACGACTAGCACTATAGCATCCTTAGAAGCATCCCTAGACTGGCCTGAGCATCTAGTCAAGGCCCTAGACTTAGAGGCTAGGGATGTAACTGAGGACCCTCTCATCGAGACAACTATGACCACATCAAAGGGGAAGGTGAAAATGTTAAAACTCAACTCCCTCCTAGACATACAAATGCACAAAAGTGTAGCTAAGATTCTACAAGACAACATCAATGTCTTCACATGGTCGTACAATGACATTCCGGGTCTGGATCTATGGTTGATTCAGCACAACATCATCCTAGATCCACATGTGAAGGTAGTCAAGTAGAAGGCTTGCAAAGTTAAGCTAGAAATCGCACTAGCCATGAGGAGTGAAATCACTAAGCTATACCAAGCGAGTTTCATCCACGTGGTTGACTATTCAGAGTGGGTGTCCAATGTCGTTGTGGTTTCAAAGAAAATGGGAGGAATACGGATATGTATAGACTTTCGAGACTTGAACAAGGCAATGATCAAGGATGACTTCCCACTTCCAAGCATTGATCAACTCATCGACACCACGGCTGACCACGCTCTGCTATCCTTCATGGATGGTTTCTTCAGATACAACCAAATCTACATTAACCCAGAGCAGCAGCTATCAACAACCTTCATGACCCCATGGGGGACCTTCTGCTACACCATGATGCCTTTTGAGCTCAAGAATGGTAGAGCAACCTACTAGCGAGGCTTTACTTACATTTTTAGTGACTACATCCTAAAAACATTAAATGACTATGTGGATGATATAACATTCAAGTCCAAGGAGGCAGCTGATCACCCACATGATCTAGGGGTAGTCCTCAAGTGCTACCAAATGCATGACTTACACCTCAATCCTAAGAAGTGCGTCTTCATGGTGAAAATCAGATGCATGCTAGGGTTCATAGTATCATAGGTTGGAATACAGGTGGATCTTGATAAAGTTAGGGCCATCGTCAACCTAGCACCTCCCACAAACCTTAAGGAGTTACGTGGTTTACAAGGTAGAGTGCAATTCATTCGAAGGTTTATAGCAAGGTTGACCAACAAGTTACATCCCATGTAACGTATTGTAAAGAAGGGGGTTAAATTTGAATGGATAACCTAGTGTTAACAAGCCTTCAACAACCTGAAGAAGGAACTCTCACACCTCCTGACTGTGTATCCATCTAAAAGGGACAAACCCCTCCAACACATCTATCACTGCACTGCTATGTCAGAAATGAGACGAAGGTTCTGAGATATCAGTGTACTATCTAATTCATGCACTAATAGTACATGAGGCAAGGTATAATGAAGTGGAAAGGAATTGCTTGGCCCTAGTGTTTACACTAAAAAAGTGACGACATTACTTGTTCTGCAGCACAACCAATATCATTTGTAGGAGCAACATACTTCAGGCTATCACTAACAACTTATATGAAAGTAGCGGGATAGCCCAATGGAAGGCAATAACCATGGATTT
This sequence comes from Gnetum montanum, assembly GCA_015680685.1. NCBI lineage: Eukaryota > Viridiplantae > Streptophyta > Gnetopsida > Gnetales > Gnetaceae > Gnetum > Gnetum montanum. Next base: position 858,041 of record MNCI01036327.1, on the reverse strand, counting down.
TAATTTACACTATGTAATTCAATCATCGATGAGGGATTAAGCCATAGCAACCCAACTCACAGCTTTGCCAATCGATGACCAGGCAACCACAGACCCTGAGTTCTCAAATGAATACGTTGGAAATGTCCATGTCGTCCCATCGCATTTCGAAGTCACCCTACATTTTGACGGTGCCTCAACCATGTGAGGAGGTAGCACTGCTACCATAATTATGTTCCCCTCTAGGAAAATGCATCCATCCACTTATCAATTTGCATTCCCTTGCACCAACAATGTGGTAGAATAAGAGGGGCTACTTAGAGGCCTCTTAACTACCCAAGCGCTATGCATACAACACCTGGTCATTCGGGGAGATTCAAAACTACTTGTGAATCAAATCATCGAGGTCTACACCTACAAGGCTATGCACCTGCAACCCTACTACGATCTAGCAAAAATCTTGCTTAATTAATTTACAACCACAGATGTGAAACATGTGCCACGTAACAAAAACATCGTGGCAGACACCTTAGCTACCCTTGCATTAAACATTCTATCACATTCCCTGACAAACCTGCCAACCTTGATTATAGAATGTGTAGAGCCTATCACTTAGGTGGAGCACGTGGCATCTATTAGTTCTGCAGATACCCAGGAGTGGTAGGCTAACATTAAAACTTATCTACAGCATGATGAGCCCACAGGAGGATTGACATCTACCCAGAGAGATGCAATCCGTAGGCATGCCCAACAATACGTGGTCATGGGGAATGACACCCTGTGTCGATGCTCCTATGACAGGATATTGCTAGTATGCTTGGGTGGTGAGCAAGTGTAGAAGGTAGTTAATGAGGTACATGAGGGACTGTGCAGTGGACACATAGCACCCAGGGCTATGGCTACCAAAATCAAATGCCTAGGGTACTATTGGCTCCACATGGAATGTGACTACCTATCGAAAGTCAAGATGTGTGACACATGCCAGAGATACGCAAATCTCATACACATAGCACCTACAGACCTACACCCAACGCAAATAATGTGGTCCTTCCAACAATGGGGATTAGACCTCATAGGGCCTATCATCCCTAAGTCCTCCATAGGGCATAGCTTCATTATCACCACCACTAAGTATTTTAGCAAGTGGATGGAAGCTATTCTCCTAAGGAATACGACATCATAGCAAATCTACCATTTCATCCTTGACAACATCATAACAAGGTTTGGGCTTCCAATGACTATTGTGACTGACAATGGGCCACAGTTCAGTAGTACGAAAACCTAAACATTTTGTAGCAAGTTAGGCATTAAACAATCATTTTCTTCCCTTTACTATCTGCAGGTGAATAGGCAGGTGAAGGCTACAAATAAGTCCATCATCAACTTGCTAAAGTAGATTCTTAACAACAACAAGAGGTAGTGGCACTAGCAAATCCTCTACATCCTATGGGCCTATCAAACAATGTGCAAAAATGCAACAAGTAAGACCCCTTAGAGTCTTATTTATGGATCTGAAGCTGTATTGCCTCTTAATTTGTAGGTACCATCACTCTGGGTAATCCTCACGGATGTCGTAAGTGAAGCCCAAAATAGTAAGTCATGAATCATCAACCTTGACTCGGTGGAGGAGGAGCCTGCACAAACATTGAGACGCATCGATCACTACCAAAGTAAGCAATAGTAGAAGAACTATGTAGACCTGCATCGATGACCACTGCAGGAGGGAGACCTTTTCCTCAAGACTATCTGTGAGCACATGAGCAAATTCTTAGCCAACTAGGAAGGCCCTTACATGGTTACTAAAGCCTTGGGAATGGAACCTTTAAGCTAGTGAATATGGATGGCAACGAGTTTGCCAACTTGGTGAATCACTCATATCTCAAGCCATACTACATTTGAAGTGCAATGACATCAAGCACCGTCTGCTATGACGATAAACTAGCATCAGCATCGAGTAGCATCCACAATGACAATAAACTAGCAGCATCAAGCACCATCTGCTATGATGTTAAACTAGTAGAAACTATCTGCTATGACATAAAATTGGCATTGCTAGTCCACTATGACTATAAACTAGATAAACTGGCATGTACAGTCTACTGGGACCTTAAACCAGCACAGTGGTCTGCTGAGACCTTAAACCAGCACACGGTCTACCAAGATCTTAAACTGGGTCTCCATCATATCCCCTATGTGCACCAGCACCATATACACATAAAACAAATGAGCACGATGCCAACACATGGATGGGTCATCATAGCGCCAGAATGTGATTCATGATACAATGGGAACATGGTCTGGAGCATGTGTAGCATCGCCATCGTAGGCATCATGCTGACCCAACGAAAATATCGTATTGCATTATACTGGCCCTTTGAACCTCTTGTCGCCATGAACCATCACCTTGACTATGGTTCTGGGGCTAGTTCCTGCATCTGGAGTACTGGCAGTATTGTGCCCCAACTACAATATTGTTACTCTAGTTCCCTACCAATGCCTAGGCTTGCATGATGTTAGTTTTGTGGCAACTGATCCCATAGCTGAACCAAGAATGCAAGCCCTTAGTAGCGATTCCAAAGCATCTGCACCCACAGTAACTCCCAATTCCTTCAAAGACCAATTCTTCCATGCTAGTGTTTTCAAGGCCACTATTCACCTTCCTGCCTTGGACACCACACACTGACATAGGTGTCCAAGAGCTTCATTAATTTTTGTAGCTAGAAAAAACTTTACCCCTATGGGCATGTCTTACCACAGTAGAAAATGCTACCATGTCGCAAAGCGAGTTCCTTGGCTAGCTTGGCTACTATAGAGTGCAAACTCCCATGGCATGTGTAACATAGCTCGCCACCCAAGGAACACTAGCACAAGTTCCATGACACGTGTAACATAGATCACCGTGTGAAACACATTTGTAGGTAGGTCAAAACCCTTATGGATGTAATGCAACTCATCCTATGAAGGAAGCATATGTCCTACAAGAGGTTCAAGAAAAATGCTAGCCAAAGATGAAAATACGGATGAGTCCCTTAGAGCACTCCGATGAGGGACTCTACTAAACATCATCTTTGCTCTATGCCTTAACCTATCCACAACTAATGCAATACTCTCAAGTGTAGTCAAGTGAGATTTTGACACTCACCAAGCGACAACCTTAGCATTTCACCTGTTGTGGTGTTTCATATTCTTTGCCGATGTCTATCGAGCCTGTTCTCTAAAGATCAACAAAAAGGGGCCAATGAAACACCTCAAAAAATTGTGAGGTCATTCTTGCTTCACCAGACCTCACAATTTGCACACCAGCATGGTAGTTCATCAAGAGGAGAATGCCCTGAGTTAAGGCCATCCAATTCAACAAATTTTCTACTTTAGCTGTTAACAGGCTCTACGAGTCATCCTGCCTATCCACCTATGTAGCCTGCCCAGCTGACAGCCTACTTAGAAATGGCACCAAGTTCGCAGTAGCATTCTGGGTGCACAAGAAATAGTTCGGCAAGTTTTCTAAGTCACAAAGTATTCTATGCTATGCTACACCTTGCTATGTAGCATAGCAAGCTTCAGAAGATGATTATAAAACATAGCACTATGCTACCCTATGCCACACTACGTGGTGTAGCCTAGAAATGGCTTCACAACCAGTCCCTTTACCTAATTCCAAGTCCTTCAACAATGTCCCTTTCCATAAGGAAGTGGCAAACCTTGTCTACTGCTACACTATGCTGAGTTACATGGCATGGTGAGGCATAGCAATCCTGTGGAAGAGACAATAGGCAACTCAAAAAGGGGCAAAAACAACAAAGTCTGCAAGTATTGCATCACGGGAAGTGAAGTGTGAAAAATCAACAAAGCTTTTGTGACTAAAGCTGATTGCTACACTACGTAGTGTAGCATAGCGTAACAAGCATGCAACACACATATTGGTGCTACGCTACATCAAGCATGCTATGCAACAAAGAATAGCAAGGCATGTGGGTGGTCATGTAACATCAATGCACTTCACCTAATTGGACCATTGGCACACGTCCCCAGACGCTAATGGCGCAATTCTAGCATGGTAGGCTCAGAGTTGCAACATTGTAGACTTAGTCACAATGGTCACAAGCATCTAACAACTATACTGGCATGTGCAGCACATGAAAGTGAACAAAAGTCCAGGGCACATGGCTTCCAAAAGGCCCCTTTCGCATGCCCTTGGTCCTATAAATATCCCGATAAGCAACACTAAAAGTATCTCTTTTTTTTGCTTGCTTTTCTAGCTGACATTCTCTGGTTCTGATAGAAACTCTGCCCAGTTCAAAATCTTGCCAGGTGTCTCATTTCTCTTCTACTTAGTGAATCAAGTTCTCTTCCTAGCACATTGCAGCATCAAGCATTGTAAGCTTTCTATTCAACATTGCGAACAGTTAGCATTCCTGGCTGACATTCCATTCTGTCCCCCTTTCTATCACCTTGGTAGAATCCTTGCATTGTTAGCACCTAAGGTCATGCCCAAGCACAAAACCTATTTTTTTCCACATGTCTTGGTTACTCTCGGTATCTCTGCACTTCATCACACTATGCAACTGACTGTATCCAGCTCAACAGAGAAAACTTGTAGCTCCAGAGCGGTGCATTCTTCTAACTGTATTTCACTTTGTTTCCTATTACCATTGCATGTTGCATTATTTTCTATTTTATTTAATTTTGAGTATCATTACGCTCATTTACTTTCAAGCATCACATCGCATTTCCATTCCCATTTCAAAAATATATGTTCCAAAATCCTATATAGATGTTGATTAAGTCCTTGTCTGATCGACCACACCGTTCAAGGCACCCTGTATCTACACACACTCCTAGCATGACCCTCCCATAGGTACGGGGTTGAGACTATCATGCCTGTTGACCCCTCAAGATTTTCCAGCTGCCAACATTTTTGGTCGGTACAGCCTAGTCATATGAGGATATGCTAGGCTTAGATCCATGTTTAGTCCAACACAAAATCATACTAGACCCTTGAAACACCATCAATTTTGGGCCTCAGCACTTCAACTACAAATCTATCTAAGTGTCAAAACTTGGCAAAATTTTCTAAGTGTTGGTGTTATGCTTCCCAATGTAGCCAACATAGTAAGCATCAAGGCCTATTTGCAAAAAAATTTCTGAGTGTCAATAGTAGCTACATGAAAATTTTTCTAAGTTTCTTGTTATGCTCTCACTCTACCTGCTATGCTCTAGAACATAGCCAGTGTAGCACACACATCCATGGCCAGTTTGCCGAAGTGATAAGCTAGAGGTTATTAGTGTTATTTGAGATGGACAAAATAGTTTGGAAAATTCTCTATCTCCTAGGTTGTTGCGCTCTAGAGCATAGCCAGTGTAGCATAATTTTCAATGGCCAATTTTTCCTAAGTGTTAGGCAAGAAGCTGTCAAGCTAGCTCAACATGGAAGAGGCATTTGGTAGATTTTCTAACTCCTAATGCCACCCCTTTCGCTACACTCTAAAGCATAGCTAGAATAACAAGAACAAGGACTACAATCTTCACCAAATTCTTCTAAGTGTCCATACTATGCCTTATCCTTGGGGAGCATCTCATGTCTTGCATGTAACATGGGATACATGTAGCAACTAGACTTAGAAAATTTCTGAATTTTTCTTATGGTCCCACCTATTGCATTACCACGTGGCACCCAATCTACATCTTGGGCTAACCCAAGCCCTATAAATACTCCTAAACCCTAATGTGTTAAGGGGTTGGCTTCCATTTTTTACTAGTTGGGTAGTTGCTACTTTCATTTGGCATTTGGCCTTTTGGCATCTTGGCACTTAGCTCCATGGGCGAATGAGACTTGGAGCACACCACATTGGTAGAGAGGTATAGCTACACTGCATGGTACATTGTAGCCCAATTGTAGCCCTATAGAACACTACATGATACACTACAATGGCCAACCCAGTAGACATAGTTCATCACAACAAGCACCAGACTGCATGGCCTAAGATCATCGAGACTATGACTATGCTCCTACTATGCTTGTTATACATCGTGTACCTTTTGAGACCCTTTTGGAATTAACTATGCTTCCATTTGGGGTGTTGATCCATTTCTCTCTCCTTTATCTAGCATTTTATTGCATTTTTTCTACATCTTTTTATATATTTTCATGCGTCGTCATGTTGTACTATGCTTAGGAGGTAGTCTCTATGGGTTGACACTCTTGTTTTGGTCAAAACCCTTAGCTACGCTGACCCCCATTCCATGGCTATGCTCTACACTTAGCACTGAAAAACATCACTTTAACACTTAGCACCATTTCATGTTGTTTTCATTTGTATTTTGGCTAACCATGCCATCCCCCTAGTTAGACCTACTACCCCAGTTGCAATTGGCAAAATCCTTATTCAATCGACAAGATCATTTAGGGCACTCTACCTCTATTTTCCAGGAAGGCCCTCATGTAGAGGTGGGGTCAAGGCTATGCATCCATTAATCCCTTGGTGATTCTAGCCACCAACATTTTCAGTCATTAGAGTTTTTGATGCTAGAAGGAGGGTCTTCCATTTCTTCTATGTTCAAGGGTATTCCTACATGCTTTCTACACCTTCATTACTAGTTATTAATTCCCCTAGAACCTCATAGGACAAAAGCCCAACTATATCCATTATGTTAAAATCTAGATGCTTTGGAGAGTGTAGCAAGTTCATAGAGCATACCAAGCTCCACCATAGCAAGCATAGTGCCAGAGTCAGCCATTTTTAGCAACTTTCATAGTTAGCATTTTTTCTACATTTCCATACTTAGCATTTTTTCTACATTTTCATACTTAACATTTTTTCTGCATTTTCATACTTTTCCAAATTTTTGTAGTTTCATACTTAGCCAATTTTCTATAGTTTTACACTCGATTACTTTTTTTTGTAGTTTTCATACGTAGCTATTTTTCTACTACTAGCAAACTTAGTCATTTTTCTATAGTTTTTAGAGTTACCTATTTTCTGCAAATAGAAACTCTCACAACCTAATTTATGAACATGAATCTAGATTAACCTTCCACATTAGTGTTTAACACATTTAACACCATGATCCACCCAAAGCATGTTTCACTAAGCCACAAAAGATACAATTTTGTTTGCATAAAAATCCAAGCAGGATTACCAATCGATTACCTTGATTTGGATGCAAAATAGGACTATGAATGAGTCCATCAAGATGAATGAGAATACAATCCTACCATGTTTCATATAATCCCACTCATGGATTCCTACCATTAGCTATTGTTCCAACTCATTCATGCAAACATGCATGATGCAGGGACAACCTATGAGGAATCCTCATAAGAGGAAGAAGATGAGTTCGAGGCTTGCTCTAATCGTGAGAGTGCCCTCTACACTATCTTTCAACAACTACTCCCTAGCATGGCCCTTCCTCAATTTGGTCCACCTATCCCCTCCAAGATGGTGATCAAGCCAATTCAACCTTTCTTGCAAGAAACCACTACATTTTTCCAACCCTATGCTTACATAGGGGCCACCTCCTAGCCCTAGATGACTCAGGCATCCTAGGTTCCACTTGTCCCATTGGTGTCCATGGCATCTATCCAACCCACTCATGTGTTTTCCACCTCGATCATCAGGCCCATGGCTCAGCCAACACATCAACTAATCCAAACTCTACAACCAACAATATGATCTTATGCTATGTAACCAACACAAGCCCAGCCAATGCAACCAACTAGCACATCCTCAAGCTTGGATCAAGCATTCCATCTAATCCAAAGTTTGATAGAGGAGATCAACCAACTCAATCCTACCAACTCTAACACTATTAAGGTGGTGGACTTCTACTAGGATGATCTCATAAGTCCTACAGTACCACCTCTAACTCTTCCAACTAGGGTCTAGCTACCTTAACTCACCAAGTACAATAATGAAGGGAACCCCAATGCACACTTGGTCACATTTTGATTTGATTATCTGCTCCTTCAAGCCTAGCCACATGTCATCATGTGCATGTTCCCCATGTCACTCACTAGCAAGGCCTTAGACTGGTATCATGTGCTACCCAAGGCCTCAATCTCTTCTTTGGAGGATTTCATGAGCCAGTTTGTGACATGCTTTAGGTACAACCTAAAGCTTGAAATAACCCTTGACTAGTTCATGTAGGTCAAGTAGGGGCCCTTAGAGCCCATGCTAAAATTCCTCCAACACTATAGTGTTGCATTGAGTGAAATGTGTGAACCCTTAGCAAAGATGCACTTACTGGCCATCTTCAAGGGTGCAGTTAATGACTTCATCAAGTTCAAACTGTATTACCTAGTCTTGAAATGTCTTAGCCAAGCCTTTGCCCAAATGAAAGACATAGAAGAGGTAACCCAAGCTAGTAATGACCCAGCCTATGTGGCCTAAAGAAACCAACATGCACACAAACAAAATGCAATAGTGGAAATAGTTACTGCAAGCACAAAAGAAACCAACTAGGGCTTAATGGCTAAGTAGCCCAAGGCCCCAACTCATAAAGCCACCAACTCTAGCATCAACTCACCTACATTAGTAGGGGCTACCCTAAGGTCCATCTTTGAGCATAAGGATTGCTCAAAGTATACATCGCTACCAATGGAACCCTTTGAACTATTGGAGTAACTTCTAAAAGCTAGGCAAATCCAATACAAACACGTATCAGAGATTGCCTACCAAAAACATGACAGGTACTATGAAGTACCGAGGAACACTACATCATTAGTACCAAAAAGCCCCCAATCCCACAATATTTCCAACTGGACCAATATTGTCATTACCACGAGCTATCTAGTCATAGTATAGACAACTATCATGCTTTGCAAGATGACTTGCAAGGAATGATAGAATAGGGCCAACTAGTGCTCAATGCAATGAACCAATCCAATGCAGATGACACCCCCTATGTCATAAACTTCATCAATGTAGGTGGCAATTCTAAACCTATGCAACAACCTTTTGTGCCTCCTAAAAAGGCAAGGATCCCCTTGTCCTCCACAAGCAAGAGGCCCCCCTTTGTTATCAAAGTGCCACCTCAAGCACCCACAACACCCTTCATGGTTAAGGTCCCACACCAACTATCTACTAAGATGTTAAATTGGCAATATGTAGCAACAACAACCACTAAGTAACCTTTCATTATCAAGGTGCTACAATAATTTGGCCCCATAACAACTCCAAAACCACCATTTATCATAAGGGTATCACAACATGATGGCCCCTCACCCACCCAAAGCTTAATAGTGGACAACATCTTAGCCTCTCCTACTTTGAGGGCCAACCCCACTAACAACCTAGGTAGGCCTACCCAATGGTAATGCAAGAGAATGAATGAGTGCCTTGCAACCCCCAAGGTCAAAGCAAAGTCCATAACCAACAAGCAACAACTAAACATTGGGATCCCTACCCCAAAGTAGGCTAAGAAATCCAAGCCCAAGTCCCCTCCATGAGAGATTAGGCTCTCAAGCCACATGGAGGAAGTCAAGGACAACACCACAGCCAATAATAAGGACTTTATAACTACACTAACCTAAGTGAAACAAATGTTCAAGCAAAAGAACACAAGGTTGAGACTTTATAACCTAGTCATAACCTCATCTGCTCACCACCAAGCTTTGGCCTAGATGTTGGCCTCCATTCCTATTATGAAGGACATCCCTATAGATGAGGTATCCATCTATGCAGTGATGTTGCCCCCTACACCACAAAAATTAGATTCAACATCCCTAGCCTTTCATGATGATGAAGTTAAGGTCAACCTCAAAGGAGGGGAGGTCACTATAGGTCCATTGTCCATTAGCATATGTATTGGGTAGTGCACCATTTTCAGAGTGCATGTCGATGATGGTGCAACAACAAACATAGTCCTGTACTCCATCATTGACAAGCTAGGCCTAGAAAATGAAATTAGGCCAACCAAAACCATGTATCTATAATCCTTTAATGGATCATGCGTTACTATCAAGGGTATAATCAACTTATCCTTCATGGTAGGAGAACAATTCCCCACTAGCACAAATTTCACTATCATAGAAGACATGCTAGGCTTCAACCTAATCCTCGGTAGGCCTTGGCTAGCCCAACTACAAGCCATCTCCTCTCCCATCCACCAAGAAGTCCACCTTCCATATGAAGGTGGTCAAGTTATCATCCATGGTGATAATCTCCCTCCTCTAACTACCCACAACATAGACATGGAGCAAGTATCAAAGGTGAAGTTTCTTAGTGGTACACCTATGGCAACCAACATAATGCCTAAGGTTAACACACCCAAATGAGTGGTTGAAGCCAACAACCTCCCAGAGGATCCTTAACCCTACACATCCCCTAACCCAAACTAGATTAGGAAGTAACTATGTAACCAAGACTTTCCCTTGGCCAAAAATGCACTAAGCACCTACTTAACCCTTGCCTCCATTGGCCATGCATTTTTGATTTTTGCTTGCATTGCATTTGTTCATGAATTTACATTTCACCTATTTTCCTGGTTTACACACTGCTTCACTTTTTTTATGCATTTCTACTTTGTTTATGCATTCATTGACTTAACTTAAACATTGCATTTGCAAAACATCAAAAACACATTACAAAAAACATAAAATTACAAATACACATGGCCTAAAAATGCCTTAAACTAGCCCATGGTCCAGAATGGCCTAAAATTATCATTTTTCATATTATTTTCCTTTCATTTATGCATTTTAACTCTATTTACTTGATGTTGTTTTTCTAGTTATTTTTTTCAAGATCTTGCAAGCACACAACATGACTATGCATGCAGCATCGCACCTCACAAAAGCATGGTAAGTATGGAACATCTGCTACAACATTAAACTAGAAAAAAATGTCCTTAGTCTATGACATTAAATTGGCACCCACAACATGGTCTTCTATAACCTTAAAATGGCAGTTTGATATCTACTATGATGTTAAAATAGCACACAACAATCTACTAGTACTATAAACTAGCACATCACGATCTGCTAGGACCTTAAACTATATCCACAATCTACTAGGACATTAAACTAGTATAGTGTGCAGCTCACCAATACCTAAAATTAGGTTTCTAGTTCAAAATCAATAGTTCAACACACATAGTTTTGCAAACAAGTGAGTGTGAATACTTCCAACCCTCAATTAGTTGCCCACACATCTTCGGTAGGGTGGGGTGGGGTGTTTTAGTTCCAAAATGTAGTTCACATTGTCAAGAAAAAGCCCTATGGAACATTTGCAATGTCACCACCCTTTGCATCTTTTTGATCATCCAGAGATGCCTTAATGCATCTTGATAACCTTCTAGAGCTACCTCCACCATCACTAGTCATATTGGTCAAAGCTCTCAGTGTTAGCATCACTTGTTGGAGAACTAGCGGTATTATGGCCTAGTCATAACACTACCATAATCTAGCCCTCAACATTGCATAGGCTTGCAAGAGCATCTAGTAGTGTGGCTCTCTACCATGTGTCTAGGTTTCATAGCTTCTATCGTTGGTGAGGGGTCTAGAGCACCTACATTGCTAATGCCTTTAGCCACTTAGGTGCTTATTTTTGGTGTGGCTACTAAAGCTTTTGTAGCCTACTTCCATCAATGCCTACACTAGCCTTCCTGCTTTGGACACTACATGCACATGCAATTGACATAGCACTCATGGCCCTATTAGTGCCCTCACAAATAAGACTTTTCTCTCATCTCACATGACGTGGTTGTTTTGTTATTTTCTCTAAATTTCATTTGCAAGTTGAAGCCTTAGTGATGGTTGTTTAGAGTTGCAATTCACCATGGTGGCAAGTCACTACACTAATATTATGTGTCTGCTTTGACTCATCAAGCCACTCAATAGTGCATATCCCTATTATCCTACTATAGCCTATTCACATTTCCACCTCTACCTTACACTTCCCTGCATTCCCTAAAAGCTTCTCCAATGCACATGACACCCTTCTTTTAGTTAACCGTAGAATCCATGACAAACATAATGCAACTTGTCCCATGGGAAGCCTTTGTGGGTTAGTCAAAGCCCAAGTTGATGTAACATAACTCATCCTAGGGTTGAAACACTTGTCCTAAAAATTTGACATGGTTGCCTCTAAAAAAAACTTGTTGAATAGCACGTAGTCTACTTGGTGACAAATATCTTCTAGTTCAAAAAAATGGAACAAAACAAGTGCTTAAGTAAAAATACCAAAGTTTTCATTTCATAGCTAATCCAACCCTAGATCAACTCTCTCATAAGCACTGTAAAAAAAGGTCAAAATTTTAGGGGCAATCCATTGCTGTATGTTGATTTCCTCAAAAACACTCCAAGGAGGGATCACAATTTGGCAACAAGCCATCATGATGCTACATTCTTCAGTTGCATGCACAATGAGCATCATTCCCACATGCTATCCCTTGGTCGATCTCCTTAACCTACCCCCTACCATACTTTATTCCCTTAACACTCTCAAGCATGGCGAGTTTTTGTCTAATTGGGTAGTTACAAGAAATTTTGGTGTCATTTTTCCCATGGTTTTTCATATTCTTTGTCAATGTCTCTCAAGCCACTTATCTAGACATCAATAAAGAGGGGACAATGAAACACCACCAATTTCAAGCCTTTGCACTTCAACTGCAAATTTATCTAAGTGTCAAAAGTTGGAAAAATTTTGTAAGTGTTGGTATTATGCTTCCTAGCATAGCATGCATCAAGGCCTATTTTGCAAAAAAATTTCTAAATGTTAACAATAGCTACATGGAAATTTTTCTAAGTGTTTTGCTATGTTCTCACTCTACCTACTATGCTCTAGAGCATAGCCAGCATAGCACATACTTCCATGGCCAATTTTCCTACGTGCTAAGCCAAAGGTTGTTAGGATTATTTTAGATTGATGAAATAGTTTGGAAAATTCCCTATCTCCTAGGTTGCTACACTATAAAGCATAGCCAATGTAGCATACTTTTTAGTAACTAGTTTTGCCCAAGTGTTAGGCAACAAGCCATCAAGCTAGCTCAACATGGAAGAAGAATTTGGATAATTTTCTAACTCCTAAGGCCACCCTTTCTACTATGCTCTAGAGCATAGCTAGCATAATAAGAATAAGGATTACAATCTTCACTAGATTCTTCCAAGTGTTCATGTTACACCCTTTTTCTAGAGAGCATCTGGTGTACCACATGTAACATAGGACAAGCGTAGTGACTAAACTTAGAGAATTTTTGAATGATGATGAAGCTAACCCTAGTAGAGTGGATGCAAATGATGTGGAAGATTTTGGGGGCCAACCCCCTCCTAGTACTAATTGTTAGTCTAGCTCTAGCTACCAAATTTTTTGGGTTTTTGATGTTTAGTGAAAATGTATGAGGATAGGAGTGATGATATGACTTTAATTACGGAAAAAATGTGTTGGAATTCTACTACCATGTTGATGTTTAAGATATATATATATATATATATTCTATTTTTTGTTGTTTTTCTTATTTTTTTAGGTATATTGTGAACATATGCATGTTGCTGAATGTAAAAATGAGATTCCAAAATGTAGAGTAAAACGTAAGGTAAATATTTGTAAAAGGAAAAGCAACGAGAATGCGTGAATTGAAATTGCATCTTGTGCTACATAGATGAAAATTTGACATAACATAAAAATAATTTGTAAACTTGCAATATACTAAGCTCTAGTTTAAGGCCATTTCGGGCCATGTGCATCAGTTTAGAGTCATGGTGGACTATTGCATCTGTGTCAGAAGAGAAAGAAAGAGGAATTACTAGTTTTAGGACATAGTGGGCCAAAAGAAATAACAATTTTAGGAAGCTTTAAAAGGAACCGGCCATTTTTGACCATGGCTAGTTTAACGTCATTGCAGATGTTTGTTGGTAGTTTAACATCGTACTAGACAGTTGGTAGTTTAACATCATTCTGGATGCATGATAGATTTCCCTAGTTATTAAGTTGTTTTTTATTTTTCTTAGTTTGACGAAAGGGATGGGACATGTAGGTATGATCTTATACTCCCCTTATCCTTCACTAGAGATTTCAAAAGGTAGCTCCAACCAAGAAACGTCAATAGGAATGGCTCCTATATCTGTGTTGTCTAGTTCTTCCTCAGTTTTAGTAGGATCTTGAATTAATGATTGGTTCATGTGTTGAAGTGTACTCATGGTTTCTTGTTTAGGCTTAGAGAACTCAACCTCTGACCCTTAATCCATTCTCAAATGCAAGGAAGTAAGTGATGTTGTCATGTCTACATGTATGATGATTTCACCACCCTCATAAGGTAGGTGAATTTCTTGATGAATTGGTCAATATAAAACCATAAGTTGAGCTAACCAAGGTCATCCTAGAATTAGATTGAATCCTAACATTTCATCAACGACTATGAATTCAGTCGATGTGGGGAACTAGTCCCCTGCTATGAAATCCAAGGTAACCATTCCTTTTACCATGACCTAAGAACCACTAAAATATTTTAAAAATAAAGTTGTTGTGGAACATATTTTCGCTATAAGACCCAACTTTTTGATGACAGGAAAGGGTATTATGTTTGTTGCTACACTATCATTGACATGCGCCCTATGTATTTTGAAGTGTTGACTTGTATTGTTATAAACATAGGGGCTATAGTAACCTCCCCTATTTTTTCATCTTACTTAATATCATTAGCATGAAACTATAGGGTTGTGGATCTTGATTCTTGAGGTTGTGAGGATAGCACTGCATAAATGGATGACTCATCTACAATAAGGTCCTTACTAACAAGAATCAAAGTCAACATATGCATGAGAGCTTTGCAATGTACCATTGAGGTCATTACTACATTATACAGGCTTAAAGAGGTGTTCTTTTGTTTCAAAGCTTGTGTGACTTGTGTTAATGCACTCTCCAAATCTTTACCACTTGGGATGCTCTTGTCTATGGAGACTTGGTCCATTTAACCCAGCATTCATATCTCTCATGGAGGGATTCTTGTGTTAGTAACTAGGGATGTAGAGTTTGCGACACTGGGAGTGCTAGTTTCCTTGTCTCGATGGCTTGTGCTAGGCTCACTGGTGGACGGAACCATAGGAACAACATTTAGTGGTATGGGCTTCGGTGGTTCTAGTTTATGCTCATGATGTTCCTTTTCTAGGTGCTCCCTTGTGAGCCTGTCAATAAGGTGCTCTCGCAAGGGTTGTGGGGGAACTGCAAGGGGTTGCATGTTAGGGCTTTTTGGCACTTAGATCACAAAGGGAGTGGGTTGGGTTTTTAATAATGTGGTTGTTGCTACGACAGAAGAAGGTACGTGGATTACAAATGGTTTTTATGGTGTAGGGGATGTGCATATGACAAAAGGGATTTGGGGAGGTGTTGAGGCAGATGTTGTTTCAGAAGGCCTATGAATTCCAAAAGGTTTTTGAGTGATGTCTTGACCATTGTCCACCTGGATAGTGTTAATTACATATGGTGCATCCTTAGTATTGAGAGGATCCTTGTAGACCCCCATGGGTTGGTTTTGGGGCTTTACCAGGTTTGCCTCATCAAATACTATTTCGTTCTTATCAATCATATGTTGTATATCTTGTTTTAGGGTGAAGCAGTAGTCAATTCTGTGCCCACACCATTGGTGATATTCACAAAACCTATCCAACCTAAAGCCTCTTGGACTAGGAGGCTCATTAGCTATTGCTAAAGTTGGGTTTTTAGCCAATTCACAGAATCAATCATGTTTTTTGAATGCCACAGGGGACATTTGTTTATGTTTGATTAACCCAATCCTTAGAAGTTGATCTAAAAATTGTTAAGGCTTCATAGGAAAGGATGTATATTTAGTAGGATCTTTTCATTTGAATGTACGAGCATGACCCATCTTGGTGTTTTTATTTGAGGAAGACTCAGGTGTAGACGTAAGTATGGTTCTTTCATGGCTGGTTGGAGTAGCAGGTTGTTTTCCTTTCTGTCTTAGATTGTTAGGTTGGGCTATTTCTACCACCACCACTATCGTCATTTTGGATTTATCCTTCCTCGTGTGTTAGCTCCTAAAGGTTAAGTAAGCTGGGTCGTTACTTGCTTGTGTTGCCTCCTTTATGTTCTTAATTTGCACAAATGATTGACTCAAAGTACTGGCACTGAAATAATAAATTTTTGACTTAATAAAGTCATTCACGGCAGCCTTAAGGATGGTGAGCAAGTATGTTTCAGGGATGGGCTCATGAAGTTGATTCAGGGTTGCACTCCACCTTTGGAAAAAAATTTGTACTGGCTCTAACGGTGCCTCCTTAATTTGAATCAGGCTATCTAGTGTGGCTTTAGGCTTTAAATTATATTTGAAATGGGTAACAAACTGATGTAACAAATCCTCTATAGAGGATATGAAGTTATCATGTAAAGCTTGGTACTAGTATAAGGCTTTTTCTATCAAGGACATAGCAAATACACATACAATTACATGAGGCTAGGCCTGAAGTAATAGACATTCTACTCGAAATGTTACGAGATGGAAATTTGGATCCCCTTCTCCATTATATCTGGTTAGTTGAGGTAATGAGATTTCCTTTGGTAAGGTTAACGGTGGAATTGAACGGCTGATTGGGTCATCTTAGTAGAAGTCCAACACCTTGACTTCCTCAGTGTTTGTAGTTTTAAGGCACTTTATTTCCTCTATTAATATGTGCATCATGTTCTTTGTGTCTGACTACTCTGGGGCAATGGGCAGACTGGCTGGTTGAGTAGATTACAATTGGTAGTAGTTTGATTGTTGCGCTATTTGTGGAAAGGAAGACTGTTGGATTGTCAGTTGTTGTGGTGGAGCAACATTGAGAGATGGGATTGCATGGTGTGGTACATTGTAGTGAGTAGGTTGGTGTTCTTGAATAGCTGGTGATATGCACTATCCAGCCATAGGTTGTGAGGTGACACCCTAAACATGTTGAGCTGAGGTAATCAAAGGTGCTCCATGGGTTTGTACTTGTGGTATATAGTGGGTGGACATGGAAGCTGGTATAACTGAAGGCATCCCAATTACTTGAGATTGGAAGATTGATCCTGCATTAGTTTGAGGAAGAGGTTGTTGGGACTGTACTTGTGGAGGTATGATGGAGATGGCCATATCAGATTGACTTTTGGGCATGGAGAAGGTAGAAATGGAAGTAGGTACTTCTTGTTGAGAAACCGATGCTTGAGTGTTTGTAGATGAATGGGGAAGTATGGTTTCTTATAGGAAAGGTTGGAATAATGGGTTGGTATCGGCATGAGTACTGATGGTATGGTATGAATCCCCATGCTTAGATTGGATCACAAAGTTGTCTTCCTCATCTCCACTCTTAGGCTCTATTGGAGGTGGTTGTAAGGCTTGACTCCTTGCCATGAAAAGCTGATATATGAGTTGATGATGGGACTCAGAAAGGAACATTATGTCAAATGTTTAGGGAGTGAACTCACGACATCCCTTGTAAATGAGCTCATAGTTTTTCTTTTCTTCTCTTTCCACGTGATTGATAGGCAAGTTAACTTCCATCTTCACACAAATGAAGTTATATTATTCTAGTGTGAGAGTTGCATAAGTGGGTCTTTGCCATGTAGCCTAACTAACTGGCAAGTTGAAACTTGAGGGTTTATCATCTTGATGATAGTTATGGGTTCTATCGTAGTTATATGGGTTCTATGCGTTGATTTGGGAAAATTCCATAGTAGCATGAGTAATGGGCTAGACAAGTTGAGCATGTGTAAGTTAGCTTTACAAGCTAGACATGTGTAAGTTAGCTTGACAAGCTGGTGTGGGTAACCTGGCTTGATAAGCTGGTGTGCATAAGCTAGCTTGACAAGTTGGGCATGCATAAGCTAGCTTGACAAGATGGGTGTGTGTAAGCTAGCTTGACAAGTTGGGTGTGAGGAAGATGGCTTGACAAGCTAATCATGTACTAGGTAAGATGCAGGTTGCAAGTACTAGGCTTGTTTAAGTAGCATGTGTACACTGTTTATGTTCTAATGATGCGTTTGCAACGTTTGAAGTGTCGGCTCTAACATAAGGGCTTTGCAGGGTTGTACACTTGATTAATTTACCATGAGCAGACTAGGGTGGGCTTGAGCAAGCTCAATGTGAGTTTGGCACCTGGTCTATGCAACTTTTAAAGGATAGTGGGATCAATGTTTTGATGGGATGGTAAATAATTCATGCCCTCCTTCTAGCACCAATTTACTATGCTGACTGAAATCATCGACGTGAGACTGGAAGGGAAAAAATGCTAAAATATTATAGGAGAGACACAGCTGACCATACCTTCATGTGAGGGCAAGCTAGAAAAGAAAAAACAAAGGAAGAGTTCCTTGGATGGTCAGCATGCAAATCAACCAAGGACTTCCCCAAGCGTAAGCTATGGCTTGTGCTGGGTTATCATAACCAGTAACGTACGAAATGTAAACAAAGTGTATATAGAAGTGTGAAATAAATCTAAATAGAGAAAACAATGTAATGAAAGGTAATAATGAACTGTATTATATTGCTAAACAAGGATGTGCACCAGTCAAAGCATAATTATGTGTGTGGATGGAAAGTCGAGTGCTAAGCCTTGATGTGAGGTGTTTACAGGTGCTTGGATGCTAAAAGTCACGTGTGCCCAAGTGTCCAAAGTTACCAGTCAAGGCTCCCAAAGCCATCAACCTTCAAATGTTCCAAACCCATTTATGTAACTGAACGAGCTATTTATAAGATTTGGCTAGGCTCGGGTGTGGTTCATGGACAAGATCAATAGCTGAGGGATGAGAGAAACATAGATAGTGTGCTAGGTCTTTGATGGACAACTATTTGTGAATTGGACAAGCTATGTTTTTTGACTAGATGCACTGCATCTTACAGCGTGTTTTGGCTTACACAAGCTATCTTACACCCATGCAGATATAATTTGTAGTGCAAGAGCTTGACAAGCTCATAAATGATGAAAATTTACAATGAAATGATAGTGTACAACAAGATAAATTGACTTTGGCTCACTTGGAACTTCTAGATCCCTGAATTGACTATTATAAGGTGTTGATGTTAGAGGTTTTGTGGCTGTTTGAGGCATCTCCACTTTACCCAAGCTCCCAACATGAGTTGATTTGGTCTTGGCATGTCCTCAGCATGTGTTTGGAGTGCTTTTAACTAGGTGTGATTAGTACTCACGCTGCCAGTGTGACCTCAGCATGAGTGAGCCAAAAATGATGCATTTCACTCCAAATTTTGATCCTTGAGGCCTGTTCTTTGAGTGAAATAGTTTCCTGACTATGTCTGACCCTAAGAATGATCTACAAGTCAAAAAATGAGCTTGGATGTGCCTTGTTTTGAACTACTTTTGGTAGCTCACGCTAGACTCACATTGTCAGCATGACCTCAGCATGAGCTCAATGTGAGTGATAAAATTTTATGATTTTGGAACTGAGTTTGGAATTTTGGAGGTTGGGGCTTGCAATAGTTATCAATGAACTTTGAGGATGTCTTGCACCTTTTAAGTCAAACCATTTTTGAGGCTCTTGGAGTTTCTCACACTGTACTCATGCTACCTGCTTGACCTGGGAAAATTTGTGCAATCTAGCTTGAAATCTGAACTCTCGAATGCTAAAACTTGAAGTGGACAAAAATGGTCCTATGAATATGACTTGCACCCTTAGATTGGACCATTTTTACTTAATTTTTAAGTCATTGTAGTTGCTCATGCTGGGGGCAAGCTCTTAGTCAAATTTTTTCCTCTCAAAAGCTCAAAAGGCTCTATGTTGTTCTCGTTTTAAAATGTTAGGTTGAAATTGGTGGTGTTTCAGCCATCATAGGAGGTCATTGCATAGTTGGTTAGGCTATGGCTAGTTGGGTTATGTTAGGCTAGGGTACCTTTGGATGCATTCATGATGGTACTCTTATGACAAAAGAGGATCTTGAGCTGGTGGAAGCTGAAGAAGAACTTTCATCATAAAAAGGTAATTAGATCACAAATGGTTCACTTAAGGGTCTCTAATTATCATCTATGTTGAATGTTGAAATGATGTAAGAGCTATTATTAGCATTCAACAAGTCCTTGTAGCCCTATATCGATTGATTTTATGACTAGACTAGGTTGGAAGCATCTAAGACTAGCTCCTCCCTATCTATCATCCTCTACAAGTCATCCTTCAACGTGAGCCAAACTTCTATGTCATGACTTAGTAGTTGGTGATAATGGTAGAAGCACTCTAACTTAAAGTACTTAGCTAGATGTGGATCATATTTCATTGCTCTAGTGGGGTCTTTGACTATTTTTTAGAGCCTATCATGCTTCTTTTAGGAAGTTTCAAACATCTATTTGTATTGAGTATGCCCACTTTTCAAAAGTTGGTCCAACAAATTTGATGGTTTTAATGGCAATGTAGTGTATTTGGACTTCTCTGTTCTTTCAAAATTCGATTTGATTATTGTCAATGAAATGATCCTAGAGGTTGATGATTCGTTATTGAGGTCATTAATGGGGGTATTGGATGGGTTGGTGCTTGTCCCTTGGTTTGTGATCTTTTCTTCTTTGGTCACAGTTGCTATGATCATATTATTTTGTTTCTTCTTCTCTTTGTCTCTTTGTGTATGGTGATTTTTATATGCTATGTAGGTTGGATCATGGGTAGCCTTAGCAACACCCTCTATATTCTTCATTTGGGAAAATGCTTGGGTAAGGGATTGTGGATCAAGGTAGTAGAGCTTAGACTTAATAAAGTCATTCACCACCCCCTTGAATATGGCTAAAATGTGGGCCTCAATGATAGGCTCTAGTATTTCATTTAGTAGTTCATTTCATCATTAAATAAATTTTTTCATGGGTTCTATGGGCCCTTGTTTGACCTTCATGCACTAATCAAGCATGTTGTTGGGCTTCAAGTTATACTTGAAGTAGCTAAAAAACTAGTCTATTAAGTTCTCTAGAGAGGATATGAATCCTCTAGGTAGTGAGTAATACCAATCAAGTGCTTTCCTAGTCAAGGACATAGGGAAAGTCCTCATGATGGTGTGAGGCCATGGCTATAAGAGTAAGCACTTGGATTGGAAGGTAATAAGATGGGCATTGTGATCACCTTCTCCATTATACTTGCTAAATTAAGGAATAGGAACACTAGGAGGAAGTGTCAAGGGTGAAACTATAGCACTAATAGTATCATCTTGGTAGAAGTTCATAATCTTGATAGTTTGTAAAGGATTTAAGCATCTTCAACTCCTTTGTGAAGTCCTAGATCATCTAGAAGGATTGATCTAGGCCCTATGGTGGCCTTGTTAGCTATGGGATTTGCACATATGGTTGTGACATCTATTTTGAGGTCAGTGGCCTTACTATGGGTTGTAAGATGGAAGGAAGTGATTGTGTTATGGTCGTAGCTTGTGGGCCAAATAAGGAAAAAGATGTTTATGTTGGTACCTAAGGAAAAATGGAATAAAGGATATGTGTGATCCCTAAGTTACTTGGTATCCCATGGTGCATTCCACATGGCTAGTCCATGGGCTAATGGTAATAGCTACCATTTTCGTTGGTCAAGCTAACCTAGGTTAGCTAGCAAGGAGAATGAAGAAGTGAAAGGTGGTTGGCTACGACATCTATTGTGTTTTGTGTGTAGCAATGATTAGTGTAGGTCCAAATATAGTAGGGTAAATTGGGGATAAAGAAGGTGGGATGTGCCTAGAGGAAGAGGTAGAAAAGGTAGAGGTAGATAGCATGGCCTTGAGGGCCCTTTGTTGAAAAAGTTCCCTAAGGTTTTTAGGCTCAAACTCCATCCTAAATTCATCATCTTCCTCTAGTTTCCCTTCAAAGGTAGCCTTCTGGTTGTCCTCATCAACCTTAATGAGAAGGGATAAGACACTAGTGTAGATGTCATTGAGGAGTATTTTGTCATAGGGGGATGGAATATACTCCTTTCCATCATGATGGATGAGCTTAAATTTCCTCCTGGCCTCTGCTTATAATTTTGGGATTAGCATGTGAGCTTGGATCTTGGCATAAATGAAGTTATAATGTTCTTCATCTATTTCCAAGAAATTAGGACTTTGTCCCCTAAGTCTAAGAGATTACTTGCATTCCATTATAGTAGGGTCTTTGGCATCATAAACCTTCATGTGTTGTTGATTTAACCAACTATTTTTGTAGTTATATGACAACTTGGTTGATTGTGGGAGAGACATGACTATATTATTGAAAATGGCTTAAGGTAGGCTATAAAAGGCAAACATAGAAGTAAATTCCAAGTAAAATTCTAAAATAATCAAAGAAAAAAAATTAGTTGAAAATGGAGTGCTTTCTATAATTAGTGAGTGGGGGTAATGGATTTTTACCCCTTTACCAAAAATAGAAAGCTAGAAAAGTTGGTGCTAAACCTTACCCACACTATCCTCCCAACTGCCTCTATGGTGGGTATGGAAAGGGAGGGGGACGAAGAGGGATGAGATGATAGAAATATCATATCTTCTAATCCAACATTAATGAAGGGGGAAAGGTTGAAAACTAATGTGAAAATTTGGTGTTTTTCCACTAAGACTAGTTTTAGCAGGCTATTAATTTTCTTAGCTAGGAAAGATGGGGGAAAGATATATTTTGGAAATTTAATGGTTTTTAGAAGGATTGCACCACCCACTTTGAAAACTGGAAAAAAATTGACAGAAAAAAGGAAAATGAGGGAAATGTTTTCAATGCTATCTTTGAGCTAAAAAATTCACAACTGTTGTGAAAAGTCATCATCTAACCATTTGCAACTTCCACGCTATAGTTTTGGTCATAGGGGAGAAGGAGTAATGTTGATTTTTGAAATTTCTAGGCTACAAAAATTAGAAAATGACTTTCAACTTGCAACGTTGGCTATGGGGATGATAGATCTAGTCACAAAAATGAAGCAGAGGCCCTCCTTCTAGTGCCAAGAAAATTGTTGTAACTAGGAAAGTCGATCACTCAAAAATTGAAAGATCCAATGTAGAAACCTTAACCATGAATTCCAAGGGCCTTTATAAAAAATGAGACTCCAGGTACCCTTGACAATTTGATAGATCACCCATGGACAAAAAATGCAAAATGAATGATGTAAATAATAATGAAAAATTAGAGATCTGTGAAATGGAAAAACAAATACATAGTGCACATAAAAATGAAACTTTAAACCTTTATTAAAATAATAAAGGAAGAGTTCCAAAAAAATGTACAAGAAATTCCTATGAGAGATCAAAGGAAGGCTTACTAAGGTAGGATTTCAAGGCTTCTTGAAGCTATTGTGATCCACTCCATGATTCGAGTACAAGCCACTCATAATGCATTTGATTTCCCTCTAATGCAAACTATAGATTTTGAATTTGAATTACTACTACAATTTGAGAAAAGGGAGAAATTTGGATTTTAGATTGTTCCATGCTGGGGGTTGGATGTCCCAAAAATGCAGCATTGACATCAAAAGTTTACAAGTCTCTAGACCATAATGCTTTCATGCTAGCATTCAAGAGAATGCAAACATGGGAGATTGCAAGAGCTCTTGAGTGCTTGAAAATACCCAAGTGTGGAAATGCCAAAAGGCTCAAATTACCCAAGAGTCTATAATCATGAAAAATTGCTAAATCATGCCCAAAATCATGTAACCTATAAATGGTATTTGAGACTATTTTTTTTAGGTTTTAGGCATGAACGGTGCTGCAAAGTGGTTGTAATTTGGCTACATAATGGCTGCAAATTTCTAACTTGTACACATGTGATGGATGCCAAAATTTGAGGGGTTATCACATATAGTAAGTGCCTCCACCCTATGTTCATTCCATTTACTATAAATAGTAACAAGGGCACACCTATGCTGGAGATGAATCTTCTATGTTGAGCCTTCTACCATCCTTGCTGAAGTGTTTGGTCAATGTTGGAGTGCATGAAGTGTTGAAATCTGGATTTTGTAGCTTCCATGCTAGGTGCATGTAGTTTCCATGCATGGGGTAAAGCCTCCATTCTAGGGGAAAACTTCCATGATGAGGGGGAAAGGTTTCCAAGTTGTGCATGTAATCTTCACAATGGGGGAGGGGGAAGTTTCCATGCTGAAGGGGAAACCCCCATCCCTCCATGTTAGAGGTAGGTGTGATTTATCTTCTTGCAAGTGTTTCTAGCATAGAAAAGTGCATACCCTCCATAAAACCCATCAAATTATCATTTTTGGCATTCCAAAATGCAATTCTGACACCCCCTCCCCCAAGCCCAAATATAGATACTAGGTGACTTTCTTCACTTGGGGAATGAAGCTTTGACCACTTATGAGGCATTTTTAGTTCCAAAAGTATGGAATATATTTTATTGTCCCTCATGGATTACATTATTTACATTTACAATGAATTTTTTCATTGGGTTTCATAGGGTGAAAGCTACATGATGAAAATTGGCTATAACATGCAAATTTTTGTGGTGTTTCAATTCCTGTGTTATGTTTTCTCATAACCTAATGATACTTGTGTAATTATAGTTATTCATTAGATATAAAATTAAACTCAAACATAGTATTAGAGTGTAGTTGAAAATTAGTTATGAGGATAATTAAATTTGAATAAAATAGGACTAGAACAAAAATTACTAAAACTAGAGTGAAGTTATATGTTGAAAGATTACAATGATTTGTAAATATATAATAATTGTATGAGATATTTAATTAATTTAACACTATATATAGGTATAAGTATAAGAAAAAAGAATAGATATATGATAGAAGTGCAAAAAACTAGAATAATTAGAGTATAGATAAAGAAGTAGAATGAAACCATGGAGCAAGTTCATGAGTAGATGATGCTCCTAAAGATGATGTTAAAAATAATGATGGAATCCTTTATGACTTCAAAAAATTAGATGAACAATAAATATCATATGCTTTTTGAACATCATATACATACTACTATGAATGGAAGATAAGATGAATGAATTACTATGATACTTGTAGATAAAATAAGATTCTATAAAGGATTACAAAAATACCAAAACATGTGGAAATAATAAAATCACGAAACAAGTAAGAAGACCCTATGTTCGTAACTATAATTTTAAAAATAAGCCCCAATATCCTAAGCCCTGAAGGACCAATTTTCCTAAATCATATTATCCTAAATTGTATTATGCCTAGCCTATTCTTTATGATGTATGGATGAAATGAGTTAAGTTACTAAAGACCTTAACTTAAAATTTGTAATATCATGTAACTCAAATAAAAAGAAATAAAATAAAGAAGATATTTTTATAATAACTTTTTGTACAATGAATGATCACTACCATAAGTATTAAATGCACTGTTGGAAACATGAGTTATCATAAATGACCAAAGCAAAGATAAAAAATTCTTAAATTCATAATCCAAAGAAAGAGTTAATAATCATTCACAACAAGGATTCAAGCATATTCAAAGAAAGTTTTTTCTTTGTATTCCACTAAGAATCTCCATTTTTGAATGTTATGATCTCTAGTTATTTTGAGTACCAGTATTAAGAATCAAGATGAATCTAGAAAGGAGGATTAACAATGATGAAATTTTGGAAAATAAGGAAGCCATCATAATACCATATATAAGTCATATTTAAGGAAAGTCCAAGCTAAACTATGTAATCACTTGCAAAGCAAATTTCCTACAGAAAAGAATGGAATCAAAAGTGTTCAACAAATTGAATGTAGTTGGCATGGATAGCTATGCAGAATTCAATATTTCTACTTTAGAATTGATGAATAATGAAGAAACAAACTAGTCACTAAAGAGGTATTCCAATGTTATAATGAAAGTATTTTATTTTCAATGATAGAAATGTTTATCTTGCATTTTTGGATACCTTATCAGTTAATTGTGAAGCTCTAATACATGAATTTCTTTCCAAGAAATCCTTAGAAGATTATAGATGACATCCTTGGATAAATATAAACTTGCTAGTAGACCATGTCTATTCCATGTGTAAAATTCACAATGCATGATTGGATTTCATAGATCATTGTACTATAGTCTAGTGGAGTACCATGAAGACCTTGTACTATATTCAAGCTTGGGACCTAATGTGCATCTAGGTAATAATTGTAGTGCATAACTTCTATCATGGACTTGTAAAGATGAAAGAAGGTAAAGGGAGAAAATTTGGTTTTATAGGATTTGTCACAATACTGGCCAAGATATTTTACAAAGGGGTTTGTGCTCAATACTAAGATGTGTGGTAATTCATGTTCTTCTAGCAAAAATAAAGGTTATAAAATTAAGAAAATTTCAATCATAATGCTAAAAGAATAGGCTATTTAGGAGTTAGCTAGCATTAGGGTGTCAACCCAAATATCATCTAAACACACATTGACACTTACTTCTAAAGAAAAGGGTGAAACAATGAAACTGAAGATCCTATCAACTATTTATATGACTACATTGGGAAAGTAAAAGAACATAGGTGATGAGTTTCTTTGTATCCCTCCTTTAAATTATTCTAATACTGTAGAGATTAACTCATATACAAGCTTTCCAGTCTTAGATGCTACAACTTTAGCTAGTCATCATCAATTAATAAACATAACTAAATCATCACATAGTCTAAGGACCTATGTTGACTTAATGACTACTAGAATCTATCAGTTATTAGAAACAAAAATTATTTTCCCTATATGAATTTCCTATTCTTATGAGTGGAACAAAAATAAAAAGTTTTGAATATAATTTGTTGGAGCTTGAAGTAGGAATGTAGATGTAGCAATCAAAAGAGAAGTATAGTATTGGTTGGACACTAGGTAACAAAATATACTGAATGATCATTAGCTCCTAAAAGCTAAATTATGTCTCTATGTTGAATCTATAATTCATTATGAAACATTTATGTAGGTAGAAAATAGCAAAGATGATGAAATCTTAGTGGCAATCAAGTATTTATCATTAATGGAAAAGAAGAAAGAAGGATGTACAACTACTTTGTAGACTTAGATTAGTAAATATGATAGCTAAAATTAGGATTTTAGAGATTTTCATTGATAGTGGAAAAATGTAAGACATATATTAGGCCAAAACTACAACTACTAGATCAAAAACCAAGTTAAAAAGCTTTATTTATGGAAACACTAGAAGATAACATTATGAAGATCAAAGAAAAATGCTTACAAGAGAAGGAAAAGATATAGAATAAAACTCATTAGCTAAAACAAGAAATTAAAGATCTTTGAAAGAACAATTAAAAATTACTAATGGAACATTCAACATTATAGGTCAACATCTTGGAATCCAATGAGAGAATCGATGTTGAAAATTCATTAGCAGAAGAATATAAATAACAAGTCATCTTAAAAGAGGATGAAGTCAAGGCCTACTAGGAAGAACTTGTAGGGCTACAAAGGAAAATGAAAGTACTTAAGGCATCCATGAAGCTACAACAATAATAGGTAATATACTTAAAATCATCATAGGATGTACCAAAATAGAAGTGCTTACTCTCTCTAGTTTAGAACTAGTGCTTGTTCCTATTCCTATTCATGTTCATGATGTTCTACAAGAAACTAAAGATCTCCTAGCTACATTTGGATCATCATTTTCATTTAGATGGACTCCGCACTATTCATTCCATAAATCAAATTTCCATGATGTATATTGTCTTTTAAACCTAATGAAGAATAGAGGTTCCTTATGTCAAATCTATGTTACACTATTTGTTATTTCTACAAACTCATGAGTGAAGGCGAGTAATTCCATCAATTATTACAAAGGTATAATGATTTTTAATTGGCCATCATGAAGAATTGTACAATTTGTAAAATATTATTAACCACTTATAAACTTCATACAAATAACAAATAAAGTTATAAAATTAATGCTTGGAGGGAAATGTTAGAATACACTCATAACAAAATGTCCAATCATGAGTTTTGTAACTATATGAGATGTAACTCATTTCATGAAAATTGACACAACCTTATCCATAGAACATAAGTAGCCATTAATAAATCAAGAAGAGGTGAAGAAAAAAGAGAGATGTAGTAAGAAATAATATAAGATTAAGAAAATAGTATGTGTAAGAAATGATGAATCATAAGAGAAGATATTAGATGCAACATCATATAGAAGATAATCAAAATTAGAGTAACAAGGAACCAAAGGTACATGTCTAAAGTAGGATAATAGTCAATATTAAGAAATATAATGAAAAATAGTAGTCATGATCAATAGTATTCATAATGATAACCTAAGAAACTGAAATATTAGTAAGTAACTTGTAAACAAAAAGAAGTGTAGAAGGATCTAGTTTCCCAAATAGGAAGAGAAGATCATCCAGAAGATTTTGATAAAGTAAAAAAAATGACTACAACGAGGGACAAGCTATAAATAAAATAGTAGTTCATAACAAGCTAAACTATGATTCATTGAAAATGTCCAAGAGAGCCTAGCTCACATAAGACTGATCGATGAGGAAAAATCCTTGAAGACCTATCAAAAGTAATAGGCAAAGATAGGCATTGTAAGAATTTGGCCAAAGGAAAAGAAAAGAGAAGAAGAAAAGAAAAAGAAAATGTTATGAAGAAGAGATTTTTAGTAAGTTTGATAAACACTAAGAGCGACTATAGAATATAAATAATGCAATTACAAAAAATTTATAATGATGAGTTTCTTTAATTGATGAATAATGTATTTAGTTTTATCATAATCTTAACAATCCTTATGTAATTAGAGTTATCTAAAAGACAAAAAACCAAACTCTAACAATCATGGTTATCGTCTTCATCTTTAAATTTTGGCCTAGATCTCTTCTTTATTTTGGATCCTTTATCCTTTCTTTTTGAAGCTTGTTTAGTCCTACTCTCAAATCCAGTGAGTTTCTTTTCTACTTTGAGAATCAAATCATAAGTCTCATTAAGGGTTTAAGGGTCATAGAATGGTAACTCTTGTTGATAAACCATATTAAGACCTCTAGGAAAGATTAAATCCTATTCATATTCCTTTGAGTCTACATTAGATTGATTGAATAATTTGTAAAATTCAATGTAAAACTCTGCACATCTTTATCTTCCTATGTAAGGAATTTAAGCTTTATAATAATATTTGGTCTTTTCCGAGATTGTTAAAATTTGCATTTCAACCTGTATTTCATCAAATATCAATCCCTAATAAGTTAGCCATTTTTCCTTTCATAACTTTAAGACTCCTTTTCCTACCAAGTTAAAGTCATATCTTCTATTATAGATTTAACAATTGATATCTTTAGATGATTTGGTACCTCTTCTAACTCAAAATTCTTATCAAGTAACTTCAACTAACTTGCAAAAATCTTTGGTATCATCTACACCATTCAAATTTTTTAATTCTACATACAAAAGTATAGGAGTATTCTTGAATGCATTGGTAAGTCTTACTTCATCTTGATCATTAAGCTTATTATGAGAAGAAGATGTTATCCATGATGGAGCTATTAAAATTCTAGCATGAACATCCTTAGATCTAATGCTACCATAACTAGAATACTCCCTCTTGACTAGGTCAAGTGTTGTGATAAAAAAAGTTGATTGTTGAAAAATTGATGGATCAGATGTAGTAGCCTCAACCCAAAATTCCTAGGGCCTCTACAAAATGGAATTTAGGGTATCTTGGATGGTTTGATAAATCATCTAGGAACTTATAAAATTCAAAATGAATGATGTAAATAATAATGAAACAATTATAGATCTGTAGAATAGGAAAACAAATGTAGATTTCACACATAAATGAAACATCAAGATTTTATTAAAATAATAAAGGAAGAGCTCCATAAATATGTACAATAAATGCCCATGAAAGAGCAAGGAGGATTTGCTAAGGTAGGAGTTGAAGGCCCATTGAAGCCAATGTAATTTGCTTCATGATTTAGATACCAAGCCACTCTTGATGTGTTCAAATATTGTCTACTAAAAACTCTAGATCTACAATTTTGATTATTATTGTAGGTGAGAAATGTGAAAAATTTGGCTTCCAAATTGCTCCACATTAAGGGTTGGAAGCCCTATAAAGGTAGCATTGACACCAAAAGTTCACAAGTCTCAAGGATATAATGCTTTAACTTTGGGGTTCAAGAGAATGCAAACATGGGAGATTGCAAGAGCTCTTGAGTACTTGACAATTCCCATGTGTGGAACTATGAAAATTGTGAGAACCAAACTTTGTTGTTCATGAAAAATTGCTAAAGCTATAAATGGTGTTTGAGGGTTTTTTTTTATAGGTTTTCGACCATGAATGGTGCCACAAAATGGATTTAATTTGGCTTCAAATTGGCTACCAAATTGTTGTAAATTTCTACCACATATAGGTAAGATGGATGCCCAAATTTTGGGGGTTACTAGATATGGTAAGTGCCTTCCCCCCATGGCCATTCCATTTACTATAAATAGTAATTGGGGCACACCATCTATGCTAGAGATAAATCTTCTATGCTTAGCCTTCTACCATCCACGCTGAACTAGCTAGTACTAAAATTTGGCTTTTGTGGCTTCCATGTTGGGGGCATGAAATTTCCACACTATGGATGAATACTCAATGCTAGGGAAAAACTTCTATAATGAGGTGGGAACCCCCATCCTTCCACATTGGGGAGTAGGTGAGATTTACCCTTTGTAGATTTTTCTAGCATAGAAAAGTGTATACCATCCATAAAAGCTATCAAATTTCCATTTTTGGAATTCCAAAAGGTAATTTTAACCCCTCTAAAGCCTAAATATAGATACTAGGTAACTATATTCACTTTGGAAATTAGGGTTTGACCACTTATGAGGAATTTTTAGCCCCAAAAATATGGAATATGTGAGGTTGTTCCTCAACGATTACAATCTTCACATTTATAATGAAGTTTTGCCTCAAGTTTGATGGGGTGCAAGCTACATGGTGAAAATTGACTATACATACTAATTTTTGTGGTGTTTCAATGGCCCCTCTTTGTTAGTGTCTAGAGGATTGACCCAAGAGGCATCAATAAAGAATATAAAACACCACTACATATTATAATGCTATAATGCATATAGGAAACATGAGATGATAAAACCAAGATATTCAAATTGCTAAATGATGAGGCTTGAGGTACCCTTATGCTCAACCATATGAATATGACTGTGTAGANGTTTAGATTTTACTTCATATTTCTTATTAGCTTAATCAAGATTATTTCTCATCATCTCTAGGAGTATTCTAGGNCTTTCCACCTGGACTAGTATTTTCTTTGTCATGTATGGTTTAGTCCAGAGTGAGGTGTATGATGTGATTGCTAAGACTAGAATACTCCTAGAGATGATGAGAAATAATTTTGATTAAGCTAATAAGAAATATGAAGTAAAATCTAAACTAGCCTAAGTGTGATGAGCATCTGTCCTTAATCATCCACATGCATTTTTGACCTCATGCACTACTTCTAGGGTTACCGAGCACATATTACTTTAGCACTATTAGATACACTACTAGGTTACCAAGTATTTACACTTAAATGTTCATGATTAATATGTACTCATTCCACATTAAGAATAGGAATAGTAAATAATGATAAGGATATGTTAACTAAGAAAATAATAAATAATAAGTAACAACTGAATAATTAAAACCTAAGTGAATGTTCCAATGATGGAGTGATCTCGATCACTGATTTTGTGCATGTCCAAGTACATCAGACTCGAACAAAGGTTTTGTATAATTAAAAAACATCACACTACGGGCATGAACTTGGGAGAGAACTAAAAACTAACAAAATGAATCTACCCTAAAGACTTACCCACTGACTCCCTTCCTATGCACCTGAGTGCTATATTTAGAGGACAATACATGAATCATGATATTGTGTATTTGATATTGTTATCTATGCTGTGATATTGCATACCTGATATCGATTATATGATATCAGGGCTTGGAAAACCATGATTCATCATACCTCCATGATTGAATAACAACTAGTCCTTGAGCCTAACAATCAAAATGAGAATGAGTTCATTTGATTACACAATGGATAGGTATGGGATTATTGATTAACTATCCATTACTTCATGCTGCAGTGTGGAATTAAAAAAAATAAAGTTAGGACACCACCATGGAATTCAATAGACAAAATTGTTGGAACTCATGTGGCTCCTAGTGGTGCTGGCTCCTCCATGGGCCTCTTCCCCTTATAACTTGTGCTTAAGGCTTTGGAAATGGATGTCTCTAAAGGAGCGCCTAAATATTTTCTTCTTTTGTATGTGGATCATGTGCCATTCATGCTAATGTTCCAATATTTGATGGAGTCAACACCTCCCATGGACATGGCAGTCACAGAAAAATTTGATTATCTTTGATGTAGTAGGCTGCAAACAACCGTCATTCCTCCTCATAGGCTTTAGCTTTGTCTCTACATTTTTGGTAATCCATGAGCCATCATGCCAAATCTACCATTGCATATTTTTGCACTTGGTAGCTAATCTTGATCACCTCTAATTCCAAATTTTCTACCTCTAATTTCTATAGTGTCTTTTTGTGTTCTGAAAATTCTACTTCATACTTGGCATAGGTGGATATTACCTACTTCTCTAATTCTATCCTTCAACATCCTACTATCAACATGGCTAAGTTGGCATACCATAGATTTTCCAACTCCATGTAGTCAGTGAGATCCTAAATCTGTAGGTTTTGGCTCTTTAGTTTTGCTTGGTGGATGAAGGCATAAGTATCTAGTATGGCCTACCAGTCAGCATTTTAAGCACTGAGTGTTGATATGGGCCTTGGCCATATGGATTTCTTTCTTAATAATTTTCTTGTACATCCACACCTGATCTCTAAACTATTTTATGTTTCTTATCCTCATTTTTCCATGCACTTATTTCAATAGTCATCTTCTAATAGATCTTGCGTACCTCCTCCATTGAGAGGGATCTATTTTCTCTAGCTAAGTGATTCATGTCCTAGTTGATCCTTATTAATTATTTTCACATTTTTTAGAAATTATCCTTGAGAACATTCTTCTATTTTTTGATTATAGTCAACCAGAGATTCTCAGTGGCAAGATGTCTATTTTCTTCTTGTAAGGCCTTGAGTGCTTTGGCATGTGGGTACATTTGGGCTTGTGCCTTTGAAGCATCCTAATTAGACTTCTATTTTTTCCCTACCACCCTTTAATTCTCTTCTAACAATTTATTCAGCTACTCCATCTGAAATGACTCTAGCTAGTCAGCTAGGATAGATTAGGATAGATCCCACTATGCAACTTATAGGAAGACAAACTTCTCTTGGAGTCTTTTTAACTCATCCTTTGCATGTTTGGCCCTAACCTCTACCATAACCAACTTTCCTTTTGTGGAAATGAGGTCTAATTACGTTTCTATGATATCTTTAGGGATGTTAGACAAGGACATCATCATTTTTCCTATTTGCAGCAATTGATCCAAAACATCCTCATGATCTGTAATAGTCAACGAGGGACTGGCCAAAGTTTGAGAATCGTATGCTCTTATGAAATCTACCAATGGCACAACAGGGATATTAAATAATCCTTTAATGTGGTCTAAAATCATTTCTACTACTCCCAATTCATCCTAGTGTTGCATAACTAGTACTGTGGCACCTTCACCCATTTCTAATTGCACTTGAAAAGATGCAGCATTTCTAGAGATCTGTTGTGACCAATGTAATTCCCCTCCTCCTATTTAGATAGAGAGCTCACCTCATGTGTGATTGATTGAGACTATGGGCTATATAGCATCATCAATGACCTTGAAGAGGTTAACCTCATCACAACATCCCCAACTAACCATTTTTACAATGGCTTGGATATTGCTCATCGATGATTGATAGTCTTATGACGGTGGTGATGGTTGCTCTTGCTAGCTTTTGGACTATGTAATAGGCCCTGCTTCCTATTGTTGACTAGGCCTTATGTCCAAAAGTTGGCTAGGCCTAATTTTTTGAGGTGTGGTGGACCCAATCATCTACTTTTATTTAGGATTCAGTGTCTCACTAGCATCTTTTCTTGGTGTTAGTAACTTTAGTAATTCAGCATATGAGGAATTCTAAGCCTTTCAAGAAACATGATTGGTGTACCATAGAATTCTAGCATGTGACATAGCTTCCTAATTAGGTAGGGAAAATGCAATAAAAACTTCTCCATCTTATGTTCTTCAAACTACCTCAATATTTCTATGAGATATAGATGGGGCATGTTGGCATCAACCTTGCCCATTAGGATTGAAGTTCCTCTTGCCGCATAGGTGGAAATTATATTTAATCATTTTGTTGGGAAGATGTGATAGGTGCCAATTTTTAAATAGATTCTCTCTTCAAGTGTGAGCTCTCCATATGTTTTATCATCCTTGCTATACATCCTTTTTAACCATATTTTCCATGCATTAGCATCAGAGTCAATGAGAAAGTTAGCAACCTTGGGCCCTATATTTAGAAGGTTTAGTACTTTTGAAATGGCCTTGGTAGAGAAATCGACTGAAATCCCACCAATATTAGTGGTGTTTCCTTTTTCCTTATTATGGAAAAATTGGTACATTTCTCCCAAAGATCATTCACCACTCTCTGAGAGAATAGGCCATAGTGGAGATCCTTTATGTTTATCTCTAACTAACTCTAGGGAAAATTCAATAAAGGATCCAAAGTTGAGTTCCATGATCACCATAGTTGATATGGACCTTTTCCAAATCACTTGAATGCATTCTGGGGACAATGTGAGATGTTGTTCCTATTCAGGTGCCCTACCTTCTCCACCTTCTACATGTCTAGATTGTGCAATAATAGGAGGTTCTTGACGAATGCTGAAGAATTATGCCTCTTAATCTACATGTTCTATGGGAGGTGCTTGACCTCTGCCTCTCCTTGGTCATTTGGATGCACCCTAAGAGGGTTCTCTTTTTTGTTCTCATTTAGTGATCATTCGTAATCACACAAGATCAAATATTAGTAAGGTTGTTTAACAAAATTTTATTTATACCTTACACATTACCTTTAATGAATTCAATTCTTGCTTATTGTGATTCAGAGTTAGAAAGTTTCAAGAAAATCTCCCTAAAAGTTTTAATGTCAAGCCCAATTTGATTATGTAATTTCAAAAATAATTTCCATGGTTTGGGTGAAGAAATAAAATTAATTTGGCATATGTTTTTAGCATTTATTAAGGTCACTTACCCCTTATTGTATCCCTTGGGCAATAGTGAATTTCAAAAAATTTACACACAACTTGGAGCATACACTTCCCCCATGACTGAGTTAAACACTCTAGCTTTAAGCAAGTTTGATAGGAAAGAGAATCAGAGCATTAACAAGAAATATATTGATGTTTAAATGATGAGTGTGCAAGTTTGAAAATTTGTGAAAAAAAATTGCAACTCCCCTTGCATGAACAATAGAAAATGATGTTGATGCACATGTGGGGAGGTCCATATATATAGATTTTATAGATGCAATATCACATATGCACTAGCGCAAACCTGATATCACATTGGATCCAATACTGAGTACCCAATATCATGCCTCTTCCAAAATAGGGTACTTGGTAAAATTGATAAATTTTTAAATTTCCATGGCCAAGAATGAAGGATGTAAGGTAAATTTGAAAGATCTAGGGTAATTTTGAGTAGACATTAAGGCACAAAAGTGTAATAAAGTGGAATTATATAATAAAGTTCTTTTTAAAAAATTTCAGGGAAAATGACATTTAGTGGTGCATAGGAATGTTTGGATTGAAATGATGATAAAGGAAAGAATAAAGCTAGTAATGCAATACTTAGAGGATATAAGATGATGCAATGGTGTGCAATAAGTATAGATTACAAAAGTTATGTAAGTGGGTCCTTCCCAAAGTAGGTTCCAACCTATCATGCCATTGCATAACCACACCTTAAAATG
Source organism: Gnetum montanum (assembly GCA_015680685.1). NCBI lineage: Eukaryota > Viridiplantae > Streptophyta > Gnetopsida > Gnetales > Gnetaceae > Gnetum > Gnetum montanum. The sequence goes on along the minus strand of MNCI01036327.1, from coordinate 822,306 downwards.
TTTGTAGGTACTAGAAGGGTTAAATTCAATTTGCACTAGTGCAACAAAACACATACATGTTAATCATGATGAGATATTAATTCTATGCCACACAAGACACAAGTTAGAAATACTTGGATAATGGGATGAAACAAATCATAGAAGGGATTGCCAAAATTTAGACATGAGGTAACTGACTCTAGGCACAATGAAACTTGATTATAGGGTGTGATTAATGTATCATTAGCCTTTCACTCCAAAATCAAGACCAAGTTCATACCTTAGACAATGATAGACAACCATAAGAGCATCATAACAGTAAGGCGTACAATCACTTGGAATTTTGTCCAAGGGAGGAGTAATTTTGAATTCCTTTGCAGCACATTCTTCTTGATTTTTTCTTTGTTATTTTTCCTTCTTTCTTTTCTTTTTCTTCACCTAGCCACTTTAGCACTTTGTCATTTCCAATGGTGATCCAAAGAAGCCACCAATATTTAGGCATGGATGCAGGTATTTTTAGTGGAACCTTCTAGAATAGCATTGAGTTTCTTTATTGAGTGCTATTATTTTTCTTTACTTCCATTTTTTGGTAGATCTACAAGGATTTTAGTACAACCAAGCTACATGATAGCACATACAGATGTTACTAGAGAGAATCCACAAGTCCCCTTGAAGTCACACCTTGGCTATTCCCTCTTAGTCCATCATTTTTCACTTTGGACATAATGAATACAAAGTTACTTTAAGGTTTATTGATGACAAGTATATCATCATACCCAAACTAGAACCTTTTATTAATAGAATGGGTGGGTGGATGTTGTGGGCTCACTGTCCAAATAATTAGTTACCTAAGACTTGATAGCATAGGACAACACCTCAACTGACAAGTCACATGAGTATTTTATTTACCAATGAGATTACCCTCAAAAAGATTAAAACAACAATTTGGAAAGTAAAAAACTAGAAAACAAAAAATTGTAAAATTAAAGGAAAGAAAAAACATTTACTAATTTTGCTTACTAGAATGGGAGGTATCCCCCATGACTAAACCTTTGAGCATGGCTAGAATTAATAAATGAAAAGTTGAGATCCATGCATGTTGGAAATGTTGGGGTCTAGTCCTATCCAAGCCATTGGATATCTTTTGATGTGGTGGTTAGGATGTAACCAAATTGGGATTCACACACTTAATTAAAGTAGGAATAGTAGGACATATTAGAAGATGTGGTCATGTGATAAGAAGTTGACCCACTATGGCACCCATGACCGTAAGAGAATATGCAGGGATCAGTATGTCTCCTCATATGGTTATATCCATTGGGTCACATGGTTATTGGAGCATTAATTGATGGCCTAGAAAGGGAAATAGGAGGTGTCAAATGTGAAGAGGAAGATGCCCCATAGTGCTAGAATTGTATTGATTTGGAAGATGTAGTGGTCTTAGAACCATACTATCTCTTTCTAAGGTCATGCTTAAAGAAAGGATGCTTTCAATGCTATGGAGGACTTCCACTGCTATTGACAGTAGTAGAATAAGTAATGTTCATGGGTTGGTGCTGTGGTGCAAAATCTTCTGGCACAACTAGTGGCAATGTAGAAGGAGGTGAAGGATGATAATATTGAGGGTGAGGAGAAGTGTAAGGAACATGAGATGGTAATCTTGTTGGAGAGGACATGGGTTGATAGTACTCGGGAGAATGGTAACGATGAGATGAAGTGAAGGATGTTGATCCAGCTAGTAAAATAGGATGTTGAACATCATAAGCATTTGATGTCAGGGTACATGAAGGGTGTGGTTTCTTTGGTGGTCAGCTACCCCATGATTGGGTGTTTTAGCACAACAATTGAACATGGTACTTCTATACGAAATCTGCATGTAGCATTCCTCCCCAATGCTCATGTAAATGTGAAAATATTGGGAATTGGCCTTTGGGATGATTTTATAGGCAAACATCACATTGATACATATGATTTGTAGTTGAGCTCTTATCCTTATTTTTTTTGTCATTCTTTCCAATTATCAAATAGTGTTCTATCCTATTTCAAATTTTGACATCCTCTATTTGTTCTAGTTATCAGAGTGCTTTTGCATGGTTCTACATCTATTAACATTTGTATATTCTTCACATTTTTCATGTACCATTTCTATCATCTTATTAATCTTTTGCTCAATTTCCTCTAGTGATTGTAGTATTGGCAAAGATAATTCCACCTCCTTGAGATCCTTGAGGTGAGTTGATTTCTCCTCTTCATGATTATGAACCTTTGTTATTTTAAGATTTTGGTCCTATGGAGATCTTTCAAAATTATCCAATTTGGCTATTTCTCCTTCTTCTTTTGCTACCTTCTTAATAAAATCTTAGAATTAATGGGTTCATAGTTCATATAGTTGACCTAGGGCATATATCCCTAGGGTCTCCCTTGTTTCATTATGGATCCCATCCATGATGTGATATATTAGGCTTTCCTTGGAGAACCCATCTCCTAGTAACTTGTTTAACAATAAATAATATATTTCTAAGGCCATGTCCAAGGGTTCATGTTGTCCTTGTCTTCACTCTTGGATTTGTTCCTCAAGGCTGACACTCTTGCTCAAATTTGATATCTTTCATTGAAAAGTTCTACCATTGTTAGCCAACGATGAATTGATTTTGGTTTGTAAGACCTATACCATACTTTTTCTTGGCCAACGAGTGTCATAGGAAAGAGCTTAAGCCTTTTCCACCCATTATCAATGTTGTTCCATGCATAGGCATCATAGAAGGCTTGTAAATGATGTTGTGGATCTAAATCATAGCCTCCTAAAAGCTTGGGGAAGTTGTTTAAATTAAGCCTGGGTAGATGGCTTTCCTTGTGATGCATGCTAGATATTTGAATAGCCTCTTTTATATCCATTAAGCTTTTAGTGGCTAGTATGGGTTCATCATCACTAAGTAGGTTTTTAGTTTATGAGTTGGGATGATGTTGTCTTTCTTCATGTTAGCATTCCTAAATTTTCCCATTGGTTCACTTTTTATTTCTACACTGACCCCTTGAGAGATGGTCATCCATGTCACGACTTGACATTGAAGGAGCAAAGGAAGAGAAAGAACTAGAAGACTCATCATAACTTTTGTAAGTCTCCCAATCATCCCTCGATAAACTTTTGTTAATCACTGAGAAGGTCCTAGGCCTTATGGGTCCCCTCATTCCATGGGATGTCCCATATTTACTAAAGGTGTTTTAGTTGGATGACAAGAGTTCTTGAATATTGTTGGGGTGTCCATGAACATATGAAACTTCTTCATAAGATTGAGTACTCCAAACTTCTTCTTCATCATAAATTGCATTGGTTCTCTAATGAATTGCTTCGCTAGATGTTGCGTTATCATTATCTTGTGAGAGAGACATTGTCATGCATCATGTGTGACTCAATTAAATTTAATTTCTTTTATTTGAAAGATACATTGTTAATACCTTGTTACAGTGATCGTATATGATATAACTAATCTAGATAACTAGCACCATCCCTGGAAACAGTGCCAATGATGAGCAGCAAGGTACTCCTACACCCAACCATATGAATCACAAGCATTCATATGCAATTTAGTTGAATTCCTTAGACTATAATTACTAATTACACTAGAGCTAAATAGTATGTTCATGTTTTTCATTTATTGTCTTCGTAGCCCCACTTGTGAAATGCAATTGTATGGTTAAGTGTGACTGAGGCATAATATTTTTATTATTTTGTGTTTCTATGGAATTACTCACCTACAACAAGAATAAAATTAAGAGTGATTAAAACTAAGAGTGATTAATTCCTAAGTAAATGATTGTCTAATCTAGCCTAACACAAGTAATCATTCCCACTTCCCAAACACATCCTGAACTTTGTGCAAATACTACTGGGCTATTAAACTCTAGTTGTTTCTAAGCTACCAAGTGTCACATGTATGTTTGAAGGGGTCATGCTTGCATATCTTAATACGTGGATTGATTAATCAAAATTAATTACTGCATAAATAACATTAATGTAAATTTTATGAAATATAAATGCATAGGAAAGAAAGTCTCAAGTGCTGCAAGGAATGGATCAAAGAGTTCATCTATATTGCCAACACAATGGTGCTCTTAGGTACATCAATTCTTGAATACAAATTCGTTTCCACTTAGATCTTCTAATGTGGGAACTTGGAAAATATTCTAACTTTCAAAGAAACAGACTACAAGAGTTTTGCTACTTGACTACCAAAAACTTGCTCCCAATTTCTTACACAACCACAACAAAGGAATGCTATGAGGGTAGTTAAACTACAATCGATTAACCCATTAAGTGGGTTGAAATCATGAATAAATAAAAGATCCTTCTTTCAGCCGCATAGTTCACCAAAGCCCTTAGACACATTGGTGGTTGGTAACCTTGCTCCTCCAAATTCCTCTATTTCCTCTCTATCGAAGTCCCCTTCAAACCAAAATCCTTCTTGAATCCATACTGTAATGCTGAAACATGCTTTATTTGATTGGATTTGAGTTGGTAACCTACCCAAAAAATTAGCTAATCCTGAGATTTTCCTAGTTTACTTAGAAATTTTTGGGAATGAGCTTTGTAAAGCTCTTCTTGACTCTAGTTCCAATGTTAATTTGATCTCACATGAGATGTACACAATGTGGAACCTTCCTCCCTTGAAAAAATAAACATTTGACTAGAATTGGTTGACTAGTCCATCATTATTTCATTGGGACTAATTGAAGACATTATCACCATCATTTGTGGATGGTCATATTCTGTTTATTTCCTAGTAATCAAAGTAGAGAATTGCAAGGGGAACTTTCCAATTATTATGGGAAGGACATGGTTAAGTAGTGTTGATGCCAAAATGGATATTAGAGATCTTTCCTTGAAGATATCAAAAGAAAATGAATTTGGAAAGATTGAGAAGAAGAGAGTTCCATATACCATGTACAATGATTTAGGGTGCCATTGTGTGTAGAAATTATGGTTAGTAAAGCAAACATCTATTTCTACATGCAAATAGTATGCACTAGAAGCTAATATCTAGAGATGTTTATAGATGGTAGCCAAAAAACAAGAAGGCAGCCAATGGCTAATAGTTGATTCTAGTAGCAATACATTATGCATAGAACCTACTAAGGTCCTAATGTATGAGTATGCTACAAGTATGGATGAACTCAAGCAAGTTCATCACTAGCTCTCCAAAGAAGCAAATAATGATGTCAATTGAGGTGAGCTAGAAATTCCTAACAATTTCAAACAAGAGCCCATTGAAATGAAGACAATACCAACTAGAATGGAGTATGTATTTTTGAAAATGAGAGGTTAGTTATTATTAATGCCAAGTGATGAGTGGTTGAGATACCCCTACACTCAACCATATGAATACGAGTGTTCTCGCGCATGATCTGGTCAAACTTTGTAGATGGGCTATTTGTGGCATCTAGAACATTAACCTTAGGTCGCAGTTCACTGTCTTCCCACCTATACTAGTATTATATTTATCACGTATGGTTTAGTCTAGAGTGAGGTGTATGATGTGTTCCTAATTCTAACGCTACTCCTGAAGGTAGTGGAAAGTAATATTAACTAAGATAAGCTAGGAGGAAAAGGGTAAGAGAATCTAATCTATCTAAGTGTGATGAGTATCCAATTCCTTGATCATCCGTACACATCTTGAACCTCGTTCATAACTACCACTAGGATTAGCAAGTGCAGATCCTACGTATGCCATTGGGATACCAAGTAGTCACACTTAAATGCTCGTAATCAAGTCGTACTCATTCTGCATTACTAGGAGATAAGGGTGAGAGAGAAAGTTGTAAATAACAATTAAATAAACAAATAAATAACAAAGTGAATGTTGCAATGATGAAGTAATCTCAATATTTATTATCGATCATGTGCACATCCAAGTACGTCACACTCAAATAAAGAATGTTGTACAATTACATTCACCACATTGCGGGAAAACATGGGAAAATAATCTAACTCTGGACGGATCAAATTGCCAAATTATTGCTACAATATAAAATATTCTATGATTAACAAGGGAGAGCCACTTCTTATTTATGAACATTTTGGCGGCCTGTGATATAGCGTACACAATATCGCGGGGGATGGGATATCGCATCCCATCATACCCCCATGACTAAATGAAAACTTGTCCTCAAGTTACAAAGATTACACAGTGGATAGGTATGGGATTATTAGATGGGGAAAAAAATGAAATGATGCTGCAATGTGGGGAGACACAACAGAGAAAAATACTATAACTACAAAAAAATGGAAACTCATGTAGTTCCTGGTGGTGGTGGCTCCTCCATGGGTGGTTTTCCTTTATCATGTGCTCCAGGATTTGAAGTTTGATGGTGTTGAAGTATAGCTTGGAGCTTCTCCTCTTCAGTTTGAGGATCTTGCACCATCCATGCAAGTGTTCCAATGTTTGATGGAGTCAACACCTCCCATGGATAGGGTAGTTGTGGAAACATCTGATTGCCTTTGACATACCACACCGCGAACACCCGTCATTCCTCCTCATAGGCTCTGGCTTTGTCTTTGTATCCATGAACATATATTAGCCATCAAGCCAAGTCAATTGCAACATATTTTTACCCCTGGTAGCTTACTTTTACCACCTCAAGTTCAGAATTTGCAACATCCAATTTTTCAACCAGCTTCTTGTGTTCTACAAATTCAGCTTCATATTTGAGATGGGTGGAAGCTATCTGTTGTTCGAGCTCTATTCATGGGCATCTTGCTATTACAATGGCAAGGTTGGAATATATGAGGTTTACCAAATCCATGTATTATATTAAGTCTTGGATCTGCAGGTCCCAATTTTTAACTTCTGCTTGGTGGGCAAAGGTGTAGGTGTCCAATATGGCCCTCCAATTAGTGTGTTGAGCATTGATAGTGTTGATTTGAGCCTTGGCCATACGGATCTCCTTCTCCAGGATCTATTTATACATCCCCACATGATCATGGAGGTGCTCCTTCATATTCTCATGTTGTTTAGCCTCATTCTACCACACGCTTATCTCAATTGCTGATTTTTGTCAAATAGCGCGTACCTCCTCCATTAAGAGGGTTTAATTCTCTCTAGCTAAATGGCTTACATCTCGGTTGACCTGAATGAATTTTTCTTGTAGATGATGAAAGTGTTCATTGAGAACATTCTTTTTCTTCTCTACGAAGGTCAACTGAAGGTTATCTACAACCAACTGCTTATTCTCTTCTTCTAAGGCCTTGAGTGCCTTAAGGTGTGCATGGGTTTGTGCTTCTGTGACGGAGGCATCCCAAATAGCCTTCTTATTTTCTTCTACCACCTTCTTATTCTCTATGTTTAGCTATGTTAATTTCTCAGTTTTGAAACATTCTAGCTGGTCTGCAGGAACAAATTGTAGAGGATCCTGCTATGCTACTTGTAAGGCTATGAGCTACTCTTGTAATTTCTGCACTTCAACTTCAACATGCTCGACCCTTACTTTGGATATGACCAACTTCCCCTTTGTGGAAATGAGGTTAGATTGAACTGTTGTGACATCCTGAGGGATGTCAAATAGAGATGTCATTACTTGTCCTGTTTGAAGAAATTTATCAAGTACATCCTCACGTTCCGCAGGAACCATTGAGATCCTAGCAAGAGTTTGAGTATCCCATGCTCCTAAGAGATCTGCTGGTCGCACAACATGTACATTGAAAGATCCTTTGATGTGGTCAGCGACCACTTCAGCAGATCCTATGACATTTTGGTGTTGCATGATTACTACAGTGGCCTCTTTACCAGTCTCTAACTGCACCTGAAAAGATGTTGTGTTTCCTAAGATCTATTGCGACCATATACTTTTCCCTCCTTCTGTTTGAATTGAAATTTCACCCCTTGTGTGATCCATTGAAACTGTAGGTAGGCTGGCATCATTGATGATGTGGAAGAGGTTTGTATCATCACGACTTCCCCAACTAACCATCTTAGTGATGGCCCTAAGATAGCTCATCGACAGTCTATAGTCTTACAGTGGCGACGGTTGATCCTGGCTTGTCCAAGGCCCTGCTTCTTGTTGTTGGCTAGGACCCATGGCTGGAGGTTAACTATGTCTTGCAAATTGAGTTGTAGGTTGTCCAGTTAACTTTTCTTCTTCTTCATCTAGTCTCAACTCTTCGCCAATGCTCTTTCTCGGAGCTGGCACCTTTAGTAGTTTACAATAAGAAGCATTCTGGGCTTTTCGAAGAACATCATTAGTATATCCTCAAATACCAACCCATTGGCATAGCTTTCTAATAAGATAGGGGAAAGGAAGCACCATCTTCCTTGTCTTCCGTTCTTCAAATTGCCTCAGGATCTCCATAAAATATAGATGGGGAAGGTTACCATTAACCTTTCTCATCAACACTGCACATCCTCTAGCCACATATGTCGATATTCTTTTCAAACCTTTTGTGGGGAAGAGGTGATATGTTCCAATTTTTAAATAAACTCTCTCTTCTATCTTTAGCTCACCAAAAGCTTTATCTCTGTCATAAGCCTTCTCTAACCAATTCTTTCGCACATCGGGGTCTAAATGGATGGATAACTAAGTAATGTGGGGCCCTAAATTTGGAAGGTTTAACACTTCCAAAATAGCCTGCATAGAGAAGTCAATTTTCACACCACAAATGTTAACCGTGGTGCCTTGCTCCCTATTGTGCCAGAACTGGTACATTTCACCTAAGTACCAGGAACTACTTTTAAAGAGAACAGGAAAGGCCATAAGGGAGACCCTTTGAGGTGATCCCTAAAAGCCTCAGGAGCGAACTCTACAAAGGATTTAAAGTTTAGCTTCACAATCACTGCAGAGAATGTGGACTTCTCATGGATAGCCTGAACATATTCCAGGGGCAACGTGAGTTGTTGTCTCAGTTAAGGCACAACAACAACTCCTCCTTCTGCCTGCTCAAACCTTCTAGTAGGAGGTTCTTCTTGATGGATGTTGAATGATTGCACCTCCTGTTCTACATGTTGTCCGGCAAGGCCTTGTCTTCCACCTCTCTAAGATTATATCATTCCACCTTGAATAGGACCATCCTGCTATGCACGTTTCAGGCCATTTTGCAATCACACAAATCAAGCATTAGTAAGGTTCTTTATAAAGTCAAGTTATACCTTACTGCTTTCCTTAATTAAAGATCTTATGTTATAACATGTGATCATGCCCGAATGTTGTAATAATGGGTCTTGTGACTTAGGTGGTTGTCATTTTACTCTCCCAGTGTACTTAAGGTCATATGATTTTTGGCACAATTATTCTAGGTGTTAGTGTTAATTAACCTAATTAATGTGCTTGGGGCAATGATAAATTTCAAAAAGGTTAGGCACTTTTTAGTAAGTGTCTCTCCCCCACAACTAAACTAAACACTCCATGTTCAAGCAGGTTCAAACGGAATTAAAATCAGAGTACTAGTGCGTGAGATAGGAGTGAAAAGGCAAGGGTTACGCAATCGCAAGTTGCAGAGAAAAATTTCAACAACTCCCTCTGCATGAATGGCAAAATGATGCTAAGTGTTGTGGTGGGGGTATCTATTTATAGGAAAATAGGACACGATATCACGTATGATACATCGTGTCTGCGATATCTTGTCCCTAGTGATGTGAGACACATGAGAAATACCAAATTTTTAATGATTTTTCTTGAAATTAATGTTGGAAATTGAGGCATTGGCAAGTATTAAGATGTCCTAGGATAATTTCATTGATTCAAGAGACACCATGAATGATAATGATGTGAACTTTAGCCATAAAAATTTGGCGGTTAAGAAAAAAGGAAATGTAATGGTACATTGGAACGTTAAAATTCAGAGGGATAGTAATAAGGAAAGAAAATCAATTGAAAAATTAAGCTTATGGTAAGAAATTGTGTGTGTAAGCTATGTCCTAAGTGAAGATTACAAAAAATTACACAAGTGGATCCTCCCCAAAGTAGGTTTCACCCTATAATGCCCTTGTGTAACCACACTTAAAGTGTCCATGGACACTAGAAGGGTTAAATGTAATCCACACTAACTTCACAAAACACACACATGTAAATATTACCGGAATGAGATAAAAATTATATGCTACATGGAAAATGAGCTACAATTACACAAATAGTGAGATGAGGCAAAGTATAGAAAGGGATCGTAGAGACTAGGACATGAGGTAACTAACCTAGGGCATAGTGAATCCTACATGAAAAGCATGATTAACATGTCATTAACCCATTATTCCAAGATCAAGACCAAGTTCATTGCTCTAAATAGTGACATCGCATTGTCTCATCCCATGATGAACAACTATGAAAGTACCATAATAACAAGGTGTACGATCCTTGGCGTTTTTTTCAAGGAAGGAGTGATTTTTGTTTTATGGAACATTGTTTTTCATTTCTTTTTCTTTTTTCACTTTTACTGAATCCAGGGAAGCCACCAACCTTTAGGCATGGGTGCATGTCTTTCCAATGGGACCCCCTAGAATAGCATTTGATTTTCGAGTGCCATTTTGATTACTCTTACTCCCATTTTTCATTAGATCTACAAGGATCTTAGTACAACCACGTTGCATGATAACACCCACAATTGTTACCAAAGAGAATCCACAAGTCCCCTTGATGTCACATCCTATTCATTCCCTCTTGGTCCATCCTTCTTCATTCTAGGTAAAATGAACACAAAATTAATTTTAAGTTTTTGAAATATCAAGAATATCACTGTACCCTCAAAGAGAACCTCTTACTTGTAGAGTGGATGAGTGGATGTAATGGTCTCACTGTTCAAAATAATTGATCACTCATGACTTAATAACATAGAACACACCTCAAACAATTATCCACATGAATGTTTTATTCATAGAAGAGATTACTTACAAAATCCTAAAAAGACAAACACAAACAAAGATAAAAAGATAAAACAAAAAGTTGAAAAATGAAAAACTGGAAAACAAAAAATTAAAAATTAAAGAGAAATGAAAAATATTTATTAATCCTACTTGTTATTGAAATGGGGGGTATCCCCCATAACTAAGTGGTTGAGGCTAGCAAGGATTAATAAATGAAAGATAAGGATCCTTGCATGTTGGAAGTATTGGAACCGGTCTATACTTAGCCCCTCGGGTTTCACACACTTGATTATAGTATGCATAGTGGGACAGCTTATACAATGTAGTTTCAAGATAATTAGTTGACCCACTATGATGTTTGGGACTATTAGATGGTATGAAAGAATTAGGATGATGCCTCCCATAGTTGTGTTCATTGGGCCATATGGTTGTTGGAGTGTTTGATGGTGGCCTTGATAAAGTTACATGAGGCATTGGGTTCGAACGTAAGGATGCACCATAGCATGGGACTTATGCTGAGTTGGAAGATGAAGTGGCATCTGAATTGGGTTGTCCCTTCTTATGGCCATGTTTAAAGAAGGGGCACTTTGGATGTTGTTGAGATTTCTCATTGCTATTGGTAGCATTAGCACAAGTGTTGTTCGTGGGTTGTTGTTGTGGCACAAACACCTTAAGAATAGTTGGTGGCATTGTGGAAGGAGGGAAAGGATGAGAATGTTGAAATTTAGAAGGGATGTAAGGTGCATAAGGTGGTGGTTGTGGTGGAGGTATGGGCTGATAGTATTATGAATAATGGTATTGTGGTGAGATAGAGTTTGTTAGCCCAAATGGAGAAACAAGATGTTGAACATGATAAGTGTTTGGATTTGGAAAACATGAAGGGTGCCTCTAGTCTAAGGGTTGTCTCCCCCATGACTGGGATTGTTGGCACTATGATTGAACACAGTATCTTTGTATGAACTCTAGATGTAACGTGTTTCCTCAATTCTCATGTAAATGTAACAATATTGGGCATTGGCCCTTGGGGTGATCATACAGGCATATGTTGAATTCATACATAGGATTGGCAGTTGAGTACTTATTCCCTTTATTCTTTTTTTTTGAATGTCTAATGTTTTGTCTTGTTTCTTGGGTTGTCAAAACTCTATCTCCAATATTATTGATATATTCTCCATACTTATGATACATCCATTCCAACATTCTATTGATCATTGCCTCAGCTTCTTCTAATGATTTTTGTATTGGCAAAGATGATGTTTCCACCTTGAGATTAGTTGATCTCTCCTTTGTATGATCATGGACCTTTGTTAACTTGAAATGTTGGTCATGTTGATGTTTTTCAACACTCTCCCATCAAGCTAATTATCCTTCTTATTTTGCTACCCAATTAATAAGCTCTTGTACATGATGGGTTTGTAGTTTGTATAGTTGACCTTGGGCATATACTCCTAAGGTCTCTATTGCTTCATTACATAGCCCATCAATGATATGATACATTAGCCTTTCCTCAGAAAACCCATGGCCTGGACAGTTGTTTAATAGTGAATAATATCTTTCTAAGGCCATGTCCAAGGGTTCATGTTTTGCTTGTTTCCATCCTTGGATTTTTTTCCTCAAGGTTGACACTCTTTTGTAGGTTTAATATTTTTTGTTAAATGCNTCCATCCTTGGATTTGTTTCCTCAAGGTTGACACTCTTTTGTAGGTTTAATATTTTTTGTTAAATGCTTCTACCATTGTTGGCCAATAATGTATTGAATTTGGTTTTAACGATCTACACCATACTTTTTCTTGGTCAACGAGTGTCATAGGAAAGAACTTAAGTTTTTTCCACACGTTATCAATGTTATTCCATGTGTAGGCATTGTAGAAGGCTTGTAAATGTTGATGAGGATCTAAGTCATAACCTCTTGAAAATTTAGGAAAGTTATTTAAATTGAGCCTGGGTAGCCGGCTCTCTTTATGATGCCTTTGTGAGATTCGAACAACCTCTTGTATTTGCATTAAGCTTATAGTGGAAAGTAGGGATTCATCATCATCTTGTAAGTTATGACTTCGTGTGTTGGGATGACATTGTTTTCATTCATGTTTATAAGAAACTCCTACTTCAGGTTGTATACTCCAATCTTCATCGTCATATAGTTTGTTGGTTCTCCAATGAACTTCCTCACTAAGTGTGACATTATTATTATCTTGTAGGAGAGGCATTATTATGAAGTTGTGTGTGAAATTATGTGTAACTTATTATAATTATTTCTTCTTCTTAACAGATATATCACTAAGTCCTTATACAATGACCTTGTATGATATAACTAATATACAAAACTAGCATCGTTCCTGGCAACGACACCTATGATGAGTGGTTGAGATACCCCTACACTCAACCATATGAATATGAGCGTTCTCATGCACAATTCGGTCAAACTCCATAGAAGGGCTAGTTGTCGCACCTATATTGTTAACCTTAGGTTGTAGTTCACTATCTTCCCACCTGGACTAGTATCATATTTGTCACATATGGTTTAGTCTAGAGTGAGGTGTATGATGTGTTCCTAATTCTAACGCTACTTTTGAAGGTAGTGGAAAGTAATATTAACTAAGCTAAGCTAGGAGGAAAAGGGTAAGAGAATATAATCTAGCCTAAGTGTGATGAGAAGCTAATTCCTTGATCATCCATACACATCTTGGACCTCGTGCATGACTACCACTGGGATTACCAAGCGGAGATCCTAGGTACGCCACTCGGATACCAAGTAGTCACACTTAAATGCTCTTAATCAAGTCATACTCATTCTACATTAAATGAAGCAGTAAATAAAAATTAATTAAATAAATAAATAACAAAGTGAATGCTGCAATGATGAAGTAATCTCAATCTTTATTTCCAATCATGTGCGCATCCAAGTACGTCACACTCGAATAAAGAATGTCATACAATTACATTCACCACACTACAAGCAGACATGGGAAAATAATCTAACTCTCGAGGGATCAAACTACTAGAGTCTCACCACAATCTAAACAATTCTATGATTAACAAGGGAGAGTCACTTATTATTCATAGACATTACGGTGAACTGCAATATCGCGTACGTGATATTGCAGGGAAGATGCAATATTGCGTACACGATATCGCCGCCCATGGGATATCGCATCCCATCACCAAGCTTGCTACAAAATAAAAGAAAAGGTTAATAAAAGCTGTACAAAAATGGTCAGTAGCTTTTGCCTGGTCATATTCCAAACTTATTGGGAAAGAGCCATGAATATGCCAGCACTGAATATACACTAACCCTACCATTGAGCCAAAATGACAACCACAGCAATGTTTGAATTCCAAGTTAAAATAGATTTTAAAAGAGGATATTGAACAACTTCTCAAAGTGGGATTCATCTACCCTGTCATAGATAGTGAGTGGGTCAGTTCACTCATGATTGTACCAAAGAAAGGAGCCAAATGATGGATGTGCATTCATTTCTGGCTGCTCAACATGGAAACTTTCAAGAACCATTTTCCATTTTCTTTCATCAACCAAGTGCTAGACACCATTTCATGGCATAGCTATTACAAATTTTTGGATGATTATAGTGGCTATAACCAAATTTGGATTGCACTAGAGCACCAGGCAAAGATAACTTTCACAAGTCGTTGGGGGACTTTTGCTTACCGTCAGATGCCATTTGGTCTATGTAATGCCCCAACCATGTTTCAATGATTAGTTCTTAGCATTTTCAATAATAGATCAGTAGTGGATTAGAAGTATTTATGGATGATTTTTCTACCAATGGAGATGTATTTCAACAAGCTCGAGATTGTCTTCAGTAGATGTTAAAGAGATGTGTTGAAACAAACCTCAGGCTCAATTGGCAAAAGAGCCATCTTATGGTCCAGGAAGGCACAATATTTGGGCATCACATCTCAAAAGTAGGAATCGAGGTGGACCCTAAAATAAATAAGGATTATCCAAGGAATAACCCATCAACCAGAGACCATCAAAGTAGTGCAGTCATTCCTTGGTCATACTTGCTACTACTAGTGCTTCATCAAGAATTTTTCCAAAATCACGAAGTCATTGTTAAAATTAACAAAGAAGGATGCATCATTCATCTGGACCCCTACATGTGAAGCATCATTTCACTCATTGAAGTAAAAGGTTGTTGAAACTCCCATTCTTCAAACACCAAATTGGTTTAGACCATTTCATGTGATGACTGATGTATCGAATTATGCTTTGGAGGCAATGCTTATGCAGATGGATGATCAAAAACATTCATAATATATTTATTACATAATCCAAAGCATTGTAGGTGCACAACTAAACTACACCATCATAGAAAAGAAGTTGATGCCATTAGTGTTAGCCTTAGAGAAGTTCAGGCACTATGTGTAGTGACCGAAAATTTTGGTGGCTGGAAATACTAAGAGGTCATCGGGTGAATAGTTTAAACTCATATATGTGCAAGGGCTGTGATAGGTAAAATGAAAATGGGGTGCCATAAACGATTTGGTCGATCAGATAGGAACTTATTTAGTGTAACTTAACCTTACATGAACGTTGTTTTAAATGCCAAATATGTGAGATAAGATCAATGATCGGTAAATGTGAGAATGAATAAAGCAATGCCAAATAGTGATAATAATAAAGAGATAGCAAAGTAAACTTGGGTAAGAAAATGCACTACCTCAGGGTTGCAGGTTCAATTCTTTGCATCGTTTGAAGATGTATAATAAGTTACACAACACCAGAGGCACACCAAGAGTTCAAGAATAACCAAGCTGCTCAAAGTGTGCCAACAGTGTTCTTGAATGCCAACTTGTAAGCCAACAGAAAATCTAATTAATGAAAAATGCCAACAAGCCTATTGTGCCAAAGGCAAACAAGCCAACTAAAAGTGCTAATGCTCAAAGATGCTCAAAATGCCAACCAACCATATTTCCAACCAAATTGCGAAACAAATTACCCAAAAAAATTGCCAACCCTTTGGGTGTTGTTTGTTGGGGAATTTATAGGGCCAAGAGCAGGCAAGAAACATGGTTTAGGTATCACATGTCCTGCACCCCATAAGATGCTGATGTGCTTGTACTCTGTAGATGTGCAAAACTGGTCGTGAACTTTCTACGTTGTAATCATGTTGTTGAAACTAGAAATGCTAGGATCTAGTGAGTGAATAGTACAAGAAAAAATGAAGTAGCATAGTGGCTTGCTACGCTTTGCTACACTGTGTAGCATAGCTACTTGCTACGCTGTGCTACGCTATGTAGCATAGCACAGCATAGCTAGAGGTTTAGACAAAAACTTATTTGGAGTCACAAGCTTTTGATGAAGGTCTTGGTGCATGCTAGGCTAACCTTTGGAACATTTTTAGTGATGTGCAACTTTGCTACTCTATGCTATGCTACATAGCGTAGCATAGCATAACTTGTATTTCTGTCAAAATTACAATGTTTCACAAGGAAACTTTGTTTGTGATTCAAGAGCTGATTGAAACAAGGTAATATTGGAAGCCACAATGCTATCGGATGCAATCATTTTGCCAAAGTGGCTTGGTAGAGGGGTCTTTATATATTTTTCCCTTGCTACACTATGCTACGGTATGTAGCATAGCATAACATAGCACCATGTGTTAGCCAAATTTTGACTTTGCCTTGCATGAACATCTTGCTGAAACTAGGATGCTTGATTGATGTTCCGTAGGCTTACAACATTGCGCAGCATAGTGTAGCATAGCATAATTCTCTACTAGAAAACTTGTCAAACTATTTTTCCCATCTTGAGCACCGTTGACAACCCCTAGCATAGTTTCTGGTTATATTGATAGCCGGGTGAATTATCTAGGTGGGCAGGCTGGAGAGTACATCAGGCCTGTCAGCTCTGGAGATAGAAAAAATGTCAAACTTGATAGTCCAAACTTAGTGCATTCATTTCCTGCCAAACTACCATGAGTCTATACTTGTGGAAATTCTTGCCTTAGTTCCAAGATCCTAATGAAGAAAGAGTACCTCAAAATTTTATGGTGTTTCACTATGTGCTTAGCTACAAAGTGTTTGTGCAAATAGATAATAGCACCATTTCATTACTAATGAATAAACTAATGGTGAGCCCCTATGTCATATAGTGGCTCATGATTTTTCAAGAGTTCAATCTCACAATGGTATGTTGAAAAGATGTAGAGAATGTGGTCACAAATCACTTATTGCAACTAAGATGGGATGACAAGAAGAAAGAGAGTCCTTTATCTAACCAATTCCCTCATGAATCTCTCCTTACAAGTGCTATTAATGCACAAATTCCTGATGAACCAAAATGATATGACATCATCCTTACTTATTTTCTCAAGTAAGAACTACCGCAAGGGCTAGACACTAGGAAGAAACAATAGTTTCTTCACTAGGTCAAACATTTCATGGAGATTAATGAAAACCTTTACAAAGTTTGTCCTGATGACTTGGTACATTGGTGTGTCCCTGATATAGATCAACTATGCATTCTTCAAGATGATCATGAAGGTCCCTGTGGGAACCATTATTCTTAGATATGCATAGCCATAAAAATCCTCCTAGTAGGGTATTATTGGCCAAAAATTTTCATGAATGCACATCAATTCGTCTATAATTGTGATCATTGCTAGAGAGTTGGTGGAATGAAAACTCAAATGGAAGGGCCACAATAATGGATACAACCTCTCAAGCCATTTGATATTTGGGGCATTGACTTTATGGGTCCCATTGCACCTTTATCAAATGGAAAGGCATATATAATAGTTGCAGTTGACTATTGTACCAAGTGGGTAGAGGTAGTAGCCATTACCAACTATACATTCCCCACTAATACTCAGTTTGTATAAAAAAATATTATAAACAAGTTTGGTATACCTCATGTATTAATATTTTATAATGGAACTCATTTTATAGGTGCCACTTTCTAGAAACTGATGTAGTTCTTGGGGGTTACTAATTGAGAGATTACAAAAATCTTGATGTGTACCATTAGAAAATACCCAAGGTACTGGAGCACTAAATTAAATTATTCCCTTTGGACCTATCACTCCACATAGAAACTTTCCATAGGTTATTCTCCCTATGAGCTTGTGTACAGAAAACTACCAACATTGCCCATCCAATCCAAGCTCTATACACTCTCTACAACCTATGACCTTAACCTAAATCTAAGTATAGCATAGAAAGAATGATTGATGAACCTTAACTTACTAGAAAAAAATTGGTTAATGGCCCTATCATCGAACAAAAGACATAAGGCATTTAACAAGAAATGTCATGACCTCAAAATAAGAAAAGTCAAGTTTCAACTAGGACACAAGGTTCTTTATTGGAATCCTACACATGTACCCCAACAAACCAAATTTCAAATATTATAGAAAGGACCTTACATCATAGATGAGAATTTTCCATCTGGGCCCATGATCATCTACAAACTTGATAGCCCAAATAAGAAACAATTAGTCAACATTCAATAAATAAAATCTTTTCATGAGCCCAAGCCAATCAACACATCAAACACCTTACCAGATGGATAACCACACTCAATATTTCAGATCTCTCCCTTCCAACTTAGTCATGGGGGATATGGGCACCCATACTAAAACATTAGGTGGCTCCTTAGTTTTTGATTTTTTTATTTTCCTATGTGCAAGAGTATTCTTGTAACCTTCTCACCATTTTTCACCATTTCATAATAGGAAGTCAAATAAGACCTTGCATAGTGTGGTCCTCATCACAAAAGAAAAAATGAAATAAAAAGAGAAGATTAGGATTTAAAGCATACCCCTTGAATAAAATAAATGCAAGAAATTCATGGGTCTTTGCATGGTGTGGTCCTGATTCAAAGAAAAAAAATATGGAAATTGAGAGCGTACCCCTTCAACCAAATAAAAGAGCTACAAGAATTAGTTATGAGAATTTTATTGTCTCCTCTAACTAAGGCCCTTTCTAACTTCCTACCTTCACTCTAAATGGGAATGATGGTTGTTTTATGGGATCATTCTTATATCTTAGGGGATGGACTAACCTTAGAATGTCCATGCGAAGTCACTGAAAGTGGATGGTTTTGGTCTGGACTAAGGATGGATCCTACTAAGTCATTTAATCACAAACTCCATAAGAGACTACATGTGACCATAATTAAGAATCCATTCCACTCTCTCTATCATCCATCTATGCTTTTCATGCCTCACCTCATTATTGGTTTCATGTTTTGATTCAATGTTCTAGTTTGATGTGTTGGGTTTCTTAGTCAGTTACTTTTGGGTTTTTGTACTTAACTTTTTGTAATCATTAATCATCAATGGTTCCCATGGACTCCTTGGTTTGAAGTTATAAAAAGACATAAAAGGCTTGTGCCTACTTTGGGGAGGACCCACATTCATATCGTTTGGTTTGGTTAACTTAAGTTCTTTACCCGTAGACATTGTTATAATCAAATTATTTTTATTTATCCCATCCATGTCATCCAATTGTAGGTACCTTCACAAATTTTTGTAATGAACTCCACTTTATTTTTGTGAATACCCTCTTTCCAATATTCCTTATGTTAAGCTTTTTCTGAATTGTATGGCTCGCTTCTCTTAGTTAAGCCATTCATTAGTCTTTTCACTAATAACATCAAGCACCCAATCTATCATACTCACAACCTAGCTACATAAAATCACTAACGAGATAAGGTATTTAGCTATTATCTATTGCACTATATATACTAATCCTTGGTTTTTTTGTGATTGCATTAGCAAGTGTGGACTAGAAGCAGAATTATCATCACCAAGGAAGATGCAACCATATCACTTGCTAGAGATTGTTCACAATCGTTGGATCTCTTCTACCTCTCCCTCATTCATCTATTTCCAAGAGGGGTTAGATGCCTTTTGGATCCATTGGTGTTCTTTCCTATTATCATGAACATCCAATGTGGTACACAATTGTAATATTGTATGTTCGAGCACTTTAGTATTTGCCTATTTTCTCTGTTTCACTCTGTATGTCAATCAAATAAGTCCACACCCCCTAATATATTTTGTAAAGGACTTGTTCCTCTTCTTCTATACTTGAGGACACGTATTCATTCAGTCATGGGGGAGATAGCCACCCATACTAACACCTTAGGCAACTCCTCAATTTTTGACTTTTTTGTTTTCCACATTTTTTATTTTACGAATTATTTTTCATCTTCTTTGTTTTACATATTTGTATTTTTAAATTTATTGATCTTCTCTTAATTTTTTTACACCATTGTTAATATATTTAATATTTATTATCTACTCTTTTACTTTCTTTTATGGTTATGTTGCTTGTATTTGATGTGTTTCTCTACTTTTTCTGCTAATAAGGTGGTAGGTAGAATGGTAATGTACTACTCAATGGTGGTATGCTTTATTTCTAATTTGATTGTTGATATCTAGTTTCTAACTTTGAATGTTGTTACTAATGACTGGAACATGGTTTCTTTTCATGTAACATGCAATGAGTCCACATCATCCACCCATCCACATACTCTATGGTTTTCCTTGTTTTGGAAGCATGCAATCTCTTCTTTAGTAATGCAACTTTAATAAATTTGTGACTTGTGTAGTTTTTGGTATTGCGAAGGACTCAAAGGTTTGGAAAAGGTATGGCTTCAAAGGGATGTGGTATTCTTTGTACTTTTCTATTTTCCTATGTGCAAGAGTGTTCTTGTAAGCTTCTCACCATTTTGTGTCATTTCATAATTGAAAGTCAAATAAGTCTTTGCATGGTGTGGTCCTCATCACAGAAAACAAAGCGAAGATGAGGATTCAAAGCACATCCCTTGGAGAAAAAAAATGCAAAAAATGCATGGGTCTTTGCATGGTGTGGTTCCCAATGATGAGTGGTGAGGTACTCCTATGCTCAACCATATGAATATGAGCATGTACACATGATCTAGTTGAACCACAGACGGACTAGTTATGGTACCTAGATAGTTACATGTTGATTGTAGTTCACTATCTTTTCACCTAGACTAGTATTTGCTATGTCACATATGGTTTAGTCTAGAGTGAGGTGTATGATGTGATTATTAATACTAGACTACTCCTAGAGACAATGAGAAATAATCTTGATTAAGCTAATAAGCAATATGAAGTAAAATATAAACTAGCCTAAGTGCAATTAGCATCTTTCCTAAATCATCTACATGCATCTTGGACCTTGTGTACTACTTCTAGGATTACCAAGTGCATATTACTTAAACACTACTAGATATGCTACTGGGCTACCAAGTAGTTACACTTAAATGTTCATGATTAATATGTAATCATTTCACATTAACAATAGGAATAGTAAATAATGATAAGAAAATTTTAACTAAGAAAAAAATAAATAATAATTAACAATTGAAAACTAAGTGAATGTTGCAATGATGGATTAATCTTAATCTTTATTGTTGATTGTGTGCATGTCCAAGGATGTCACACTTGAAAAAAGGTTTCATATAATTACAAAGCATCACAATGTGGGCATGTACTTGGGAGAGAACTAAAAACTAACAAAATGAATCTACCCTAAAGACTTACCCACTAACTTCCTTCTTGTGTGCCTAAGTGCTATATTTATAGGTCAACATAGGAATCATGATATCGTGTAATCGATATCATTATCTAAGCTATAATATCATGTACTTGATATTGAGTATCCAATATTAGGGTTTGGAAAACCATAATTCATCACTAAAGTTGCTAGTTCAAGGTTGTGGTAGGTCATGGTACCAATTTAAGGCCTTGGCAGGCCATTTAAAGTAGGCTCACTTGTCAATGATTTTCAGCTAGATGTAATATGGCTTTAGATAAGAATGATTAATTAGATTGACAAGCTTATTCCAGTCCATGTCAACTATTCCCAATGCTCCTTAACATTTTTAGGTGTTGCTAATATACATATGGCATTAACCTTATTAAGATCAACATGTATCCCTACTTTAGATACTACAAATCCAAGCATCTTACTAGTCTTGACATCGAAGATACATTTCTTAGGATTGAGGCTAAGCTCATACTTGAGGCATCATTTAAACACAAGGTCTAGGTCATTAGCATGGTCATTGGCCACTTTAGATTTAATGACTATATTCTCTATGTAATTATTTAACAAAACTAACATGTAATCACTTAAGATATAGGTCATGGCTTGTTGATTTCATGCTCCTATGTTATTAAGACCAAAGGACATCATGGTATAGTAAAAGGTATTCCAAGGGGTCATGAATGCTATGCTAAGTTGGTGCTCTAGGTTGATCCTATTCTTGTTATATCCCAAGAACCCATCAATAAAGGAAAATAGGGCATGTCCAGTCATGATATCAATAAGTTGATTAATACTAGGTAAAGGAAATTCATCCTTAATAGTTGCTTTATTTAGATCTCAAAAATTAATGCAAATATGGATAGTCCCATTTTTCTTAGGGAATAGCACTATGTTAGACATCCATTCTACATAGTTGACACCCCTAATGAAACAAACTTGGTAGAGATTTGAGATCTCATCATGAACTACCAAGGACAAATTAGGTCTAATCTTGCATACTTTTTGCTTAACTAGTTTAATGGTAGGATTGTAACAATCAAAAACATTGGTGGTTGGAATCACCAAGGGGTCAACAGATGCACAGCGTTAACCCCACCTTCATGTGAGCACCTTCTTGGAAAATGGAGGTGGAGTGTCCTAATGGTCTTGTTAATCGAATAGGGACTTTGGCAATTGTAATCAGGGTAGTGGGTGCAACCAGGAGGTGGCATGGTTAGTTGAAATGAAAATGTAAATAATGAGAATGGTGCTAAGTGTTAAAGTAGTGTTTCATGATGTTAAGTATGGAGCATAGCCATGGAATTGGGGCAATGGTAGCTAAAGTTTTTGACCAAAATGAGAGTGTCAACTCATAGAGGCTACCACCCGAGCATAGTACAATGTGACGATGCATGAAAAAATATGAAAAGATGAAAGAAAAATGCAATAAAATGTTAGAAACATGAGAGAGAAATAAAAAATACCACCAAATGGAAGCATAGCTAATTTCAAAAGGGTCTAAAAAGGTATGCAGTGTACAATAGGCACTATGGGAGCATAGTCATAGTCTTGAAGGTGTCTAGCTATGAAGTTTGATGCTTATCGTGATGAACTGTGCTTGCCGAGTTGGCTACCATGGTGTACTATGGGATGTTATGTAGGGCTTCAATAGGGCTATGGTATACCATGCAGTGCAACTATGTCTCTTTGGTAGTGTAGTGCACTCCAGGTCTCATTCATGTATGGAGCTAAGTGCCAAGATGCCAAAATGTCAAATGCCAAATGAAAGTGCAAACTATCCAACTGGTGAAAAATGGAAGCCAACCCCTTAAAACATTGGGGTGAAAGGGTATTTATAGGGCTAGGGTAGCCCAAGATGTGGATCAAGCATCACATGGTAGTTCAGTAGGTGGGACCACAAGAAAAATTCATGTCCCTACAAAAGAATGAAAAAAAAACAAACAAACGGGTAAGTATAACAAAACAACTCATGAATATAAAACTTGAATAAATAGTAACACTAACACTAACACCAAAAAAAAATAAAACTATAAAAAGTAAATGCCATAGTAAAATACTCATAGGTGAAGAGGGCCATAGACTAGCCTCCAAGCATTGCAAAATCTCCTCCTCAAGTACATTTGTCCAATCCTCCTCTCAACCAACATTAATACTGGCCAAGGTTTTACCCTTGTCCACCAAAGACTAGGTAGAGAACTTAAGAGAGAACATGCCTATTGAAGCCTCCCTAGAGGTGGTGGTAATGGTTCTTTTGGGAGATCTCTCCACTTTAGTGCACTTGGCAAACCTATCGTAAGCAGGACACAAACCTAGTCCATCAATGAACATTTCCTTTTGGAAATGTTTAGTTGATTCCTCCTTTAACTATTTCTTGTACTAGTGCTTGTGATCCTTTTGATCTTGATCCCACTTCTGTACCTTGGCGGAAAATGATTTCCAATCATGAAATTTCCTATTTAGCAAATCCATTTGTGCCCTTTGTTCAGCTAAATCCTATGTCGCCTGAACTTTGCTGTACAAAACTATCCAGTAACATTCATAGGTGATCTTAGACGTGCACCAAGTACTATCACCAGATAGCCTAGCAGTAGCAAAATCATAACAAGATTTAATATCCCTCTTCTCTTCCCTCTCCTTTGCCAATGTTTCCTTTAATGAGTGCACCTCATCCCATAGGTACTCTATTGAATGCTTACAAGTCCAGAGGGACTTAGCATTTTGTACAATGTAGCCAGAAACTACATCATAGGTCTTCCTAGGGATTTGTTTGATGTTTCTTGGCAATTTAGAGAGAGCATAAATATGAGTAGCCTTAGATGGATCCCATTGAATCTTGGCACCTACAAGTATAGGTACCACACATATGAATTAGCTGTACAATAAACCCAAACGCTTAACATGATATGTAACATACACATACTTAGTTTTGGATGATCCTGTTGTAGGTGGGTGACCACATTGTTAATGATGCCTTTGAAAAAGTCCATTTTATTGGGCATTTTAGGCCATGGCCTTAACTGGTCAGTAGATGTTGGGAAAACATGGGAAGTCACCTCAATTGGGGCCTGTGACCCTGACACCTCTGCCTGAGATGTATGCACCTCAAAAACATTAGCATCTACCTCTAATGGTAGGAATAATTAGGATAATCAATATCAACATATAAAGGTTAAAAGGAAAAACTGTAGATTAAGCTAAAGAAACATACCAAAAAGCCCTTTGCTGGTCAGCTTGGGTGGATCACCAAGTTGCAAGGACCCATCAAAGACACCTTCGAAAATGCCCCTCTCATCACTTGAATGCTTAAGTGCATCTAAGGCCTCAACAAGTTTCATCCCCATGATACTTGCCACATCTTCCTCTTGTGAGATGGGGAGTTCCTTGATCACTTCTTCCCTCTCTTTTTCTTCTTCCTCTAGCCTTGTGACGACCACTTCAGGTTCAACCATAAGGGCTAAGGCTTCTCTTTCCTTCTCAAGGCTTTCCTCTATTAACACCAGCATTCTAGTGTTAGTATGACATAGTATATACATACATTTAATAAACATATAAACTAAAATTCAATAAAAATATATAAAAATAAAATAAAATACTTACCCTCCATTGGCAATACATAGTGGATCCACTTCGCTCTTGGTGGTCTCACCTCTGGAGCAGGCTCCCTTGGGCATACAACTCTCTTCACCTTTGCCTTAGATTTCCCAATGGTCTCGCAAATCAGACGTTTAGCTCCTCTAAGAGATGTAACCAGACTAGGTGGTTCCAATCCCAAACTATCATGGGAATGATGAGAATGACTAGTGGCACCCCTAGTAGTAATAGACACTGACTCATCAATGCCTTTTGGTGGGTCCTGACATCTAGTAGTGTTAAACAAGTGGTGAACCCAAGGGCAAGATAGCTATGAATGATCCCTCAACACATAACGATTATCCCCATAAACTACTAAAAGCTCAATGAATCTACATAGATAACCCGCAAAGAAGACGAATGTGAAATGAGGCTTGGCATTAATTTTTGAGCATAATCTAACAATCTCTTCATGAAAGCCAGACCCAAGAAATATTACCCAATTATATTGCATGCCCATCTCTAGGATTGCACACATGATACATGTGGACTCGATCCCAAGGTTTCTTCCTTGACAAAGAGATTTAGGGAATGCCCATGCCTGAAAGAGAGGATATAAGAAATTCACCTCCATTGATTGAGTATCATCTTGCATGGTAAAACCTTTGGAACCCCAAGACATACCTAACCAATCTTCAAGCTCCTTTATGACTTGGCTTTCTTTAGTAGATTTCTCTATGCTACTCACGCTGCCCTGCACTCACATTACCTATTCCCAGGAACTCACGTTGTGTCTATTTTCAAGAATACATGCTGCTTGTACCCAAGAAAATCACGCTACCTATTCCTTGCAACATGTTGGGGTTTTTTTTTCCCCTGACACTCATGATGGAGCTTGCCCTATTTGCAAAAAGTAAACTGACCCATATCCAATCATGGACAACTAGAAGAAAAAAGAAAAACTAAAAATCCAACAAAAAGTATAGTAAGCCATAAACCCCAATACAAACCCCAATTCCCCAAAATGCATCAGAGAAAACCCAAAATCATAGTAAAAACAAAGTAGAAAATGGTTCCCATAAGAGACCACATTGCCCTAGCTAACACTATTCACAAAATAATTTAGAGAAACAAGAATAAACAGACCTACATAGAGCTCCATCCCATGCTAGACTTCTGGCTTGAGGGAGATGCTGAAGTAGCTCTTCACTCTCCTCCATGAATGCCAGATTTTCTTGCCTCTTCCCTTTGCCCTTCATTATTGGTCGTTCAACTCACACTGCAACTCACACCAATGCTTATGCTACACTCTTTAGCTTTCTCATGCTACTATCCAATTCCCACGAACTCACACTAGCACAAATAACACCCTTTTACCTCAAAAGCCCCCTTTTAAGCTCCCATATTCACTTTTACTTTGTTTATTTTATTTTTGTTTATTTTTTTTACTTTTAGTAAATTATCATGTTCCAAGGTTAAATTTTACTTTCATGTTATTATTTACATCATCTTTGTTTCATTCTTGCATGATATTCTTCTTTGTTTCATTTTCTAGAGATGAGGCCAAAATGTTAAAAATTGCAAAAACAAAAAAAGGGGGAGGAAAGATAAAGTTAAAATTAAAATAGAAATATATTAAAAAATCTACAGGATGACGTGCTACAAAATTTCATGAATTTATTATTCACACATAACATAATGACATGAATATCGCTAGCCTGGTACAATCTAAAACTGCCATGGACGGCCCATTATGGCCTAAAACTGCCACATGGTCCATGTATGACACTCGCTACACTCCATAATTTTGTTAGTACATAGCGTAATTACCCTATGCTGGTTTACATTTAGTAACTCCTTCTTCAAGGGAATGTCACTCATTTCGCTCCTGGTTTAAATTAGCAGGAGCAAGAAAATGGCCACTAAGAGTATCTTTTCAACATTGTCTCTCAATGGACCACACAGGGAAGTAAAAAGGAAAATCAACCTAGAATCCTTGGATCTAGGCCAATCCACCTATACTAATTTAATAGCCTCCACTCAAGAAACATAAAACTAGTCTAAAAATGTGGCTAATACTTTATATCTAGAGGCCAATAATATCACCAAAGATCCTCTTGTTGAAATCCCCATTACTACATCCAATGATGAAACTAGGACATTGAAATTAAGTGCTCTATTGGACTCACAACTTTTCAGTGATATCACTCAAGTATTGAAAGATAACATAAAAAAATTTGCATGGTCATAGACATACCTGTTGGGGTTGAACCCTCAAATCATCCAACATAACATTATTCTTGATGCAAAAGTCAAACCGGTGAAGCAAAAGGCATGAAAGCTTAGACTTGAGGTGGCGCTACCAATCCATGCTGAAATTACAAAGCTCTACAAAGCTAGTTTCATCTGATCCATTGACTATTCCAACTAGGTATCAAACATTGTCATAGTTCCTAAGAAGAATGATAGCATACGCATATGAATTAACTTCCGTGATCTTAACATAGCCACTATAAAGGATGACTTCCCATTACCTAGTATTGATCAACTTGTTGACACAACATTTGGGCATGCATTGTTATCCTTTATGGATGGAGTTTTAGGATAAAATTGAATAAGGATCAACCTAGAACATCAACTCAGAACAACCTTTATGACACGTTGGGGCACATTCTACTATACGATGATGTTGTTTGGTCTTAAAAATGCAGGAGCCACATATCAACGAGCAATGACATATATATTCAGTGATTACATGCTTAGGTTTCTCAATGATTACATTGATGACATCGTAGTTAAATCTATGATAATCAGACAACATGCTAAAGATCTAGACTTAGTGCTTAAACATTGTCTCAAATATGACCTTAGACTCAATCCAAAGAAGTGTGTCTTTGGTGTCAAAATGGGAAAAATGCTTGGCTTCATAGTCTCTGAAACAAGGATATAGGTAGACCCTAATAAGGTTAAAGAAATAATTAACATGCAACCACCAAAAAACCTTACTGAACTATATGGTCTACAAGGTAGGTTGCAATTCATTAGATGCCTTATCAAAAAGCTAATGGATAATTTGAGACCCATGCAACACATATTACAAAAGAATGCGCATTTCCAATGGACTCAGTAGAGTTAGGAAGCATTCAAGAACATAAAGTAGGAGTTGGCTCAACTGCCTATATTTTATCCCCCAGAGAGTGATAAACCCTTCTACATTTACCTTGCAGCCTTTGATTCTTCCATTGCATCAATGCTTTGCCAAAAACGTGAAGATGGAATCGAGATCCCTGTTTATTACCTAAATCATGCTCTAATCTCCCATGAACAATGATACAATGATGTGGAGAGATCATGCCTTTCCCTTGTCTTCTCCTTGAAGAAATGGGATCATTATCTCTTCCGTAATCAAGTCTACATAATTTGAAAGAATAATGTGCTTTGTGCCATCTATAACAACATCTACGAGTCGAGTAGGATAGCTAGATGGAAAGCAATGATTGTGGAGTTTGACCTACACTATGTTGCTCAATCCTCCACAAAAGGTCAAGCAATAGTCACACAATTGACCATCTCACCAACACATGATTAAGCAATGATTAACCATGAATTCCCTAATGAGAATGTTAATAGTATCGACACTATACCTGATAACTATGAGGCAATCCTTTATTTCGATAGAGCTTCAACTTCCCAAGGAGGGAGTGCTACAGCTATTTTAACATACCCCTCTAGAGAAATCCAACCCTTTGCCTACCAATTAAACTTTCCTTGTACCAATAACGTGGCAGAATACAAAGGTATTTTTAGAGGCCTTTAGGAAGAATTGACTTCAGGAATCACATGTCTTATAGTTTGAGGTGATTCATAGTTAGTCATTAATCAATTCACAGAGGATTACACATGCAAGGATCTCCATTTGCAATCTTATTGTGATTTAACCAAACATCTACTGAAACAATTAGTAGACGTGGATGTACAATGTATCCCTAGAAGTGAAAAAACCATTGTCGATGCACTTGCTACACTAGCCCTAAACATGACACCTAAAATGTTCCATGCATTGCATAGTTCTATAAAAAATTGTGCCAAACCTATAATTGATGCTCTTGATGAAATGCCCATAGCATCCATTATCACAACACATGCAATAGAATGGTACGATGACATACAAGAGTACCTTTTACAAGGCGAACCTCCAAAACATTTGAAAAATGCTCAAAAGGACACAATGCGGAAAAGTTCTTGGCAATATGCATTGATAGGAGACACATTGTATTGCAAGTCCTGTGAAGGCATTCTGTTCATGTATGTTAGTAGCATTGATGGTCAAACGATTTTAGAACAAGTCCACAAAGGACTTTGTGGAGGGCACATAGCACCCAAAGCAATGATGACAAAGATTAGGCACTTAGGCTACTACTGGCCACACATGGAGTACGATTGTTTTTCCAAGGTTAGGACATGTGACATTTGCCAAAGGCATGGTAACCTAATACATGTACTACCTAACGGATTGCACACAACACAAATCACATGGCCATTCCAAAGATGGGGATTAAACATCATTGGATTGATAACGCCACCATCTTCTCTATGGAATAGATTAATTATCATAGCAACTGAATACTTCACAAAATGGGTAGAAGCTATTCCCCTTAGGAAGATCATTTCTAAGCATGTTTTCTCTTTCATAGAAAACATCATGACCCATTTTGGTATTTTGATGACCATCATTACCAACAATGGGCCACAGTTCAGCAGTGTGGATACTAAAAGCTTCTATGAAAGCCTAGGTATTAAACATGGATTCTCGTCATCTTATTACCCATAGAGAAATGGTCAAGCAGAGGCTACAAACAAAATTGTCATCATGGTGCTCAAAAGGATGCCAAATCAAAGCAAGAGGTGATGGCACGAAAAATTAGTCTATGCATTGTGGGCATATAGAATGACACATCGAACATCTATAAGTAGAACTCCATATAGTCTTGTATACAGATCTAAAGTTGGTTTACCTTTGGAGTTATAGGTTCCCTCATTGTAGATAGCTCTCTTAGGCCTTCTTGATGAAAGGAAAAGCAATGACTTGTGCATTGCTGACCTTGACTCGATGGAGGAGGAACATGTGCGAACACTTAATTAGATAGAGTGGTACCAAAAATAACAACGACAATGACACAAACATGATCTACATAAGTGCCTGATTAAGGAAGGAGACCTAGTCCTTAAGGCCATCCATGAACATATAGATAAATTCTTAGCTAACTAGGAAGGACCTTACTTAGTAACCAAGATGTACAATAATGGAGCATTCAAACTTGCTGGCATGGATAGAAATGAATTTGCTAATCCTACAAATCACTTGTACTTGAAACAGTACTATGCCTAATGAGCTTGAGGTATGTAATGGTCCTAGCATCACAACCTAAAACTAACACCACAGAATGTTCCTACATCTATTACTTGAAACTGGCACCACAGAATGTCCTAGCGTCATGGCAATAAACCGACACCACAAAGCTCCGTTCGGTATGAGACTAAACTGCCACATTGTTCGCCATGATGTAAAACTAGCATGTAGAGTCCACTAGGACTATAAACTAGTTTACCTCTTTAGAGTCCACTATAACTATAAACTAGCACTACACCATCTGCTATGATGCTAAACTGGCACTATCCAAAGGGTTATGCCATGAAACTAACCCATAATAGTCCACTAAGACTATAAAATGGTGACATCATTGATGACCAAGTAATACTTGAAAAGATATGTTGCTGAAATTGGCTGAACACACTCCATAAAGACTTGCTACATGATTCATCCCATGGACCCTAATGAAACTGATGTTGTTCATGATCCTATCTACTTTGAAAATGCACATGGTGGCTCCATCCCCTTAGTTTCATTCAAGTTTAAAGTGCTTAGTTAACCAATTCATTTGTCATTTTCTTATCTTCTTGGAGTTGTGTTTGTAGGATGACATGCCTGAGACATTTGTGCATAGATGTAATTCATCATGACGAGAAGGTATCACATTCTTCTTGATATACGCAACTGGATTAACCAATCCATTCATAAGTACATTCTAAACTCCTGATACATACCCTATTCCCCATCACGTTCCCCTTATCCTATTCAATTACACCCCCTTGATAGATTCTAGTCATCCCAAAGCTCTTGATACACTGTTGCACACTGTGATCCTCTAAGCAGTTGCAACACAAAACATAGTACATGATACATGATACGAATGTAAGCACATGAGCACAAGTATAGAAATGAAAGCAATCCCTTTCAGAAAGAACAAAAAAAAAGAAAAGGAACAAAAATATCAAAGAGAAAAATGCATGAAAAAGATCTTCATGACCCTGTTGACATCATAGACTAAAGACCATTGGTTCTTCTCATACAAGCCCTAGGAGGGAAGGTAATTGTCTTGGAAAAATAATTACACTCATGTCTCAAATGATCATGTTGCACATCATTGCGTGGCTTTGGCTATTTACAATACGCTCTGTAAACACTCTACAAGATTCCCATTTCTCCAAAGAACGCACCTCCTATGTCTTGCTTTCGAGTCTACTAAACACTAGTTACTGATGAGGACTAAAGATATGGCTTGTTCATGTGAGAGCATTCCTCTCCCACAATGCCAATAGTAATTATAACCCTTGATCAATTCCTGATTCCCCCCTATTACAACCAATCTCCTTGCATCTTGAACTACATTTCCCCAATCTCGTGTACTTTTGAAAATGGTGCGATGACATCCAGCCAGGGGCCAAGAGAGAATGCTTGGTACTTTGTTGGTCATGGTGTTTTGTACTTCTTTGTAGATTCCTCTTGGGTGTATTCCTCTAAGCCTAAACAAAGAGGAACCAATTAAACACCACTAATTTTGGCCTAACATTTTAAAACTAGAATAACTTATAGCCTTTTGAGCTTTTGAGAGGCAAGAATTTGACTAAGGCATGGAACTCATGCTGGGCTTGTCAAGCTAGGCATGCCCCCAGCATGAGAAACTACAATGACATTAAATTTATATTAAAATGGTCCAATATGAGGGTGAAAGTAATATTCATAGCACCATTATTGTCCACCTCAAGTTTCAGCATTCAGGAGTTTAGATTTCAGGCCAAATTGCACAAATTTTCCCAAGTCACGTTGAGGTCACACTGGCAGCATGAGTACAACGTGAGCAACTTCAAGAGCCTCAAAATCAAGTTAAAATGGTTTGATTTCATGGTTCAAGACATCCTAAAATTTTTTTGATGACTATTCCAAGCCCTAGCCTCCAGAATTCTAGACTCAGGTTCGAAATCATAGAATTTTGTCACTCACGCTGAGCTCACGCTGACAACGTGAGTCCAACATGAGCTACCAAAATTAGTTTAAAACAAGGTACAAATAAGCTTATTTTTCAAATTGTAGATCATTCTCAAGTTTAGACATAGTCAAGAAACTATTGCACTCAAAGAACAGGCTTCAAAGATCAAAATTTGGAGTGAAATCCATCATTTTCAGCTCACTCATGCTGAGGTCATGCTGGCAGCATGAGTACTAATCATGCCTAGTTAAAAGCACACCAAACACATGCTGAGGACATTCCAAGACCAAATCAACTCATGCTAGAATCTTGGGTGAAGTGGAGATGCCTCAAACAACACAAAACTTCTCACATTGACACCTTGCAATAGTCAATTCAGGGATCTAGAAGTTCCAAGCGAGCCAGAGTCAATTTCTCTTTTTGTATACTACCATTTCATTGTAAATTTTCATCATTTGTGAGCTTTTCAAGCTCTTATGCTTCAAATTATATTTCCATGGGTGTAAGCTATCTTGTGTAAGCCAAAACACCCTGTAAGATATAGTGCATTTGATGAAAAAACGTAGCCTGTCCAATTCACAAACAACTATCAATCAAACACCTTGCACATGATCTATGTTTCTCTCATCTCTCAGCTATTGATCTCATCCATGAACTACATCCAAGCCTAGCAATTTTGAAGGTTGATGACTTTGGAAGCATTGACTAGCAACTTTGGACGCTCGAGCGCATGTGACTTCTAGCATCCAAGCATCGAAGCACCTATAAACATCCTACATCAGAGCTTAGCACTGAACTTGCCATCCACACACGCAACTACACTTTGACTGGTGCACATCCTTATTAAGCAATATAATACAGTTCATTATTGCCTTCCATTACATTATTTGATCTGTTTAGATTTATTTCATGCGTCTGTATATGCTTCGTTTACATTTCATATGTTACCAATTACGATAACCCCAGCACAAGTCATAGCTTATGCTCAGGGAAGTCCTTGGTTGATTTACATGTAGACCATCCAAGGTACTCTGCCTTTGTTTTTTCTTTTCCAACTTCCCCTCATATGAAGGTAGGGTCAGCTATGTCTCTCTGGTAATCTTTTGACATTTTTTCGCTTCGAGCCTCACATCAACGATTTTAGTCAACATAGTGGCTAATGCTAATGCCTCTTCCTTACAACCAATAGTTGAAACTAGAAAACCTCAACCAAGAAAAGGAAGAAGCATAAGTAAAAGCCTAGCAATAAGGGTGAAAATAGATGGAGCTAAAAAAGGAATTGGATCCACTAAACCCCACTTCCATCTCAACTATACCCATGACCTCCTTTTCCCAATCCTCTTTAACTAACAATCCATAGGAGGATTCTAAGATCCATGACTAGGAGAATGAGGAATACCCTAACAAGTACAACCTAAAGTTGAATTTTCCATTTTTGGGTGTATGGAGGAAATAAAGCATAATTGGAATGACAAGCCCATAGCCAATGATAAAAACTTCCAGAGTGTGATGAACAAAGTCAAGTAATTCCTCAAGAAAAAGAATATAACGTTAAGCTTGTATGACCTAATCATGACTTCTATCACATATTATGAGGTAGTACTCAAAATTTTGAATTTCATCCTTATTAATGAGGACATCCCAACTAATGAGGAAGTCATCCATGTAGTTATCCTTCCTCCTTCACTAAGGGAGGAGAATTCAACATCCCTATTATTTAACAATAGTGAAATTAAGGTTAATCCCCAAAATGGCAAAGTAACTAGGGCTCCTTTACTCATAACCATATGTTTAAGGAATTTTAAAGTGCATTAGATGCATGTTCAACATGGAGTTACAACTAACATCATCCCATGCACCATTGTTGAATTCTTGGTCCTAACTAAGTAGATACAGCCTACATCAATAGCTACCCTAAAGTCTTTTAACAAATCTATGGTTGCAATCAAGGGGTTCATCTTCTTAGATTTTGTGCTAGGGAAGAAATTTCCCATAACTACAAATTTCTTGATGGTGGAGTAGACACTAGGGTTCATCTGTATCCTACGAAGACCCTAGTTAGCTCAATTATAGGTTGTGTCCTCACCCATCCATCAAGAACTTGACCTTCCTTACAAGGGAGGTGAAATCATCATCCATAGTGATAGTGTGATTCACTTGGCTATTAATAGTGTAAACATAGAATAGGGGTCTAAAGTGAAGCTTCAATAAGAAGCTCCCAACCACAAAGTCCATCAATCCAAAAGAGAGCAACGATGACAATGATAAGCAACGGTATGCATTATGGGATGAACTTCCTTTGAACATCATCAGTGAATGTATTGGTGAATACAAACTTGTCCAAAGTAGACCTTACTAATTCCCTAATATTTTAAAGGTTAAAAATAATTTCCACAAGTGAAGTGCGCATTAACCTTTCCATCCCATGCCCTTATAACCGAATGCATCAATAGCCATATAGCCTAAATTTTTATACTCTTTTACATACTTTGTTTTCATCTTTATGCATGTAGCCTAAGTTTCTACTTTCATTTGTATTTTTAATTATTTATTACAACCTTTCTTTTTTGTTCCTTTTTCTAATTCTATAAACATCAAAAAGGCCTTAAAAAATTTAAAACATAAAATAAAAAATATAAGTTTCTTTTTCATCATGTCCCGCTATGGCCTTAAATTATTATCATAGTGCCCTGAGACTTTAAACTAGTAATATGGCTTAGAATGCCCTTAAATTAGCAAAGTAACCACAACGCAACATATCCCACCATGGTCTTAAATTGGCAAAATAATACAAATTTTTTCTACCATGGTCTAAAACTAGCAAACATCTCTTTTATTATATTTTTCGTTTAGCCTATTATCACATCGATTAGTTTCTTAATTTCATAGCAAAAAATTTCAACATATCCATTTATAAAATCCACAAAATGTACAACATTTACTGCAATAGTATGTATAGCCAAAGTGAAACCAAAGTTTTAAATTTAAATTTAAAGTCTCCATAACATACTTAGCCATGGCCACACTATGTGGCAAAAAATGTCAAAAAATAATAACAACCATCCATAATATAGTCTTGGCTAATAATAGCCATTAACATGAAACTAAAAGTAATATAGTCAAGAAGTTGAATATTAGCAAATGAACGATGCTAAGGGCCATCTAGAAGAGGAAGTGGTGGATCATCTCCACCCTCATCGTTGGGTCCACAAATGTCTCCTAATGCCTAAAATATAATAGGAAATAGCAAGTTAGTGGCCAATAGCCAAAACCATAAGTTAAAAAAAAAACACTAAGATATATCAAACCTATTGAGATTCTAGCTCCATAAATTTTACGGGTAGATGTGGAAGGTATTCCTCCAAATGATGGAGGATCTCTTCCTCTATTATTTTGACCCAAGTTCAACATTGAAAAGGATGCCAATCCTATCTAACGTAGTCCAAGTAGGTGGCTCCTAGACCATAACAGCTGTAGAAGTCTTGCTTGCAGTAGTGGTAATTTGAAGAGTAGGGGATTGCTCCACTATGAGAGTACTCTCAAAAAGCTAATAAGCACTCTTTCCCTAGATCCTCTAGATGAACAACTCTCTCTTGCTCCATTCAACTGACTTCCCCTTGAGCCACTTGACGTAGGCCTCATGATCCACCTTGTACTATTGCTTATGGACCTTTTCTTTCCTACCCCACTATAGGATCCAAGTGCAGTTTCAAGTCCTTAACCTTTTGGGAGATGAGGGCCATCTACATCTATTATTCTACCATCTCTCATAAAACCACTACTTGATCTTGAATGGTATGCTAGTAGTGGGCCAACATGATCATCTTCATCCACAATTCCCCGAAGTTAATTACTTGGGCTTCCACAATCCTTTGTGCTCTTGGATATTTCTAATAATTTCCTCCTAGTATTGAGTCTTCTCACTTAAGGCCAAAACTTTCTTCCAAAGGTATTTGTTGGACCTCTCTAGATCGCATGAAGTTTTTGCACACAACATTGCTAGATTAGTAGCCATATACAACTTCAAGGGTACATTAGATACATCAAAGGGAAGCTTTAGTAAGAAGTCAATCTTCACATCTAAGTTGGGATCCCACTCCACAAAAGGCACTACATAAGCAAAAAATATAATCATAAACATAGTGCACCCATACCACAAGCATACCCTATAACATAGTTAAACAACCAAATCATAGAAAACAAAATCATTACCTATCTCAAGTGTAATCAGTCAATGATATCCTTAGCCATCCCATGCATAAAATATACCTTATTTGAAGTTTCTACCAATGGTTTCACATAAAACATAGAAATATAGGCTTACATTGATGGCTTAGGAGCTACTACAAGTATAATAATCATTGAATGGTTAGGATGAAAACCAAAATCAAAAAATAGGATATAGCAAAATCATTAAGGCATATGAGGCTCCTCCTCTTCTTCTTCTGGAATGATGATGGGGGATGTACCTAGCATTGCCTCATTGAACAAAGCATCTAGATAATCCATGTCTGCCTCAAGTTATTTTAGGAGTGCTTCCTTCACATGCCTTTGTTCTTCCTCTATACCAACTTGGGTTACCAATAACTGATGCTTGTCTACACCATAGCACATAAAAATCAAATTAGGATATGGAACCATAATATAACCATAACTCTGAAAATAAAATAAAATAGCTAAAACTTAAATGAAGCATATTTGTGACTACTTATAAAATGGCTTAAGCTTAAACTTAAGCCTTTTCAGGGTGGGTTGGTCTAATGTTGATGGTGCTTCCTCCATGGGGATCTAAATTTTCTCCCTAGTTGTCCCTTTGGCCTCCCTACATCATTATTTGGCCTCCAAGATGCTTGCTAGAAATTTGAGAGGCTCTTCATCATCCATGCCATTAGGGGAATCACATCACCTATCATCAAGATCCTTGGTGATAATGGATAACAAATCATCCATCCCCTTTGGTGGGTTCTTGGCCTACACCATTGGATAAATGTGCTTTATCAAAGGCATAGAAAGTTGGCTAGGGTCTTGGGCAATCCATCATCCATTCATATACACCATCAAAAACTTTGCAAACCACTTCAAATAAGCAAAAAAAAATGCAAAATGCATGTGGATCATTGTAGAGGTGTTCACGTGGAGTCTAAGGATCTCCTCTTGAAGCCTAATAGCCAAACTAACTGTCTAGTTCAATGTAGTGCCATTTTTTAGGACCTTCTTAAAGGTCCACCCCTACATGATGCCAATCATCTTATTTTGTAATAATAGTTTCAGAAATAAACAAATCTAAACAAAGGATATGATTCCTTTACATTAAGGTTTGTGGATCCATCCATGGAAATTTTGGAGTGGCCCATGTTAGCAGTAAGTCATTCTAAAACTTCTACATGATGGCTCGATTCCTTCACTATCCTACTGGGAACCTTTACCCCATCAATGGGGATGCCAAAAAATTTGCAAAAGAGGTTCCCATCAATGTCCATGTTAACCTTCATGTCCCAAATGATGGTTCTAAAATAACCAACCTTCTTGTTGAAGGAGTCAAT
Organism: Gnetum montanum; assembly: GCA_015680685.1. Taxonomy (NCBI): domain Eukaryota; kingdom Viridiplantae; phylum Streptophyta; class Gnetopsida; order Gnetales; family Gnetaceae; genus Gnetum; species Gnetum montanum. The sequence goes on along the minus strand of MNCI01036327.1, from coordinate 784,494 downwards.
GATGTGCAACATCTCCATAGTAGGGATGGAAGGGATAGGTGTCATAAATACATCAAGCAAATGTGAACATTGGATATTTACTTGAATGTACCCAGGTTCTTATTCACTCAGCCACTCCTATGCTAATATCACCTCACCAAATGTCAAGATGAAGGTATCTTCATGACATAATCCTGAAAGTGACATGGTGATATTAGCAGAGGTGGAAGGTACTAAAAAATAAAACCAATAGTTGGCATCAACATAGGCATGTCTAACATCTAGTTAAAGCAATAGAAAATATAGAGTTTTCATGACCATAAAACGTTAGACAGTATAGCCTTTATGTTTACCTTTCTTCCTCTTCTTTGGTGTGGTTTGAGTAAAGGTCTTAGCTATGCAAGTTTGATCCATCAAGTTATTAGAGTCTACCCACTAGTTGTGTATCATCCCATCATCCTTAGTTTGAACCTTATAAGATATGCATTAAAGTCCCTTCTTAACTATTGATACATATAATTTCTAATTTGGGAGCCCTTGATTAATTCATCTAGGGTAGTTTAAGCCACTACAAAGGTTTGATCATTAATTATCAAGCCTTGATCATTGACTTGGTACCTATAAGAAGTTCATAAAACCAACAGAGCTAGGAAGAGTAGTTTAGCCACTAAAGCCATAAAAATACAATAATAACTATGCTTACCCCTGTAGATGATACATGGTACCAAGTGATTTTTGTAACAATGTGTGGGCTCTATGGGGCACCATTAGAGTATTTTTAGCATTATACTAGCTATACTCTTGCATCATCCAGATCTCTGTAAGGTAGCATGAGCTAATCATGTCTGTAGTTCCCCCTAATGTCTTAGGAGGTGGATTGTCAATAATTAACATGGTAATCAAGCCAAATGAGAAAGGTAATAGGATCTCCACTATGGCCCTAGCCACATCCATAGACAAGTATGACCATAGCATCATAGTAAAGTTATGCAGAATGTAGGCAAGGAATTCCATTGTCCTCTGCTAAAACCATAGTGAAACCTTTCTCAAAGGAATGTTGGGGTGTTAGATGTTGGCCTTGGGATGCCCAATATAGCATAAAACAAAAATCAACTTCACAATGAGGAGGATGGGGTTCAAGTAGACCTTGCATGAAAAAATTTTATGACCAATTAGAATTTCTTAACAAGTTTGGAAAAACATCCTAGTCAAGGGTGCAATTAGCCCCTAAAGAAAGCTCTAAGGTGTTCATTCAATTTTTCTTAAGAAATTCCATAAAAAAGAATTATTACAACCTTTCATATCCTTTTCCTTCATAACCAAGATATTATAATGAAAATTCCATAACTAGAATTAAGCCTTAATTCAAACCATGCATAACTTAGAAAAGAATAGCATTAAAACTTAGAAAAAAATACAGCCATAGCAAAAAGCCTACTAAAAATATTAAAATAATTTACTTTTATTTAAAAAAAGTTAAAACATAAGTTTTACATATTGACAAGAAAAACTACCCATATCACTCACATCCATCCCCAAAGGGGTAAAGCACTATACGTAATATTTAACCTTATTTTTACATTTTAATCAGAAAATGCATTAAAAATTCATATGAGCTCTGATTTTAGTGATTCCACCTTGAAAGGAATCCTAGAATCATAGGCTTCATAGCTATGACTATTACAACTAGAGATACATAATCATTTTCACATGAAAGATAGACAAATCTAGCAAAAACCATAGTTGTCACCATTAACACCCTTTCATGTAGGGTTAGTAAAAAATTCACCAAAAAAAATTTTGAGCTTCAAATAGAGTTATTCCACTATTCTTTGAAAGATTAAATTGAACCCTATGCACCCATAATAATGAAATTTCAAAAACCCTTGCCATTGGTTCAGAAAAAAGCCACCAATTTGGACCAAAAATCTGAAAATTACATAAACCTTCTTTCGACACAAATCTAATGAAAAATTAATTAAAAATTAATTAGAAGTACAATTGGATTTATTCTTCCTCCATTGGAAGTTTGAAGCCAAGACCTACCTAGAAATAGCTGAAAAATAGCCAAAACCCCAACTGTTTACTTAGAAAAAATGTATGAATTTACTTGAAATTTTGAAAATGGCATAAAAACCTAACTTGGTGACCTTAGAAAAATAGTCAAATTGAATGAGATAATCGCCATTGAAAAGATTAAATAAAGGTATACAAACCCATAACATCAAAGTTTAGAAATATTAGCCACTCTCTTAAGAAACAATACACAACTTTGCTTGCCTTTTCATGAGAAAAAAACAAAAGATAAAAATTCATTAAACCCAACATAGCCTTAAAGAAATAGCCAAAAGAGTCAAAATAACTCATAATCATTAGAAAACATAGTAAAACATGGAATAGGGTTTTTTTAGAATTAAATTTTGACAAACATTGAAGCCTAGATTTAACAAAAATAGTCCCATCAGCAAATTATAGGAAGAAAGCATGAAAATAACAAGCCTAATTTAAAAATCAAATCTAGTAAGGACAAAACAACAAAATTGGTGCACTAAAAAATGAAATCTACTAAGGACAAAATAACAAAGCTATTTTCCACACTACCTAGGATGGAAACTAGGAGGATGTAGTTATGAAACTTAATGGGGGATCCTAGAATCAAGAAAAAAACATTAGATAATCTCAGACTAGCACCAAAACCTTCATAGCCTTTCCAGATGCCACTAGAATGCCAAAAATTAACAAACATCAATCCCTACATCTTTTCCATGTTAGGTAGGACCTCCTCTAGATTGATAATTCTAGTCTTAGCACTGATGGAAAGGGGGAAGCAAAAATTGTTGGGATTTGCATGTAGTTTGACTTTTGTAATCAACCCAAACCTTCCATAAGCCACTAGACCTTTTGAAGTCACCTAAAGCAACCAAAACATTCCTCCCCTTGGGTTCTCCATGCTGAGAAGGAATCCATCCATGATAACTATCCAAGTCCCATTTTGGATGGACGAGGAGCCTAAATGCCCTCTCATATCGCTTAAATTGAATAGATTTCAACCTAGGCATTGATAGTCAACACCAACAACCCTGTGGACACACATGCATAGACAAGACTGGAAAAAATTGGTAAAAAGTAGGGTCCCTCAATTCCTCCATGGTAAGAGCTCCCTCTTACATGATAACAAGCATGGAAGAAAGGGGAAAACTTTGGAGGAACTCTAAAATAGCCTTTAAAGATCTTAAATGGACACTAGGAAGCCCTTTGTATGACCTAGGATCCTATCCACTCTTCCTACAATCTTAGACTCTTCAAGATTGATCATAAGTAGCAAAAAACTATTTTTTCAGACTTCCATGTTGAGCATTGAAACCCTATAATGGAAAAAATGGAAAGACATAAAAAACCACTTAATGACCCTTACAACGACGAAATTTTGACATCAAGTATTAGCAATAAATGGTAGAAACCCTAGTGACCTACATGAAAGGCCAAAAACATTGTAAAATTAGAAAAAAAAAAAGCAAGCCTTTTTAGTTCCTCCACATTGAGAGCTTCCTCTTCCATGTTGGCTAGTGTGGAAGAAAATGTAAAACTTTGGGGTAAGTCCAAAATGACTTTTAAACACCTCAAGAAAACATCCTACAACCTTACATGAGCCCTAAGGCTGGCTTCACACCTTATAAAGCCCTCAAACTCTACAAAAGTGATCACAAATAGCTAGAAAGCTATTCCTAAAATTTTTTTATAGTGAGCATATCATCCATAGCATGGAAAAAGTAGAATCTCAAAAACCATCTAATAAACCTTCAAACTGACTAGTTTTGACCATAAACCCTAGTTTTGACAACTGTAGGAGAACACATGCATGGTCAATTGAGGCAAAAATTTTCCTAGATCTAAGATTTATAGGTCCTCCACATTGGGGATCCTCTCCTCCATGCTAGATAGCATGAAAAATGAAGGGGAAACTCACTTGAAACCCATAAGTAAGTTAGAATAACATCAAATGACCTTGAAATGCACTTTGAAACCCTACATTCACCCTCTGAAGTATTCAAACCTCAAAATACTAATCCTAAATTGTCAAAATGGGTTCCTCCTATTCTTGCATGTTGAACTTCCTAGCCCTAGAATGAAAAATGGGGGAAAAGCCTAAAAACCATTTAGGAATACTTAAAGCTACTAAATTTTGGCATGAAACCCTAGCCCATGGCCCTAGTGACTTTGGAAGCTAACATGCATAGTTGTTTATTATTTGAATTAGCATAGATCTAAGATTCTTAGTTCATCCACATAGGAGGAGCTCCCTTCCATGTTTGGTAGCTTGGAAATAGGGTGGAAGGCTACCTTTCCACTTTTGATCATAAGATGATACTCCTGGAAGTCAACGATCTATGTCAGTGAAGCCTAGGACCTCATAGCCTTAAGCTTTTGCTCATTTGATCTTATTTTAATGTCTAAAACTCATTCCCCTAAATCTTTCACAATCAATCAACTTCCCCAATCTAGAACTATGAGGGTAAGATATTATATGCCCTTGAATAACCTCCAAAAGTGACCAAAATCAGCCAAAAACTTATAGAATCATTATCTATAGCCCTAAGTGCCTAGGAACCTAGTCAATGTGCTCTTAAACCATCCTAAAACCATGGAACAAGTGTACCCCCATCCTTCCATGCTAGGGATACTATGATCATAATGGAATAATGGGGGAAGGCTATTTTAACATGTTTTGACATCCAAAACTAACTCAACCTACTTTGAAATGAAGCTAGAGGATGCACAAATTCCAAATCTAGGCTCCAATTGTTGATTTAACCTTGTCTAAAATTTTTTTGACAAATATTTTGATTCTCCATATTGAACCCCTTCCCTTCCATGCTAGCTAGTTTGAAAATAAGGGGGATAAGATTGCAAAACCTACTTTTAGCCTTTATAGACCTTCAAAGTTCCTAATTTTGATAGATTTGGCCATGTGCTACCTTGGGGAGGCCTGGGGACCTCAATTTCGGACATCTAGATGCCCCAAAACCTACTTTCCCTAGTCTCCATGCTAAGGATCCCTTCTTGCATGCTAGCCAACGTGGAAATAGGGGAGGTCTAGTGTGGAAGTTTCCTAACTCTCAATTTTCATTCCTAAATGGCCCTGAAATAGTCGTGACTACTCATATAATAGCGTTGTAGCCATAAATCATGGTCTTCTAAGGCCTAAACATGGCAAAAAAAATCTATTTTTACCTATATTAGCCAAATTTCATCATATGAAGCCCATTTTGCTTGATTACATGATGCTTTGACTTGTTTTTAGCTTTGTGTCATATTGTCAACCTTGTTGACCTTCTTATGGCATTTATATAGCCATATATGTTCCTTATTTGTCTTATTATAGTCTTATTTACCCTTTTTATCCTTTGATTAGTATCAAATAATGGGGTTTAATCTTCTATGACCACCATTCAACAACATGTGATCATGGCCCACTATGGCCTTAAACTAGCATCATGGTCCACTGTGGCCTTAAATTGGCAAAATCATAATCCTTGTTGACCATTTTTAGCCTTATTTCCAATATTCCCCCTTTTTTATCTTTATTTAGCCTCTATTATACTTTTCTAACTTCTCCTTACCCTATTTATAACCTTGGATGAACTTATTTTCATTAGAATGGAATGTGTTTACATAATTTTATCATTTTATAGCATTATTTATGGACTTTTTCCCAAGTGCCATTTAATATGCTATTGGTCAACATGCAAGATCAAAGTATGAGTACCTCAGAGCAATTCAGTTTACCTTTGTATCTACGTGGATCTCATGGTGATGTTGAATGCTATATTAACCCTGATTATGTAGATCTTGAGCTTGAGAGTCTTGCTAACCACATATCCTTGATAGAGAAACCTCTAGAATTTCATATAAGCCTAGTCAAAACCATTAACTTAGATGTGGGTGACATAACTAAAGAATCTTTGTTTGAGGTTCCTATCACAAGATATAGTGGTGAGAAGAAAACCCATAAACTAAGTTCCTCATTGGAACCTCAACAAGCTTAAGACATCACCAAGGTTCTATAAGGCAACATTAGAGTCTTTGCTTGGTCATATGAAGATATGTCATACCTAGACCCATGCTTAGTCTAGCACAAAATCATACTTGACTCTAACATTAAACTACTTAAGCAAAAAGTATGCAAGATTAGACCTGATTTGGCCTTAGCAATTCATGATGAGATCTCAAAGCTCGATCAAGCTGGTTTCATTAAGGCTAATGACTATGTAGAATGAATGTCCAACATAGCAATAGTCTTTAAGAAAAATGGAAGTATCCATATGTTCATTGATTTCAAAGACCTAAATAAAGCAACTATCAAGGATGACTTCCCTTTGCCTAGTATTGATCAACTTATCAATACTACAACTAAGCATGCCTTGTTATTCTTTATGGATGGATTCTTAGGATATAACCAAATTAGGATCAACCCAATGCACCAACTTAACATGACATTCATGACCCATTGGGATAATGTTTGCTATATCATGATGTGTTTTGACCTTAAGAACATAAGAGCATCCTATCAACAAGCCATGAGCTACATCTTTAGTGATCACATGTTAGGTATGCTTAAAAATTATGTAGATGATATAGTTGTTAAGTACAAGGTGGCAAATGACCTATACCTTGTACTTAAATAGTGTCTCAAGTACAAGGTTAGGCTCAATCCTAAGAAATGCATCTTTAATATCAAGATCAGTAAGATGCTTGGATTTTTAGTATCCAAAGCAAGGATATGTGTTGATCTTGATAAGCTGAAGTCCATATCTAAATTGGTAGCACCTAACAACCTTAAGTAGCTTTGGGGATTACAAAGTAGATTACAATTTATTCATAGGCTTATTTCTAGGCTTACAAATAAATTATAGACCATGCAACACTTACTTAGGAAATGGGTTTACTGTGAGTGGATGACTCAATGCCAAGAGGCCTTTGAAAACCTAAGTAAGAGTTTCTACAGCTACCAATAGTCTATCCTCTGCAAGAGCGTAAACCATTTTACATTTATCTTGCCATCTCCAACACATCCATTGTATTTCTACTCTATTAAAAACATGATGGTGAAGCAAAAAATTCATGTATACCACCTTAGCCATGCATTAGTGGCCCATGAGACCCAATATACTAAAGTAAAGAAGTATTTTCTAACACTAGTCTTCACCTTGAACAAGTGGAGAAACTACCTCTTCAGAAGCCAAGTCAATTTCATTTGTAAGGATAACATACTAAGAGGCATAACAACCAACATCTATGAAAGTAGTCGTATAGCTTTATGGAAAGCCATAACCAAAGATCTTGACCTTCATTACATCTCTCAACCCTAAATAAAAGATCAAGTTACAGCAACCAAGAAACCATAGATCTTGAGTTTTTTGATGATCATATTAACATTATTAGCCAAGTACCTAAGGGTTATGAGGTGGTCATGCACTTTCATAGAGCTTCAACTACCCATCAGGCTAGTGTTATTGCCATTATAACATTCCCATTTAGTGAAATTCAATCCTTCACCTATTATTTTGAGTTCCCATGTACCAATAATAGGTGAAGGAATTAGACACTTAGTGATCAAAGGTTATTCAAAACTTGTGGACAACCATCTAACTGAGGTCTATGCATGTAAGAACAAATACATACAACTTACTATGACCTAGGGAAGCAGTTGTTACAATAGTTTATAGATGTTGATATCCAATACATACCCCAAAATCAAAATTCCATAGCCGATGCAATTGCATTGTTATCCCTTAGTGTTACATCAAATGTGTCTAGTAAGTTACCCACCTTAACCTTTGACTATACTACTCCCATCACACAAAACATTGAGGATACTTTTGTAGTCATCATTCATATTGGTCCTCCAAGGGAAAGGTATGACGATATTAAATTTTACCTTATGCATGATGGATCCTCAAAAGGCCTGACTATTGCTTAGAAAGACATTATACATAAGAGTTCAAAGCAGTATGTCATCATAGGTGATTACACATTATGTCAACAATCCTATGATGACATACTCCTATAGTGCTTTGGCAAAACCAAAGCTAGAATAGCCCTAGAAGAGGTTCATGAGGGTTTTTGTTAAGGGAATATAGGACCTAGAGCTATGGACACTAAGATTAGATGGTTAGGATACTATTGGTCCCATATGGAAAATGACTACCTATAGAATCTTAAGCATTGTAACACATGCCAATTGTATAGAAACCTCATACATGTACCACCAAGTTAGTTGCATACCACTCAAATAACATGGTTGTTTTAATGCTTGGGTTTGGATATCATTGGACCTATAATACCTAACTCTTTAGCAAGGCATCGCTTCATCATTATCATAACCAAATACTTTACCAAGTGGGTTGAGGCTATCCCCCTAAGGAAGACTACATTTAACCAAGTCTACAAATTCATCCTAGATAACATTGTAGATATTTTTGGTATACCCATGACCCTAGTTATAGACAATGAACAACAATTTAGTAGCTATGAAACAAAATATTTCTATCATTTCCTAGGCATTAAGCATTATTTATTCTCACCTTATAACCCTCAAGCTAATGGACAAGAAGAAGCAAGCAACAAGGCCATCATCAACTTGCTTGAGAAGATTCTCAACAATAAGTGCAAATGGCATAATTGGCTTATTCATGGACTATGGACCTATAGAATGTCATATTGCATGGGAACTGGTGTAACCCTTATAGCCTAGTTTATGATTCTAAAGTAGTTTTACCTCTTAAATTGAAAGTTTCATCACTCCAAGTAGCCTTGACTGACTTCATCAATGATGAGAAAAATAAGAAGTTTTTGGCAACATCCATGGACTTAAAGGAGGAGCAATGTATGCAAGCACTTGTTCACATCAAGAATTAACAAGAGAGGTAGAAGCAATAGCATTACCATAACATGACCATATGTAAGAACAACAAGGATGACCTAGTCCTCGAAGCCATCTATGAGCATGCCAAAAAATTCTCAATAACCTAGGAAGGGTCCTTCCTCATCATTAAAGCCTATGGTAATGGAGCATTCAGGATAGTTGACATGAATGGAAATGAGATAGTCATCCTATTAATTATTCCTATCTAAAGCCATACTACATGTAGATAACAATTGTCAACAAGCAAGCCTATTTTCAATAGCCTGCAAGGGCCTAAAACTAGTGATATGACCTATAGAGATATTAAAACTAGCAATGGTTTTTGTATTCTTTTTTGGTGCCTCTTGGGGCAATTCTCTAGACACCAACAAAAAGGGGCCATTGAAACACCACAAAAATTCACATGTTATAGCCAATTTTCATCATGTAACTTTCACCCCATGAAACCCGAGGTAAAACTTCATCATAAATTTAAATGTTATAATCCATGAGGAACAATCTCACATATTCCATACTTTTCAATCTAAAAAATGCCTAGAATTCCAAAAATGGCAATTTGATGGGTTTTATGGAGGGTATATGCTTGTCTATGCTAGAAACACTTGTAAGAAATAAATCTCATGTACCCTCAGGATGAAAAATTCACACCCCCTAGCATGGAGACTACATGCACAACTTGGAGACCTTTCACCCTGAATGTGAAAGTTTTCCCCTAACATAGAGGCTCCACCCCTAGTATGGAAATTACATGCCCTAGTTTGGAAGCCACAAAAGCTAGATTTCAACACTCCATGCATTCCAACATTGACTAACCACTTTATCAAGAATGGCAGAAGGTTCAACATAGAAGATTCATCTTTAGTGTAGAAGGTGTGGCCTTGTTACTATTTATAATAAGGAATGGCCAAAGGAGAAGGCACTTACTATATGTGGTAAGCCTCTAATTTTCAGCACCCATCTCACTTCTACAAGGTAGAAATTTTCAACCAAATTACAGTCATTTTGCAACACCATTAATGTCCTAAAACCTATAAAAACTAGTCTCAAACACAATTTATAGGTTCAATGATTTTGGGCATGATCCAACAATTTTTCATGGTGACATAATTTTTTCATGATTATAGACTCTTGATTAATCCAATACTTTTGGCATTTTCACACTTGGATATTTTCAAGCACTCAAGAGCTTTATCCAATCTTCCATGTTTGCATTCTATTGAACCCTAGTGTGGAAGCATTATAGCCTAGAGACTTGTGAACTTTTCATGTCAATGTTGCATTTTTGGGACTCTCAACTACTAGCGTGGAGCAATTTAGAACCCAAATTTCCTGCTTTTCTCACCCCCTAGTAGTAACCCAAATTGCATATCTATAGTTTGCAATAGAGAGGACTCAAATGCATCATGCATGGCTTGGTACACAAATCATGAAGTAGATGACATCAACTTCCAAAAGTGCTAAAATCCTACCTTAGTGAACCCTCCTTTTTATGCTATTCGAAATCATCGATGTAAGGCTAGAAGAAAATGTATGCCAAAAGATCTTCGGAGAGACATAGGTGACCCTGCCTTTGCATGAGGGCACGCTGGAGAAAAAAATGAAGGCAGAGTACCTTGGATTGTTCACACACAGATCAACCAAGGACTTCCCTGAGCATACGCTATTACCTACACTAGGGTTATTGTCACAAACATAAAATGGAGAAAATAATGTAACGTAGAGTAACGTAAGGTAACGTAATAAGGCATAACAAAACATAATGAAAATAGAATGTATGCAGGTACATGCAATGAAATGGAATAATGCAAACAATGAATCAAAACAATACAATGGATGGAAAATAATGAACAAGGTTGTATTAATCAACAAGATGTGCATCGGTCAAAATATAGTTGCATTGCAAGTTGAACGTTAAGCTCTGACGCAAGGTGTTTACAGGTGCTGGAAATCATGTACATCTAGGCTCAAGATTGCTGGTTTAACTTTTGCCAAATTTTTGCTCACATTTTCCAACCTTGTTTATGTCTTTGCATAGGGTATTTATGCATTCATCTAGGCTTGGGAGTAGAAATGAACATGATCGATGGTGGCGAGACAAGAGAAAAATGGATCGCATGACAGGTGTACATGGGAAAACTACGTTCTAGACCAGGTGCACTATATTTTACAATGTAATATAGCTTACACCCATGGACACAACATAAGGGCTTGACCAGCTCACACATGGTGAAGCTTACAATAAAAATTTACAATGAATTTTCAATCAAAATTTGATTCTGGCTTGCTTGGATCGGCTACTGCAAGATGTTTCCTTGAGTTGATCTTATCTTGGCATGTCTTTTAGCATCCTTTTGAAATGTTCTAGGCCACTTTTGAAAACTCATGTGGGGCTCACGCTGTTAGCGTGAACTGGATGTGACCTGGGCATGAGCGTGAGCTGGGTGTGAGTTGGGCGTGAGCAGTGAAAACAATGTATTTTTGAGCCTAAAATCAGGATTCTGAGGGCTGGGAACTTGGGGCAACCATTAGTGGAGGACATGGGGGGTCCTTGTGCTTAGTTTTGGCCTATTTGGCTCAATTTTGAGGCTCCAAAAGTTGGTGATGCTGATCCTTACGCTATACAGTGTAAAACAATGCAACCAGAGTATACTTAGACAAAACTAAGCACTTTGAGCCCAAAACTTTTGATTTTGGATCCTGAAAGCTAATGTAGTTACCTATGGGCCCTCGAGGAACCTTTCTTGTTGAATCATGAATCATCTAGGGCTATTTCAGAGGTGTCCAAGTTTTTTCATGCTATACTCATGCTTGGGTAAATGCATGACTTAGCTTGAATCTTGTTTGAAAGTGCTAAGCCAAAATTTCGTGGTGTTTCATTGACCCCTCTTTGTTGACACTTGGAGAAATCTACCCGAGAGGCATCAACAAAGAAGTACAAAACACCATGAACAACTAGGTATCAAGCATTGTTCGTCAGCACTTGGCCAGATGTCATCGCACCGTGTTCAGAAGTACATGGGATTGGTAAATGAGGTTTTTGAGTTATATAGGGAGAAGGTGTGTTAATGTGAGATCGTGGATTGATGAAGGGATGGTTTTTGTTTAACTGTGGGAAGATGAATGCTCTTGTGTGAATCACATCATGTTGGTCCTTGTCAATAGCCAGCTAGCGAACTTCGGACCAAGGCATGGGATATGCATCCTTTGGAGTAATGAGACTCTTGTATTCTATTTTAGAGAACTTGTTGTCACAACTAGAGCCATGTGGTGAGGTGATGCGTTCTTTGGAGAAATAGGGCCCTTATTGAGTGTAAAAGAAAACCCATTGTCCAATAGCCAAAGCTACGTGGTGGGATACAACATGATTGTTTGAGACACGAATTTTTTCTTCCAAGATAAGTACCTTCCCGCCTGGGGCTTATATGGGAAGTGTCAATGGTCTTATGATGGATTTTTCTCTTTGATTATTTTTTTGTCTTTTTTTCTATTTTTTTATTTTCTTTTTTTTTATTTTTTTGAACAAAGCTCTCTTTCAATGTTATACTCATGCTCGTGTGCTTGTGTCTGTTTCATGTGTTTTGGTATGTGTTGCAACTGCTTTGAGAGTTACAGTGTGCAACCATGTGTTCAGAGTTTTGGGGTGATAAGGATGTATTTGGGAAATTGGTAGAGAGAACATGTTAGGGAATAAGGGATGTTTTAGGAACTAGGAATGTACTTGTGAATCGTTTGATTAACCTGGTTACATGCATCAGGAACAATGTGGTATCTCATCGTTGTGATGAAGTGCACTCATGTACGAACACCTCTGGGTGTCATCCTATTAAAACAACTTCAAGAAGACAAGAAAAACACAAGTGAATGAGTTAGCTTAACACCTTAACATGGATGCAACCGATGGGATGGAGACAGCACGTGCAACTGTAGGCAAACAAAATTGAGCAGCAGCAATGTTGTCAGAATCCATGTGATGAATTCATTGAGTAGGTTGATGATGACATGCCATTCAATTTCAGCAATAGATTACTTGGCCAATGAAGGAATTGCTAGTTTATAGTCTTGGTGGACTATTTTGGATTAGTTTTATGTCATAACCCATTGGACGTTGCCAATTTAGCATCGTAGCATATGGTGCCATGCTATTTTATATTTGTGGTGGACTATGAAGAGGCTAGCCAATTTATAGTCTTAGTGGACTCTGGTGAATCAGTGTGACAGTTTAGTATCATGTCAGAGAGAGCTCTATGGTGTCGGTTTACCATCATGATGCCAGGACATTATGTGGTGCTAGTTTTTATGTCATAGCTCTAGGACTATTTTGTGGTATCAATTTTAGGTCGTGATGCCAGGACCATGACATACCTTAAGATTGTTAGACGTAGAATGGTTTCAGGTACACGTGATTCATAGGATTGGCCAATTCATTTCCATCCATGTTAGCGAGCTTGAATGCCCCATTTTCATATGCTTTAGTGACTAAGTAAGGTCCTTCTCAGTTGGCTGAGAATTTGTCTAGGTGTTCGTGGACTATCTTAAGTACAAGGTCACCTTCTTTGATTGGGTGCTTGTGAATGTCATGCTGATGGTGCCATCATCGTTGCTTCTAGTACCACTCGATTTGATCTAATGCATGCGTGCGTTCCTCCTCCACCAAATCTAGGTCAACAATGCACGAGTCATTATTTTGAACTTTATTGAGAAGTCCAGAGAGTGTGATCCTCAAGGATGCTACCTTCAACTCCAAAGATAAAATAGCTTCTGAACCATAAACAAGACTATATGGTGTTTTACCTGTGGATGTCCTATGTGTTGTTCTATATGTCCATAGTGCATAAACTAGCTGCTTGTGCCATCTTTGTTTGCTTTGATCAAGCATTTTCTTGAGCACCATGATGACAGTTTTATTTGTGGCTTCTTCTTGTCCATTTCTTTGAGGATAATATGGAGACGAGAATGAATGTTTAATGCCTAGGCTGTCACAAAAGGTTTTTGTTTCAACACTACTGTATTGTGGCCCGTTATAAGTAATGATGGTTATTGGGATGCCAAAACGGGTCACAATGTTTTCAAGGATAAAGTTGCACACTTTTTTTGATGTGTTCTTCCTAAGAAGAATAGCTTCTACCCATTTCATGAAGTATTCATTCGCAGTTATGATGAAGCTATGCTCTGCTGAAGATGGGGGAGTTATTGGTCCAATGATGTCTAACCCCCACTTTTGGAAAGGCCATGTGATTTGAGCCGTATGCAACTCATTGGGTGGAACATGTATAAGATTACCATGCTTTTGACATGTATCATATGTTTTGACCTTGGAGAAACACTCGTACTCCATGTGTGACCAATAGTACCCTAAACATCTTATTTTAGTTGCCATTGCTTTTGGCACTATGTGCCCTCTGCAAAGTCCCTCATGAACTTCCTCCACGATGATTTGGCCATCGGTGCTACTAATGATACCAGCAAAACACCTTCATAGGATCTAAGACATAATGTATCCCCTACTAGTGTATACTACCGAGAGCATTTTTGCACCATGTCCTTCTGAGTTGTCGTTAGATGTTGAGGTGGCTTGCCATGTAGAAGGTACTCCTTTATGTCATGGTACCATTCTACGGCGTGTGTCATGCTAATGGATGTTATGGAAAGTTCATCTAGGGCGTCAATTATGGGCTTGTCACAGCTCATGATGGAACTAGGCAATGCATGAAACATGTCCAGTGAGATGTTCAGAGCTAATGTGGCTAATGCATCTACAATGGTATTATCATTTTGAGAAACATGTTGCACCTCTTTGTTTGTAAATTGTTTTAGCAAGTGTTTTGTTAGATCATAGTATGGTTGTAAGTGTAGAGCTTTACATGTGTATACTTCTATGACCTGGTTAATGACCAATTGTGAATCTCCTCAAACTACAAGCCATGTGATTCCTGAAGCTAGTGTTGCGATGAGACCTCTAACAAGACCTTCATACTTTGCCATGTTGTTAGTACTAGGAAAGTTTAAATGATAGGCAAAGGATTGGATCTCCTAAGAGGGATATGTGATAACTGCTACAACACTTCCTCATCAAGAGGTGGATGCTACATCAAAGTTTAGGATTGTGTCATAGTCTTTAGGCACTACGTCTATTGCGCTTACATTTTTGTCTGGAAACTCTGGATTAATTGTTGATTGATCCTATATTGGTGATGTGGTCATCTGATTGACTATAGCTTGAACTTTGATGGATGATTGGGCTATGTAGCATAGGTTAAACTTAGCAATCATTGCTTTTCATCAAACTATCTTGCTTGATTCGTACATGTTGTTTGTGATAGCTCTGAGTACATTTTCCTTATAGATTATGTTGACTTGGTTACAGAAGAGATAATGTCGTTACTTCTTTAAAGAGAAGATGAGGGCTAGACATGACCTCTCCACATCACTCTAACAATGTTCATAGGCTACTAATGCATGGCTCAAGTAATAGACATGGATTTCGATTCCATCATCGTGTTTCTTACAAAGCATAGACGTGATGGATGAGTCAGATGCTGCAAGGTAGATATAGAATGGTTTATTGTTCTGTAGAGGATAAACTATTGGTAGTTGAGCTAGTGCCTTTTTAATGTTGTTGAAGGCTTCTTGGCACTATGGAGTCCATTCAAAATGGATGTTCTTGGGCAACAGATGTTGCATAGGGCTCAAGCTATCCATTAGCTTCACAATAAAGTGTTTGATGAATTGTAGTCTACCTTGCAAACCATGTAATTCAGTGAGGTTTCTAGATAGTTGCATATTGGTTATTACTTTGACCTTATCGGCATCTACTCGTATACTTGTTTTGGAGATTGTGAAGCCAAAATTGTTTTCCATCTTAACCCCAAATACGCATTTCTTTGGGTTAAGCCTAAGTTCATACTTGAGACAGCGTTTGAGTACCAAGTCTAGGTGCTTTGCGTGTTGTTCGGTTGTTTTGGACTTGACTGCGATGTTGTCTACATAATCATTGAGAAAATTGAGCATATAATCACTAAATATATATGTCATTGCCCATTGATACGTGGCACCCACATTTTTGAGACTAAATGGCATCATTGTATAACAGAACGTGCCCCAAGGTGTCATGAAGGTCGTCTTGAGTTGGTGTTCTGGGTTGATTCTGATTTGGTTGTATCCCAAGAATCCATTCATAAAGGAAAATAATGCATGCCTAGCGGTTGAGTCAATGAGTTGATCAATACTGGGTAGCAGGAATTCATCTTTTATGGTGGCTACGTTGAGATCATGGAAGTCAATACATATGCAAATGCTACTGCTCTTCTTAGGGACTACAACAATGTTGGATACCCAATCGGCATAATCAACAACCTGGATGAAACTTGCCTGATAGACCTTTGTGATTTCATTACGAACTACCAACACTACTTTAGGCCTAACCTTTCATGCTTTTTTCTTTACTGGTCTAAGTTTTTCATCGAGGATGATGCTATGCTGGATGATTCAAGGATCCAATCCTAGCATATCGGTATATGACCAAGTGAAAGTTTTGATATTATTTTTCAGCACTTGTGTAATGTCATTGGAAATTTGTGGGTTTAGTAGAGTACTTAATTTTAATTTTTTAAGCTCACCACTAAACATGGTGATGGGGACTTTGAGGAGGGGATCCTCAATGATATTGTCAGCTTCTAAGTCCAAAGTTTTAGTGATGTTCTCAAAGTAGTCTAACGGTCCTTGAGTGGATGCCATGAAATTTTCATAAATTGATGATGAGTCTAGATCAATGGATTTTAGGTTGACTTCTTATTTAATTCCCCCATGTGGTCCATCGATAGACAACATTGAAAAGAGGTTCTTGTTCTCCATATGCTTGTTCCTACCAATTTAAATGACATTTTCTTGATGAGGAAGGTTTAAGTGTAAATGAGTTTCACATGATTAGTCTAACAAAATTTTGGAATGTAATGGAAATTTTATGCCATACTCGGCCAATTCGTGGTATTCATGTTTCATGTAAATAAAAATATAATGATGTTCATGGTTTCATAGATTTTCGGTCTTCATGGGTTTTTTTGGTTTTTTTGTATATGCCTTACTTCATCAATAAAAAGAAAATTATCCTGAGAGCATGAAAAATGAAAACAAAGTCAGTAATAAATACAATATAATAAATAAGTAAAAGGCACAAAAAAGTAAAATAGAAGAGAAGGGAGATAAGGTGAACTAAACTAAATCAAGTGTGACAAAGGAGTTTACAAGGGAGTAGCGTGAGTTAGTGTTAGCAGCGTGACTAACTAGGTGCATGATGCAACGTGAGTTACAAGGTGGAGGGTAAGTTATAGAGCGTAGCATGAGTTATAGGGGGTAGTGTGAGTTAGGGTAGTGTGAGTAACAGAACAGGGCAACGTAGGTAACAAAATAGGGTAGTGTGAGCAACATAGCACCAATAAGTGGTAGCATCTGAGTTATGGGAATCACCGTATTTCAATGTGTGAGGATGATTTAAATTTTAATTTTTGGCCCACGATCGTGTTTTCTACATTCCTTCACTGCGTTCTAGGGCATTTGTGTCTTGAATCTCATTTAGGGTTACCTTTTTGGAATCGGCCAGTTTGAGTAATCGGGCTTCAACATGAGTTATTGGAGGCTGGTCTAGGGGTTCTAGTGTCATCATGAGCAATGCCTTGGTGTGTGCATGAATTTCCTTGGTAGCGCAAATTTCCCTAGCATGAGTTGCCTGCCCCGGGTGACATGAGTAACGTGCCCTAGGCAATGTGAGTAACATGAATAGTGCCTTTAGCCAAAACTGGCCTTGTTGATCCACTACAAATAACTAACGCTTGTGCTAAAATTTTATCGGTGTTTATGGGTTATCCTATAAATTGATGCTCAAAGGTTAAATACAAAGTCTCATATTCAACCACCAAATCAATGCTTGTGCTAATAGATTTCCCATAACCAGTATCCGAGGTATGGCATTTGGTCCTATGAACTGTTTACGATACGGTGAGTGATTGTGCTAACGTCCGTGATTTTGGATGGACTATTACATGCTTGGCAGCATGAGTTAGCTGCCATTTGTAGTGTGAGTTAGCTTCCATTTGCAATGTGAGTTATCTACCATTGCAGTGTCAGTATGAGTTGTTGCTTTCATTTTTGCTACAACATGAGTTTTCCGATTTGGGTTGTCTAGCGTGAGTTAGGCCTCTTACTTGGCAGCGTGGGCTATTGAACTAAAATCAGCATGACTTATACCTCTAATTTGGAAGGCATGAGCAGTGGTATTGTTGTTGATTTTATACAAATTGTATATATCTGATAATGAGCCGATTCAGAGTCTTATGCTCATCCATCTTTGGATCGCTCATTCCCACTCCATAGTGGTCACGATTAAGCTAAATCTTCCACTACTTTTAGGAAGATTGTGGCATAATATCAGTGCAACTTCCTAGCTTTGTTCATGGCCTTTTTGATTGGGGGTTTATTTTTTTCTAAAATAGTTAAACTTTACCAAAACATCATTGGAGGCTCTGGACATAAGTAAATATGAACAATGGGTTAGGCCATACTGGGAATAATGTCTACCCTCATGCGTAAGGATCATGAAGTTCATTGAATGTGGAGTAATGGATTTTCTTGTATGTCATATAAAATGTTTCTCCTTTATATTTTGGTCTAGCTACAATACATTAAATGTATACCATTTTCAAGTGTGGACTTGGAGTCATTATGCAGCATTATATCTGATCTCATACAGATAGTATCACTATACAACTCCAAAGAATATCTTTATGTATAGTGGGTGCATGTATACCATAAAGTTAGCACCATGATTCAAGGCTATGTGGCGTGAATCATTCACCTATACCATGTGATGGATAGTTGATACATGATTAGGTTATCAATAATATGATGAACAAGTTAGCACATTTAAGGCCCTGCCATGTGTAGTAGCATTTTGATATATAGTCATTTATATAGAGTGGGCCAACACATGTACATGGATGAATTAACGCTCCTATTATCACTAGACCAGTAATAAGATGTAATAAGTTTACATCTTATTGACATACATTCTTTTGTTTGAACATGGCCAGCTCCATTATGCATGTATTTTGATCATATTATAAGCAGTACCCTACACATAAGGGATATATAGTTATGTTTTGTTGATGATTATTTTCATTTGTGTGTTTTACAAATTTTAACTTACTTACCTAGGATTTTGTTTTGGTGCAAGGACGTGTCAATGATGACGCTAACCCCAGTGAGGTGGGACTCGATGATGCGAAGGAGTTTGGGGACCAAGCTCCTCTTAGTGCTGATGTTTAATTCAACCTGTCATTGTTTTTAGCTTAGTTATGTTCTTTTTTCTTTTTTCAAAATTTGTAGATTGTATGGAAGAAAATGTGTGATACAATCTAAACATTTGGAATTATTCATTTATACCTTGATATATATATATTTTTATTTTTATGTTATTCACTTTTTTTTATTTTAAGTCTTGTCCAAACTTTTGATAAACACAAGCGTAAAAACAAAAGATTTTTATTTTTATTTTTATTATTATATTTTTTATTGTTTTTTTTTGTTTTAATTATTTGTAAATATAAGTGTGAATGCAACTAAAATATTAACAGTGTAGAAGAAATGTAAGGGACACAGTAATTTGTAAAGCAAGGATGTAGCTATGCATGCAAACAAAAATATAATTTTAACGAAACAGAAATGTAACTTGTTCTAGTTTAAGGCCATTTTTGGCTACAAGAAAACAAGAGAGATTTAAACTATTTTGGTGGGCTTTAAAATGAACCATCCATTTCTAATTGTGGCTAGTTTTATGTCATTGCAGACATGATTGAAGTTTAATGTCATTTCGGATGCAATTGTAGTTTAACGTCATTTCGGACGTGATTCTAGTTTAAAGTCATTTTGGACGCAATTGTTGTTTAACATCATTTTGGACTATTGTTCATTTAACGGTTGAGTAGCTTCTTTAATTTTCATAGATTAACATGGTGTGTTAGGCATGTCTGTGTAATCATATATTCAGCGTCTCCTTCACTAATTACATTAAACGGAAATTCAGACCATGAGACATCTAGGGGAATAACCACTATGTCCACATGTTCTGATGTTTCCACATTTTGTAATGTTTCTATATCTTCCGAGGGATCATGGTTTGGAGATTGGTTATCCCTTTGGTTTTGAATGGGTGTGGTGTCCTGTTTAAGCTCTAGAGTAGTGTTATCTTGTTTAGGTTCATCGAACTCGACTTCTGAGCCTTGGTTTGTGCCTACGTGTGTAGAGGTGTTGGGTGTAGTCACATCGTCGTGTATGATGATCTTGCCATCTTCATAAGGTAGGTGGATCTCTTGATGTATTGTGGATGATACTACTTTTAATTGGGCCAACCAAGGTCGTCCCAATATTAAGTTAAAACTAGGTATCTCATCAATGACTACAAACTCTGTAGATGTTGGGAACCGGTTCCCTTCTATGAAATTCAAAGTGAACATTCCTTTGACTACTACGAGTGACCAACTAAACAATTTTAGACATGTGGTGGAAGTCAGTTTTATTTGCTTGGTTAGCCCTAACTATTCAATGACGGGGTAAGGTACCACATTTGTAGTTGCTCCATCATCTATGTGCACCCTATGTATTTTAAATTGATTTACTTGTATTGTTATAAACATGGGCGTGGTGGTGACTTCTCCAGTTTTTTCATCTATTTTGATGTCATTTGTATGGAAGCCTAATGATTTCAATTGTGACCCTTGAGGTGAAGACATTATTGCATGGATTGAGGGTTCATTTGCTGGTAATTCTTTAGTGACAAGGATCAATGTTAACATTTGTACTAAGGCTTCATGATCTACTTGAGAAGTCATCATGAGGTCATACAAGCTTAGAGATGTGTTCTTCCGTTTGAGTGCTTGTGTGACTTGTGTTAGGGCCATGGCCAAGTCTAAACTATTGGGTATAATTTTGTTAGTAGCGACTTGGTCCATGGGACCCAACAGTTGTATTTCATGTGGAGTAGTCTTCGTAGGACCTACTGCAACTGTTGATTTTAATGTATCCGACATGTCTGATGGTTTTCCTTTATAACTCATGCTTGGATCCTTCAATGTCTAAGCCATGGGTACTACCTTGAGGGGAGTGGGTTTTGGTGGTCCCAATTCAAGACGTCGACGTTCTTATTCCAACTGTTCTCTAGTAAGTGTGTCGGTGAGGCATTCTCACGAAGGTCATGGGGGAACCATTGGAGCTTGAATATTTGGTTTTTTTGGGACCCAGATTACGAATGAAGCAGGTCGGGCTGTGGTTGAATAGTTGGAGGTAATTGTGTGTCAGGGTTTTTAGGCACCCTGATGATAAATGGGGTTGGTTTGGTTTGTGGTTAAGGAAGAAGAGGTTGAAGATCAGGGTGTTTGGGCACCCTGATTACGAAAGGAGTTGGTTGGTTTTGCGGTTGTACCTTCGTGGTTGCAATCATAGGTGGCACTCGGACTACAAAGGGAGTGAGCCGGGTAGGCAATTGCACATTTGCGATTACATTGGCATGGGGTAAACAACTAGCAAATGGTTTTGTTAGTGTAGGAGGATTGTTCCTTGGGATACAAAGATTGTGGGGATGATGTTGACGTTGTAGGAGGAACACGAATCATGAATGGTTTTGTGGGCATAATCTTCTCATTTCTGACATGTATCGTGTTAATAACGTAAGGAGCTTCCTTAGTGTAGTGTTAATAACATAAGGAGCTTCTTTGTACACGCCCATAGATTGATTTTGTGGTTTAACCGGGTTGGTATCATCAAAAGTTATTTCACCCCTATCAATCATACATTGTATGTCTTGTTTGAGGGTGAAGCAATAATCAGTACCATGCCCATTCCATTGGTGGTACTCACAAAATCGATCTAGTCTAAAGCCTCTTAGAATAGGAGGCTCATTTTGAGTTTTCAGCTTGGTTTTTTGGCCAATTCATAGACTCAGTTGTGTCTCTAGGCTACTGCCAGAGATAACTGCTTGTGTTTAATAGCCCCAACCTTCAAAAGTTGATCTAACAACTGGGAAGGCTTCATGGGGAGTGGTGTGTACTGAGTAGGGTCTTTCCTCTCAGACATACGTGCATGACCCATGTTAGTAGCTTTCATGGTAGATGATTCAGGTGTGTGTGCAGGAGCAGTTCCCTCATAGTTAACAGGAGGAGTAGGTGGTCTGCCTTGTTGTCCCATGTTGGTAGGTTGAATCTCCACTACTGCTGCTACCGTTGCTTTAGCCTTTTCTTTATCTTTTTTAGTGTGTTGATTTCTAAAGGCTAAGCAAGTAGGGTCATGGCTATTTTGGGTTGCCTCTTCTATGTTTTTAATCTATACAAAAGATTGGCTTAGAGTGCACACATTTTGATAGTACAGTTTTGATTTGACAAAATATTTTACAGTTCCCTTAAGAATCATGAGGAGCTATGTTTCTAGGATTGGCTCGTGAAGTTTGTTGAGTACAGCACTCCATCTTTGGATAAATTTTTTTACAGGTTCAAGAGGTGCTTTCTTTACCTGTATGAGTCTATCCAAGGTTGGCTCAGGTTTCAAGTTGTATTTAAACCTGGTAACAAACTGGTGTAAGAGATCCTTCAAAGAGGATATGGAGTTATGAGGCAAGGCTCAATACCAGTCTAATGCTCTGCCAATGAGGGACATGGTGAATACATGTAGGATTGCATGGGGCCAAGCCTGAAGCAACAGGCATTCTAGTCTAAATGTGACTAGATGGACATTAGGGTCTTCTTCCCTGTTGTATTTGGTTAGTTGACGCAAAGAAACTTCTTTGGGTAAGGTTAGTGGTGGGACCGAAGAGCTAATAGGATCATCTTGGTAAAATTCTAATACTTTAAGCTCTTCATTGTTAGCAGTTTTGAAGCGTTTTACCTCGTCAATGAGCTCTTGCATCCTCTTTTTGTCTTCAGCCCATTCTTGGTGGAGCAGTAGGTTGGCTAGTTTGAGTGCCATACAAATTAGACTATTGTATAGCGGGTGGGAAAGAAGAAATTTGAGTGGTTAGAGGTTGCACTTAATGAATATTTACTGTGGATGCTATTAAGGGCGACATACCATAAGGTGTAGGTTCTTTTTGTTATTGTTGTTGTACTTGATGGATGTTCATGGATGGAATTGTAGGAGGTGGTATGCTATAATGAGGGGGTTGATGCGGTTGCATGCTAGTTGTGGCCCATTATCCAATTATGATTTGTGAGGGAATGCCCTAAACTTGTTGAGTTGAAGTGGTGAAGGGTGTCCCTTGGATTTGTGCTCGTGGTATAGAGTGAGTATATGTAGAAGCAAGTATCACAGATGACATCCCAATCACTTGGGGTGGGAAGGTCACTCCTACATTAGTTTGAGAAGGGGGTTGTTAGGGTTGTACTTGTGAGAGAGGGGATAACTTGATGACTGGAGGAATAGTGGGGATGGGTATATTGAATTGAGTATCGATCATAGGATGAGTGGGAATAAGAGTGGGTACTTTCTGTTGGGGGACATGTGCTTGAGGGGTTTTAAATGAATGGAGGAACATGGTCTCCTCCATGAAAGGGTGAAATAATGGATTTGCATAAGTGTGCAGACTGAGAGTATGGTACGAATCCCCGTGTTTACACTGAGCCGCAAAATTATCTTCTTCATCTTCGTTTTGAGGCTCTATGGCCGGTTGACATGAGGTTTGGTTCCTGGCCATGAGGAGTTATGACAGGAGTTCATGGTGGGATTCAGTGAGTGGGATGACATCATAGGTAGTGGGGACAAATTCATGACCTCCCTTGTGTATGATTTTGATGTGTCATTTCGCTTCCATCTCAGAATGGTCAATGATTAAGTTGGCTTGTATTTTAACACATATAAAGTTATATTGCTTAGGAGTCAAGATGTTGTAGATGGGATCTCGGCCTTGCAACCTGAGTGATCAGTGAGGTGGCCCCTGAGGGTTCATTTTGCCAATGATAGCTATGGGTTCGTTTGCCACCACTGGGTTCAAAGCATCAACCCTGGAGTCAGAAACTGATGATGTTGCTACATTCATCTGAGATGGGTCCATGGGTGCACGTGGTAGGCCATGAATAGCATAAGCAAGTAGTAGGCTGTGTAGAGCATAAACAATCTATGGACAGTGTAAGTTATGAGGATTGAGCAGCGTGAACACGTAGCATGAACATGCTAGGAGTTCTTGATAGCGTGTGTTAATAGTAGCGTAAGTGCATTGTGCGATGTTAATAGCAACGTGAGCACACTGAGGGAGGGGATAATCCATAGCATGAGCATGCTAGAAGGAATGAACTACGTGAATAAACTAAAACCTATGAACAGTGTGAATGATCAGGAAGCATTGATCAACGTGAGCATTGGCCAGTGTGAGTAGACTGCAGACTTGTACAACGCAAGTGGTGTGGGGAGCTGTAGCAGCAGGAGTATGCCAGAAGCAGTGAGTAGCAGCGTGAGCATGCTGGGTGCTGTAGTCAACAGCGTGTGTACGCTAGACTGGGAAACAACAACCTATGTGTGAGGGAAACTTGTTCGATGACATGTGTGAGGGAAACTTGTTCGATGACATGTGTGAGTAGGAAGCAAGGCAACATCAACTTACTGGAAATTAGTCGATAGCATGAGCACGCTAGAATTTGGTAAGTGGATGAATATGCCACGTGCGTAAATGGGAAACTAGAATTAGCAGCATAAACTAGAGGAATAGCATACATTAGAGGAACCAGTGTAAACAAGAGATGGTGGATGATAGTGTGAACTGATGCATGCATGCGCTAGATTGGAGGCGAACTACAGCGTGCGTACGCTAGGGATTGTGATAGAAACTATTTCATTTTGTAAAAATTTCTAGGTAGACAGGTAATTGCGTGCAAATGTAAACATGAATACGAATAGGAAATTTAAACAAATGTAGAAATTTAACAACCAAAAATGACACACATGATTGGCATAAATGAGATGATTAACGATGAAAATTTTTTACATCGGGCAGAGCGAAGGTAGGTCGCAAGTCAAATGCTAGCCCCGATGTGAGATGAGAGGTTGACACTACCGATCTACTTAGGTTCACTACTTTTATTCTTCTAGTGCTTACAATCTACCAGATTACCAGGTATTTACTGTGGAATCTGAAAAATGTTCAGGCCCTCCTTCTAGCACCAATTTTTGTGCTATCTAAAATTGTTGGCGTAAGGTTGGAAGAAAACGTACGCCAAAATATCTTTGGAGAGACACAGACAACCCTTCCTTCACATGAGGGCATGCTGGAAAAAAAGACAAAGGCAGAGTGCCTTGTATGGTCTACATGCAAATCAACCAAGGACTTCCCTAAGCGTACGCTATTACCTATGTTGGGGTTATTGTTACAAACATAAAACGGAGAAAATAATGTAACGCATAGTAACATAACATAACGTAATAAGGCGTAACGAAACATGACAAAAAATAGAATATATGCAGCTACATGCAATGAAATGGAACAATGCAAACAATGAATCAGAACAATACAATGGATGAAAAATAATGAACAAAGTTGTATTAATCAACAAGATGTGCATCGGTCAAAACGTAGTTGCGCTGGAAGTCGAATGTTCAGCTCTGATGTAAGGTGTTTATGGGTGCTAGGAATCATGTGCGTCTGGGTTTAGGATTGCTGGTTTTCCTTTTGCCAAATTTTTTCTCACATTTTCCAACCTTGTTTATGTCTTTGCACAGGGTATTTATGAATTTGTCTAGGCTTGGGAGTAGGAATGAACAGGATCGATGGTGGTGAGATGAGAGAAAAATGGATCGCATGACAGGTGTACGTGGAAAAACTACATTCTAGACCAGGTGAACTGTATTTTACAATGCAATCTAGCTTACACCCATGGATGCAGCATAAGGGCTTGACCAGCTCACACATGGTGAAGCTTATAATAAAAATTTACAATGAATTTATAATCAAAATTTCATTCTAGCTTGCTTGGATCGGCTGCTACAGGATGTTGCCTTAAGTTGATCTTGTCCTAGCATGTTTTTCAGCGTGTGTCTAAAATGTTCTGGGCGACTTTTGGTAGCTCATGTGAGGCTTATGCTATCAACATGAGCTGGGCATGACCTAGGTGTGAGCATGACCTGGGCGTGAGCTGGGCGTGAGCAGTGAAAACAGTGTATTTTTGAGCCCAAAATTAGGATTTTGAGGGCTAGGAACCTGGGGTAAGCATTAGTGGAGGTCATGGGGGATCCTTGTGCTCAGTTTTGGCCTATTTTGGCTCTGTTTCGAGGCTCCAAATGTTGGTGACACTGAGCCTTACGCTTTACAGTGTAAAAAAATGCAACCAGAGTATACTTAGCCAAAACTAAGTACTTTGAGCCCAAAACTTTTGATTCTAGATGTTGAAAGCTAATGCAGTTACCTGTGGGCCCCCGAGGGACCTTACCTATTGAATCATGAACCATTTGGGTCTGTTCCAGAGGTGTCCAAGTTTGGTCATGCTATACTCATGCTTGGGCTAGCTGCATGACTTATCTTGAATCTTTTTTGAGAGTGCTAAGCCAAACTTTCATGGTGTTTCACTTTTCTCTCTCACAAGCTTTTCTTATACACATTTCTAGAATTCTTTGTTTATTGTTTTAATAAATTTATAAAGTTTCATTTTTTTGTGCAATCTATATTTGTTTTTTCATTTTATAGATTTGTAATTATTTCATTGTTATTTACATCATTCATTTTGCATTTTGTAAGTCCCTAGGTGATCTACTGTACCATCCTAGGCATCTCAAGTTTCATATTTTCTAGAGATGCTAGGAATTCAAGATTGAGGCTACTAAACTAGATGTTTCAAATTTTAAGTGATTGATTTTTCTAGTTGCAACATGAATTATTTATTAAATAAACTCATCATTTTACATCTTTCATAATTGCAATATTCATATTCTATAGTTACTCTCGGTATCTACCAAACTTATTATGAATCTCTTCTTCATAATAGATTATTTTTCTATTCTTCTTCTCTTTTCTTCTTCTTTGGCTATATTGTTACGATGTCTATCTTTTCCTATTACTCATGATAGGTCTTCTAGGAATTTTTGTTATTAATCGATCTTACATGAGCTTGGCCCTCTTAAACTTCTTTAGCAATCCACAACTTGGGTTGTTATGAAATACCACCTCATTCATAGGTTTCCCCTCTTCATAGTCATTCTTTCACTCCATCATAATATTTTATATGGTGATTTATTCTTATTTAAAATAGTAAACCAAATTACAAATCACTCACCTTGAATCTTCTCTTCCTATTTAGGAAACTTAATCCTTTTACACTTCCTTTTTTTATACAAGTTACTTGAAAACCCTTTGATTTCTTAGGTCATCTTTATAAATACTATTGATTGTAATGACTAAAATATTTCATTATATTTCTTAATGTTGACTACTTTCTAACTTTGGACATGTATCTTTAATTCCTTATGGTTCTGATTCTAATTGTCTTTTATATGATGTTATGTTCAACATCTTCTCTTATAAGTTATCATTGCTTACACATATTATCTTCTTAATATCCTATTCTTCCTTATCACATCTCTCTTTTCTATTCAAATATTTGTAATATATTGATGGTTTCTTATGTTCCATGGATAGGATTATGTTGGTTCATGTGACATGAGCTACATATTTTCATTACCACTTGTTTATAATTAATTATAAAAAATATTGGATAGCTATATAACTAATGATTGTACATCATGTTACAATCATATTCTAATAATGAAAAAAAGCAAGATATGAATGATGAAAAGGAAAATATCAAGAAGGAGCAAGGCAAAGGAGACAAGAGTGAAGGAAACAACTCATCCAAGATTCAATGCATGAAATATGGAGAGTACGAACATAAGAAATGGAATGTCCACTTCACAAGGAAGCAAAGGGTAAGGAGGTACAAACCATGGAGGTAAAGTAGACATCAAGCCAAGTTCTTCAGTGAGGTAAATATATTGCTCCTAAAATTGAAGAATTCTCTAAATAAAATTCTTGTGCATTTATCAAAAATGTGAATAAAGAAGATCATCTATCAAGAAAATTGTTGTTTTGGATTAGGGCTAGATGTTTTCTTAGTTAGGAATGGATTAATATTTTTATTAATGGAGAAGTCCAAGGAAATTTTATTCCTCTAGGGTAGTTTCTAGAATTTTTTCAGTAATAAATCCTCATCCTAAACCCTACAAGATGTATTAGTTATCAAGAGACTTCTCTCAAGAGGTGAAAGAACAATGTGTCTTAAAGTTTGAAATTAAAAGTTATCATGATGTTGTGAAATGTTATGTACTACTAATTGATTGTGCTGATGTAATTCATAGAAGGCCTTGGAATTTTGATAATGGTATTCAATTTTATTGAGAAAGAAATGTATTGAGTGTAGCAAGATTGGATGGAATCCATGAGTTGATTCCTATGAAAGATGAAAAATTAAGGTGGAAAAGTTCACTTAATGCTTCCTTAATTCTTCTTAGGAAGAAAGAATATATTAAGAAACATGATGAGGCTAGTTTTTGTTCCATGATTATATCAAATGTTGCTTCAAATCATGATGTTGTACATGTAGAACATCCCAAATATGTGCTAGAATTGAAGGAGCAAGTTCCCAACGTGTTCAAGGGGATATTAGATGCATTGCTACTCATGAGGAATGCTCAATACTAAATTAATTTCTTTTTTGGTACTACCATTCTAAATGAGAGAGTGTACTAGATGGCACCAAATCATAGAGCTAAATTACAAACATAGGCAGAGAAGTTACTTATAAATGCTTTCATGAGGCAGTTATTTCTCCTTGTTTAGTTCTAGTAGTACTTATGACAAAGAAGAATGGTGAAAAAATGAAGAATATACATTGATTCTAAGGCTATGAATAGGATAATAGTGAGGTATAGTTTCCTATTTCAAAAATGAATTATATCCTTGATGTTGTTGTAATTTATAGGTTTTTAGCAAAATTGATTTGAATAGTGTTCACCATCAAGTTTGAATTACTCCTATAGATGACTAGAAGACAACTTTCAAAATAATATATGAATTATTTATGTAGTTGGTTATGCCATTTAGCCTCACAAATTCCCATACTACATTCATGAGGTTGATGCATGATGTCCTTAGGGATTTAATTTGTAAATGTTCTATTACTTTTTTTATGATACTTTTGTATATAGCTCTAATGAGGTAGAGCACTTGGATCACTTGAGAAGATTGTGTGTCAGGTTGAAGGAAGTGTTGACCTTTTGGAATGTCAAAAACTTAGAAAATGTAGAATGTGAAAAATCTATTTGTATTACCTTTCATGTCTAAAAATAGACCAAGAGCATGAATTAGATTGGGACAATAATACAATCAAAACCTCTAATGTATCAAGACATTATATTGAAACAAAGAGCAAATTTTGTGTCAGAATGAGAACTACATTGGGATAACAAGATAAGAGCTAGAATACAAGAGAATTCTAAGAGCCAAATGAACATGTTTTAAAGATTTTGAAGAGGTCAAATTGACAAAGGACTACCTTAAATTATAAAATGAAAAAGTAGAGTAGACATTTATGGAAAACAACAAATGTTTATCTTTGAGGATATACGTCTCCAAGAAGACGTCTAAGGATAGACATCTACAGGTCGATGTCATTCTAGAATTGATAGTGTTTATAGAAAGGCATATTCACTTCAAATTAGACATATTAGGTAGTATTTATCTAGCTGTTGGATGAAAACTCAAACCTAAGGACTGAGAACAAAATACTAACCTTGTCTTTTGAGAAGATGGAAAAAGAACTTGCAGATACCAAATTGGTGAATGAAAGGCTTGAAAAAGGAATTAATTCCTCCATGTCATTATAGGACAAGGAAGAAGTCCACATGATAAAATTAATATTTGATGTTGTTCATAAGAATAAGAATCTACACAAACTTCATAAAAAAAAAAGACTTCTCTAAAGATTAAAGTGTTAATAGGTACTACTTCCCAACCAAGAGTAGCTCCAAGGTTTGATCATTTTAACCACAATAGAAAGGTTATATGTTATTATTGTAATAGAATTAGGAATAAGAAATGGGATTTCAATTTAAAATATTATCATATGAACATTTGGTCATATCATAAGACTTCTTGGTCTTACCAAAATGCACCTAGAAAAGAAATGTTGTAAGGTAAAAAGGAATGGAGGACAAATCAAAAGGTTAAAAAGAACAAAAATATGTGGATAATCAAGTGAAAGAACTCTATAAAAATTTGTGAAAGATAGTAATAAATTAGAAATAAATAAGAATGGTATGAAAGAAGAAACTTTGAAAGAAGAACATTACTTCCAATCTCCTTAGACATCTTTATCTCCATTAGCAAGCAAGGTAAGTAACAGTAAGTATAGTTATCATCATTATTCCTTAACTTGATGAGATAAGACTAGATTAGTTTATTTTTATGGTTGAATGAAATTTGATGAGGACATCACCCAACCCATTTTTAAACCTCAATATGTTTGTGCATAAATATTTGTGTGTTGTTGTGTTTTCTTTTTAGTGCTGTTTTGTTGATGATGATCTCAAAGTATTTTGACATGTTTTGAAGTGTCATGGGCCTATTTTGATGACTTTAGGATGTTTAGGTAGATATGGGGACTTTTTTGAAGGTGTCCAAAGGTTCAAGGCCTTGAAACAAGCATCTTTGTAATTTGTCCTTGTAGACGAAATGTCTCATTTGTAAGTGAGATGTCTTATTTACATTGTAAATATCTTTGTTGAGATGTCCCACATGATTTGAAGATGTCTACTTTGCAACCTCTGCACTCAGGAGAGACATATCATGTTTCTTAAAGACATCTTCCACATATTTTAATGAACATTAAGTTGAATGATAAATTAGAGGGAAGATGAAGAGACGAGGAGAAAAAGATATAAATAGAACTCTTAGACCTTTAATTTGAAAGAAGAGAGCATTAAGAGAGCTTTAAGAGAGTCTAGGAAGATAGAGATGAGTGAGAGAAGATTAGAGAGAGAGAGTCTTGGAAAGGTGCCTTGATGATCATCCTTGTGTGTGTGATTGCTTTGATTAAGTATGTGTGAATTTGATTTAATCTCTTCTCTATTCTTGTGAATTGTGCTTCCTTTCATATGTAAATTCTCCATTTGAGTAAGAATAAAGCTTTCATTTTCCTTTTCCTATTTAGATTTTCTATTTTGTAACTTTGAGAGAGCTTGGATTATGGAATCCATGAAAGCTTTTTATCATATTGCTACTAGAGTAGCTTGGATTTGAAAAAAATTACATTTAAGTGGATAATTCTCATCTTAATTGCAAAGAATCATTCTAAATTCTCATGCTTGGATGAATTATCTCTTGTTACTTTTTCTACTCATCCTAGGATATCAAAATTTTCCTTTGATTTCTAAGTTTGTCATATCTTTCAAGAATTGGATGATAATTGTGTAATTGGACATCCATTGGGTTGTAATAACTGGGTTTAAAGATCTTATGTTTATTTCTCTTAAGATCTAATAATTTCTTGTCTCATTTCGTGAGAAATCTTGAATAATTCACCTTTCCTTGTAGAATTTTATGAAAACTAGCTTTTAGATCAATTTCCATCATGTCTGCAAAGAAGAAAATAGTTCAAGCTTTGTCAAGAGACATGGATGAAATTAGAAATTTCCTCAAGCTTATTGTTGAGAAAATTGAAAATCTTGGAGAGAAAAAAGAACATGCTACTTGACCAAAAGCATCCAAGCAAGGGTACAAGTCATGAAATTCTTCACCAAGACCATCTTCAATACATTCCTCAATGCCATTGCTTGAAGATTATATTCATTTTGAAGATGAATACTTTGGATAAAGAGAAGATAAAGATGATGTTTTTCCTCATGCTCCTAGTGTTGAAAATAAGTCTCAAGTCTTTTTCTTCCTAGGAAAAGGAAAAAGGAACTTCCTTATAAGATTCAAAGGAATTAAGGTGAAGGAATTCAAGTCACTCTTGCAAAAGCTTTTAAATATGCTTCAAGGATGTCTCATGTTAAATTCAAATCCTTCAATGGCATGGAAGGAACTAAATCATTTCTCTCCTAGCTCAAAATTATTATGTATTTTAAACTTGAAGATATGGAAAATCATCAAAAGGTGTCTTTTTCTAAAACCAAATTAGAAGGCATAACACTTGTATGGGGGGAGAAGAAAAGTCATTCTTAGAAGGTGAAAAATGGTACTCCTATCAAGGATTGGCCTTTAATGTAGTTCATGTTCAAGCAAAACTTTGAGAAGACTCATCATAGATAAGAGGCCATCCAAAAATTAAAGGGTAAAATAGAGCTCCCAAATTTCCTAAAGGCAATGATTCCAAAGCTTCTAAAGGAAAGAAAGGAACTAAGGAGAAGGAAAATTCCAAAGAAGACATAAAGGAGAAGCAAGAGAAGCTTAAGGATGACCAAGATTCTAAGAAATACTACTTCAAGAAGGGAAAGGGTTAAGGAAATGGCTATGCCTCTATAATTCAATGCTTTAATTATGGTGAAAAGGGATACAAACAATGGAAGTGAAAAAATCCAAAGATCTCCAAGAGTAAGGAACTTCAAACCTTGGAAATGCAAGAATTGTCCAATGAAGGTAATCTTCATGCAAATAATTGAAGATCTTACTGAAATTAAATCCTACACTTTTATTAAAAATTTTGATGCTAATAAATATCCTAGAAGAAAGGTGCTCTTTACTATTAGATCTAGATGCCTAGATAGTGGTGAATGGATACACATTTTAATTTATGGTGGAGCTCAAGAAAATGTGAGTTCTTCAAAAGCTATTTCTAAGGTAGGTTTGAAGACATTTCTACATCCTAGGCCATATAGAGTCCATTTTCTATCTAAGGATCATTTTCAAGAGGTTAAGGAGAAGTGTATTTGGTCTTTTAAAATTGGTAATTTTAAAGAAAAGATACATTGTAACATCCTTCCTATTGATTATGTTGCTATTATTTTGGGAATACCTTGGAACTTTGACAACAAGGGTTCTTTTAGTGGTGCAAGAAATATTTGGTCTATTCAAAGAGAAGATGGAATACATGAAATCATTCCTATTACTTGGTAGTAGTATAAGGAAAATCTCTTTATTAATGCTTCATTGATCTTACTTGGTGAGCAAGAGTACCTACAAGCACATGAAGCAAGCAGACATGGTTTTATCATTATGTCAATACTTGCAGCAAGTGAAAAGGAACATACAAATGAACTTGCTCTAGCTGTGCAACCTTTGGTATTAGAAGTTGTTGATGTTTTCAAGGAGAAATTGAAAGGACTTCCACCAATGAAATTAATCCAACATCAAATAGACTTCATACCAGGAGATATAATTTCAAATGAAAGATCCTACCTTATGACTCAAAAATAGAGGGAAGAATTGAGAAAGCAAGTGAATTACTATTAATGGTTTTATTAAGGAATCCATCTCTTCTTGCGACATTCTAGCTATGTTAGTTTCCAAAAAGGACATTGATAAGTTAAGGATGTGCATAGATTCTAGGGCTATTAATAGGATTACTATCAAGTATAGATTTCCTATTCCTACCATGGATGAAAATCTTGATGTGCTTGCTAATGCTAAGAGTTTTTATAAAATTCTTTTAAAAGGTGGTTATCATTAAATAAGGATTAGACTACGAGATGAATTAAAAATAACCTTTAAGATACCTAATGGCTTGTATGAGTTGTTAGTCATGCCTTTTGGGCTAACCAACGCTCCAGCCAAAATTATGAGACTCATGCATGAAGTCCTAAAGGATTTTATTCATAAATGTTGCATTATTTTCTTTGATGAAATTCTTGTTTACAGTTCAAAGGAAGAGGACCAATTACATCATTTGATGATGATATGATTCAAGTTACAAGAGGTAATGTTGGTGATTAATGCCAAGAAATACTACTTCATGAAGAAAAACATTTCTACCTAGGTCATGTTATCTCCAAGGACCAAGTCAATATGGAACCAAGTAAGATAAAGACAATTAAGGAGTGGCCTTCACCTAAGGATGTGGGACAGGTGAGATCTTCTCTTGGTTTGGCTAGCTTCTATAGGAGATTTATTAAGAATTTTAGTTCCATTGCATGACCTATGCTCTCTTGTTTGAAGAAAAATTTAGCATTTGTGTGGGATAATGAGAAAAAAAATTCTTTCAAGCATTGAAAGAGAAAATTTGTAGTGCTCCAGTTTTGGCAATTCCAGATTTCTCAGAAATATGTGAAGTGAAGTAGATGCCATTGGGCTTGCTATTGGAGGTGTGCTTTCTGTAAAAGGTATGTTAATTGCATTCTTTTATAAAAACTTAAATGAATCTAGAAAAAAGCATAGTGTGTATGAAAATGATGTATATGCTATACTTCAAGAAATTAAACATTAGAGACATTACATGCTAGGATTAGAGTTTCTTTTATTTACTAATCATAAAGCACTACAATTTTTGAATTCTCAAAAAAAATTATGTGCCAAGCATATGAAATGGATAGAGCAACTTGAAGAATTTCATTTTTTAAAAAAACATAGGGGTGGGAAGTCTAATGTTGTGGTTGATGCTTTGTCTAGAGTTCATGTTGTTTTTTCTAATATGAAAGGTCAAGGATTTGAGTATTTTGCTTCATTATATCCTAATGATAAGGATTTTGGTGCAATTTGAAAAGAGTTATATTCCCCATTATTAGAAAGGATTGATTGATGGAAATCTTATCATGTGAAGAATGGGATTTTGTTTAAGGATGGAAAAATTTATGTTC
This sequence comes from Gnetum montanum, assembly GCA_015680685.1. Classification (NCBI taxonomy): domain Eukaryota; kingdom Viridiplantae; phylum Streptophyta; class Gnetopsida; order Gnetales; family Gnetaceae; genus Gnetum; species Gnetum montanum. Next base: position 749,789 of record MNCI01036327.1, on the reverse strand, counting down.
CAAAGTGTGATTTCAAGTACAAACTCCTTAAAGAGAAACATCAAAGTGACATGGTTGCACATATGGGCAACACCAAGCCATTGGAATTGGTAAACAAAAATTAATTTTGGCCAAGTATGTATAGTTATGCGATTAAATTTGTAAAAGAATGCTATAATTATCAAAAATTAAAAGAAGGAAAAGGTGTAGATGGTCATTATCTACCTTTTCCAATCCTAAATGCTCCTTGGGAAAGTGTTTCTTTGGAATTTTTTGTGACATTTTTAAGACAAAATATGATCATAATTCTATACTTGTTGTAGTACCTAGATTTACCAAGATGGCTCATTTTATTGCATGCAAGAAAAGTAGTGATGCTTCCCATGTTGCACATTTTTTCTTTTAGCATGTTATGAGGCTACATGGAATTCCTTTAAACATTGTGAGTAATAGGAATGTTAAGTTTACTAATCATTTTTGGAGATGAATTTTAAAATTACTTGGAGCCAATTTTTTTTCCATAACCTATCACTCCCAAAATGATGGGCAAACTAAAATTGTGAATATGTCTCTATTAAAGATCTTCAGATGTTTGTGTGAGGATTAGCCTCAAAGGTCATAAAACATGTTGATCCATGTTGAATTATCATTTAATAATGCTTCCAATTCTAGAATTGTTAAGAGTCCATTTATGGATAATTATGGATTTTCATCAAGAATGGTTAATGAGTTAAGGAAATTTGAAGACTGTGCCTCTTTGATTTTAGACTATGTTGAGCAAATGAGAGAATAGCATCAACAAGTTAAATATCACTTGGAGAAAAAGATAAAGATTGTGTCTTCCAAGGTCAATGAGGATAAGAGGATAATTAATTTTCATATTGATGATTATTTTTGGATTTACTTAATTAAATAAAGATAAAAACATGTGCACATATACAAGTTCAAATCAAAGAGAATTGGTCCATTTTAGATTAGGGCCAAAATCAATCCAAATGCTTATGATATTAACTTACCTAATGATTTTTCTATTTCTTATGTTTTTAATGTTTTATATTGGAGCCCATACCATGGAAATGTTATTACATCAAACTACCTGGATCCCCTAAATGAGCAACTCTCTCTTGCACTGTTCAACTAACTCCTCCTTGAGCCACTTTAAGTAGGCCCCATAATCAGCCTTATACTATTGCTTGTAGGCCTTTTATGTCTTGTCCCACTCCAAGACCCAAGTGTAGTGATCCTTTCAATTTTCAACCTTTTGGAAGATGAGGTTCATCTACATATGTTATTCCACCATCTCCCATATGATCACTACTTTGTCTTGAATAACATGCTAGTAGTAGGTCCACGTGATCTCCTTAGTCTATAATTTCCCTGAGTTAGCCACTTGGGATTCCACAAAGGCCTTACAATCTCAAAGATCTATAATTATATTTTCCTACCTTTGAGCATTTTTCTTTAAGGCCATAACTTCCTCCCATAGTGATTCATTGGACCTCTTTAGCTCCCATGAAGTTTTTGTGCATGACATTGCTAAATCAATAGTAGTCTCATACAACTTCACAAGTACACTAGATACATCAAAGGAAAGCTGAGGCAAGAAGTCTATCTTCATGTCTCTATTGGGGTTCCACTCCATAGAAGGAACTATATAAGCATAAAATATGACCATAAAACATAACCTAAGATAACCATAATGTAAGCAAAGCCCATGACTAAGTCATATATAATAAAATCCTTACCAATTTTAAGTGAAACCTAATGCAATTAATCAATGATGTCCTTAGTCATCCCACACATGAAATCCACTTTTTCTAGAGTCTCTACCCATTGTTTCACACAAAATGTAGGGACAAGAGCTAGCGTTGCTGGTTCAAGAACTACTATAAGCATACCAATCATTGAAAGGTTAGGATGATAACCAAAGATAATCAATGAGATATAATGAAAATATTAAGACATAGGAATACCTAGCTTCTCCTCTACCCCCTCTAGGATAATTATGGGAAAGGTACCTAGTACCACCTCACCAAATAAGGCATCTAAATCATCTATACTTGCATTGCAAAATCCTTCAACCATAGGTTGCTTTAGGAGTGCCTCTTTTGCATGCCTTTTTTTTGCCTTTGTAGTAGCTTCAACTACTATAGCTTGATGCTTATCTACAACCATAGCACATAGAAAATTAGTAAAAACATGAAAACATAAAGTGTCCATAAACGTTTAGAACATGAAATAGCCAAATTTAAACAAAGCATATCTACAACTACCTGTTGTGATGTATTAAGCTTAAACTTAAGCTTCTTCAAGGTAGGTTGATCTAATGCTAATGGTGCCTCCTCCATAGGCCTCTTGAGTTCCTACCTAGCTACCCCTTTGTCCTTCATACATCATTGTTTAGTATCCTAGACACTAGTAGGAAATGAGAGGGGCTCATCATCAGTAGTACTATCAAGAGACTCATACTACCTGCCATCAAGATTCTTAGTGGTGATGAATAACATATCATCTATCCCCTTTGGTGGGTTTTGTGCCTATAATATTGGATAAATATTCTTTATCTCGGGCCTAGAAAGCTAACTTGGATCTTGGAAAATCCATCATCCATTCCTATAAACCATTGAAAACTCCACAAACCTCTTTAGATAACCTATAGAAAATGCAATGTGCATATGGATTATTGTAGAGGTGTCAACACAGATCCTAAGGACCTCCTCTCAAAGCCTAGTAGGCAAAGTACCCACCCAATCAAATTTGATGCCCTCCATTAGGACCTTCTTAAAGGTCTATCCTTGTGCTAGGCAGATAACCATCTTTTGTAATAGAAATTTGGGAAATGCATGAGACCTAAACAAAGGATACGATTCCTTTACATTAGGGTTCATGAAGCTATCCATTGAAATTTTAGGATCACCCATATTGGCACCAAGCCACTCTATAACTTCATCACAATGGCTTGATTCCCTTACTATCCTAGTGAAAACCTTTGCCCCAATAGCAAGGATACCAAACAAGTCATGAAAGAGGCTAGAACCTATGTCCATGTTCACCTTCACACCTCAAATGATGGTGCTAAAGTGACCAACCTTCTCATCAAAGGAGTTAAAGACATGTAGCATCTCCACAATAGCAATGGATGGAATAGGTGCCATGAATACATTGAAAAAACCTACATGTTGGATGTTTTCTTGAACATATCTAGGCACTTGTCCCTTCATCCACTATTGTGTTGATGTCACTTCATTAAAATTCAAGATGAGGGTATCCTCATGATGTGAATGTGAAAGTGGTATAATGACATTAGCTGAGGTGGAAGGTCTTTTGAAGCAATGACCAAAGGTTAGTATCAATGTGAGCAATTTCAATAACCAAAAAAAGTAATAGAAAACTTAGATCCATGAAACACTAGAAGCTATATGTTCACTTTTACTTTTCTTCTATGGTGTGAAGGTTCCATCTAGAAGGGTCTAATCCATGCTACCATCATCTACCGACAAATTGTACATTATCCAATCATCCTTACACTTTTTGCATACATGGTTAAATCTATTGGTATATTCATCATAGTCTCCCCTTAACTATTGATATATAGTAGTTCTAATTTGAGGGCTCTTGGTGAATTCATCTAAAGTTGTTTGAATCACTACCAAGATTTGATCATTGACAATCACATGCTAATCATTGACCTTGTACATTCAAGAAGTTGTAAAACCAATGGAGTCAGGGAAGGTAATCAATCAAAAAGCATAGAAGCATTACAATAATCATGTTTATCCCTATAGATGGTACATGGTGCTATGTAGGTTCTGGAATAATGTGTGGGCTCTATGTGCCATCATCAAAGTATTATTAGTATTATATTAACTATACTATGGAATTATCTAGATCTCTCTAAGATAGTATGAAATTATGTCATTTTTTATCCCCCTATTGTCTTAGGAAGTGGCTTGTCAATAATGTATTTGGCAATTAGGCTAAATTCCTAAGCTAATGGGGTCTCCACAACAACCCTAGCTACATTCATGGACAAGTGTGACCATAGCTTCACACTAAAGTTCCTATGGAAGGTAGGTAAGGAAGTCCCTTGTCCTAGGCTAGAACCACAATAAGAGTTTTTCAAAAGGCATTTCATGTGGTTGGGTGTTGGTCTTGGGATGACCAATGTAGCACAAGATACCAACCAACTCAACTCTAATGAGGACAGGCTTCAAAATAACCCTACATGAAGCAAAGCACAAAAACCATTATGACCAATTGTAATTTTAGTTGAAGGTAAAACTACCCTCTGTAAATAGCTCTAAGGTGTTTATCTAAATTAGCTTAAGAAATTCCAAAAAAAAACTTGCATTATTACAACTTTTCAAAGAAAAAACATTATAACCTATTAGAGTTCCTTAGCAAATTTAGACAAAACATCTAGTTAGAGGTGAAATTATCCTCTATAATTTATCTAAATTATTCTAAGTAATTGCACAAGAAAACATTATTACAACCTTGCATAACCTTACATCATGACCAATTGAAATTTCTTAATAAATTTAGAAAAAATTTCCTAGGTTAGAGGTGAAATTAGCCTTTGTAAAAATCTCTTAGATGTTTATCTAAATTAGGTTAATAAATTTCATGAAAGCATTATTACCATATTTTATAGCTTTTATAGCCAAACAATTATAGCTAAAACTAATTCTTAGCCCAAATTATGCATAAATTTAGAAAAAACATATAAGTTATGCATAAATTTGGAAAGAAACATGCACGTTATGCATAAATTTAGAAAATAGCAACTACAATATGCATAAATTTAGAAAATGAAAGCATAAGTTTAGAAGAAACATCTAAATTATGCAAATCATGCATAAATTTGGAAAAATAATCTAAGCTATACAAAAATTTAGAAAAAGCATAATAAACTTAGAAAAATCCATGCAGCCATAGTAAAAGCTTGCTAAAAATTGAAAAAGCTTTTACTACTTAAAAAAGTAAAATTAACCATTATTTTTACATGTTCACAAATGAAAAACATAGTTGTACATATCAACCACTTCTATTTCCAAATGGTTAATGTACTACAACCATGATTTTTGCCTTGATTCACACAGCCATACATAAAAAATTCATAAAAAATTTCATTTGCAATGTAAATAGAGTGATTACACCATTGTTTGAAATCTTAAATTGATCCCTATCCACCCATGCTTAGAAAAAATTCAAAACCTTTCTTGTTTATGTAGGAAAAATTTGTCAATTTGGACAACAATCTAAAAATGACACAAGCATTCTTACTACGCATGGTTAATAAAAAATTTCGTAGAAAATTTGTTTTAAGTTGAATCAAAGTAATTCCACCTCTATCGGAAAGCTGAAGCCAAAGCCTATTCAACCATAACTAGAAAATAGCTAGATCCTTTTCCATTTTCTTATAAAAAATTCACAAAGCTACATGAAATTACAAAAGGAACACAAATAACCTAACTATGCAATGTTAGGAAAATAGCCATAACATCCTTATTTCAAGGTCAAATTAAATGTAAAAATAGCCATTGGAAAGCTTAAATAATTGCCACAAATACATAACCTTCAATTATATAAATATAAGCCATTATCCAAATAACCCCTCCAAGCATCTCTAATAGCCTTGAAACCCCACCAACCCTAGTCAAAAATAGTCAAAACTAGTTGAAATCTAGGATTTGGTGTTTTCCACACTAGGGAAATCTTATTCCATGCTAAGACTCTCACCCTCAACGTGGATAGATGGGGAGAAGCCAAAAATGACCTAAATTGATGACCTAATGACCATTTCTTAATGCCCAGTGATCCCTAGACCCTACCAAACCCCTCTAAAGCTTTCAAAAGCCTCAAAAGTGGTTAAATATGGCACATAAATTTAATCCCATTCTTATCCACAATAGGGCCACCATGCTTAGTACTTAAAAACATCCAAATTATCAAATCTTGACACCTAACATTGAACATTGACATTGGCAACCCTAGAGGTTAACATGCATGGTTGATCAACTATCAATTTAGCCTAGATCTAACTTTATTCACTAAGATAGACCTCTTCCACACTAAGCTTTCCACCCTCAGCATGAAAAAAAAATGAAAAATCCTGAAAACCCCCTCATAGCCTCCAAACTTACCAGATATTATCCTTAGGCACTGATGGCCAACATCAGTAACCTTGTGAACACTCATTCATAGCCAAATTAATCATAAATGAGCCAAAAATAATTTCCCAAAATTTTCCATGCTGATCATGAAAGACCTAATGTGGAAAAAAGGGACACTCAAATATTACCTAATGACCCTTGAAATAGCAAAATTTTGACATCAAGAATCAATAGTCAATGCTAGCAACCTTAGAAGCTTGCATGCATGATTGAAAGTGGACACAAATGGTTAAAAAGATTTTCTACTAATTTTCCATGCTAAGCATGAAAGCACCAACATGGAAAAAATGTAGGAAGCTCAAAATTTACTTAATGACCATTGAAATAATCAAATTTTAACATTAGATGTTAGCAATCAACACTAGCAATCTCAAAAGCATGTATGCATGACTAAAAGTGACCATGAAGAGTCAAAAATATTTTCCCAAACTTTTCCATGCTAAGAATGGATTCCCTAGTGTGGAAAAAAGGAGGGAAGCCCAAAAATCACTCATAAACCTTAAAAACAACAAAATGTTAACAATAGGCATTAGCCATCATCACTAGCAACCTCAAAGACCTCCATGCATGATAAAAAATGATGCAAAAGTATAAAAATATATTTCCCCCAAATTTTCCATCCTAGGAATACTATCCCAAATGTGAAAAAAGATTAGAAAGATTTAAAAACCACTTGAAAAACCAATAAACTAACTATTTTTTACCCCAAACCCTAGTCTTCAACCCCAACAATCCTGAGGGCTAACATGCATGGTTGATTGAACTCAAAACTAGGCTATATTTGAGTTTTATGGTGTCTCCACACTAAGGATCTCCCCCTCCATTCTTCTAGAAATGGAATTAAGGTAAAAACCCATTTGGAGTCCATAACTACTTCATAAAAACATTAATTAAGCATGCATGCACTCTAGGACCTTATTAGCATTATTTAGAGCTTTCAAAATTTAAGAAACTAATGTCAAAAGGAAAAAAAATTATTTTGCATAGTTTTCCACATTCAAAATCCTAGTCCCAACATGGAAAAAATGGGGGAAGTCAAAACAATACTTAGAAATTCTCAAATGTTCCAAAATTTGACATGGAATCCTAGTCATCGACGCTAGGAGCCCCAAAGGCTAACATCCACAGTAAATTCAGGTTAAAATTAGCCTATATTTGAGATGCATAGTTCTTACACATTGGGAATCCATTTTTCCATGCTAAGGATAGTATCCCCATCATGGAAACTTAAATTAGGGCATGTTTGGGACTCCTAAACACCATAGAATAACATTAAATGACCTTTCATGCACTCTCGAATTCTAGCAATAGCCATTGGAGCCCTTAAACTTTAGAAGACTAATCCTAGATGGCTAAAAATTTGATTTCATTATTTTTTTATGCTAAGCTCTCCATATCCATCATGGAAAAAGAAGAAGAGTTAAAAGGCCACATAAGGATGTCAAAAACTTCTAAATTTTGATACAGATCCATAGGCCTTGAACCTAGCAACTCTAGAAGGTAACATGCATGGTCATTTGTGATCTAAACCAATCTAGATCTAAGATTCTTCCTTATTACATGCTAGAGTAACTTCCCTAGTGTGGAAATAAGGAATAAAGGCTACTTTTCCACTTTCAGTCATATGATGACACTTCCAAAAGCTTAAGATCTACACTAGAGAAGCCTAGGACCTCATAGCTTAAATAGTTTTCTTGTTTGACCTTATTTCAACCTGTAGAACCCATTCTCCTCATTCTTCCATGTTGGAGTAACTTCCCCAACGTGGAAAAAAGTAGGGAAGACCTTAAGTACCCTTAAACAACCTTCAAACATGCCCGAAATAAGCTAGAAACTTGCAAAATTGAAGCCTACAGCCCTAGGGACCTAGAACCATGGTTAAAGTGTTTCTAAATCACTTGAAATTAATAAAAAAAGTGTCCTCCTAGTTTTCCATACTAAGGATACTATGCTTAGCATGTAAAAAGGGTTGGGAAGCCATTTTGACACATCTTGACACGCAAAATTACCCCAAATTACCTCAAAACAAAGTTGAGAGATGCATAAGTTCTAAATCTAGACTCCAGCTACATATTTGATCATGTTTGACATTATTTTTACATTAATTATAGTTCTCCATATTGAATTCCCTCTTTTCCATGTGGGCTAGCATGGAAATAATGGAGGAAGTCTTCAAAACTTGCTTTTTGGCCTCTACAGACCTCCAGAGCGTGCAACTTTGATGGATATGATCCTGTGCTACCTTGGGAAGGTTGTGGAACCTAAATTTTGGACCTTTGAGCATCCTAGGACCTATTTTCCTTGGTTTCTACACTAAGGATCCATGTTTCCACATCGAGTCCAGCATGAAAGACTCAAAACAATTAATATTTGGGTTCAAACAACCCTGATTAATGCCTAAACTCATATAATAGCCTTGTAGCCTCAAAACATGGCCTATTAAGGCCTAAAACTAGTAAACACCTAACTAGTGTTATCTATATTAATCAAATTTTATCATATATAACCTATTTTTCTTGATGTTTACCTTATTACATAATGTTTTGTCTTGGTTTTGTTCTTATGTTGCCTTGTTAAACGTGTTAACCTTCTATGGCCTTTATATAGCCATATGTGTTCTTTATTTGCTTTGTCATAACTTTGTTTGTCATTATTTGGCCATTAAATGGTATCAATAGTTGACTATGACCTTCCTTGACCACTGTTTGACACCATATCATCATGGACCGCTAAGGCCTTAAATTGGCATCATAGTCCACCATGATTATAAACTGTTAACATGGCCTGCTAAGGCCTTAAACTAGTAAAATTATGGCCTTTATTAACCATTTTTAGCATTATAATTTCCCTTGCTTAACCTTTATGTGATCTTTATTTTCCTCTATTGCACTTTGTTAAATTAACCTTATCTCACTGATGACCTTGGATGGCCTTGATTACTTTAATTTGCATGTGTTTTATGGCATTTTTAACATTATTTATTCATTTTTACCTAGGTGTCACTTAATATGATTTTGGTTGACATGTAAGATCAAAGTATGAGTACCTAGGAGCAAGTCAATTTTCCTTTGTATCTACATGGACATCATGATGATATTAAATGGTGTATCTGATCCTTCATCATCATCATGATACAAGCATTTTTGATAGAGTAGAGATCTTAAGTCTGAGAATCTTGTAGACCACATAGTCTTGATAGAGAAACCTTTATAATGGCCTAAAAACCTAGTCAAAACCATTAACTTAAAACTAGGAGACATAATCAAATACTTTCTAGTTGAGGTTCCTATCATAACACATAATGGTGAGGAGAAAACCCTTAAACTAACTTCCTTACTGAATCCTCAATGTGCTCAAGACATTACCAAGATCTTACAAAGTAACATTTAAGGAATTTGCCTAGTCATATGAAGATATGCTAGGCCTAGACCCATATCTAGTCCAACACAACATCATACTAGACCCTAGCATTAGACCAGCTAAGCAAAAAGTGTGCAATTTTAGATATGATTTGGCCTTGGTTGCTCGTGATGAAATCTCAAAGCTCTACTAAGCAAGTTTCATTTGGGTTGTTGATTATGTAGAATGAGCATCCAAAATAGTGATAGTCCCTATGAAAAATGGGAGTATGTATATTTGCATTAATTTTTGAGATCTAAATAAAGCAACTATCAAGGATGACTTCCCTTTTCCTAGTATTAATTAACTTATTGATACTATAGCCAGACATGCCTTATTGTCCTCTATAGATTGATTCTAGGTGTATAACCAAATTAGGATCAACCTAGAGCACCAACATAGCATGACCTTTATGATCCCATGGGGTTCTTTCTATTATACCATGATGCTCTTTGACCTTAAGAATGTTGTAGCGGCATACTAGAGAGCCATGACCTATAACTTTAGGATTTCATGTTAGGTTTTCTTGATGATTACATAGATGACATAGACATGAAGCCTAAGATAGCCTATGATCATGCTAATGACCTAGATCTTGTGCTTAAATGATGCCTCAAATATGAGCTTAGGATCAATCCTAAGAAATAGGTCTTTGGTGTAAAGACCAGTAAGATGCTTAACTTTGTAGTCTTTGAAGTAGGGATACATATAGATCTTGATAAGGTTAAGGCCATATCCAAATTAGCAACACCTACCAACCTTAAATAGATTTAGGGATTACAAGGTAGATTATAGTTTTTTCATATATTTATTGTTAGGCTTATGGATATGTTATAGCCCATGCAACACTTGCTTAAGAAAGGAGTTCACTATGACTAGATGGCTCAATGCCAAGAGGCCTTTCAAAACCTTAAGCAAGAGTTGACACAACTATCGATAGTCCATCCTCTACAAGAGGGTAAACCATTTTACATTTATCTTTCCATCTATAAAACATCCATTGCCTCTCTACTCTATCAAAAACATGATGACAAAGTAGAAATTATTGTATACTACCTTAGCCACACATTAATTACATGAAAGGCCTAATACACTAAAGTGGAGAAGTATTGTCTTGCACTAGTCTTCTCTTTAAAGAAATGGAGACACTTCCTCTTCAGAAGCCAAGTCAACATAATTTTCAAGGATAACATACTTAGATCCATAATGGCCAACATCTACAAAAGTAGTTGTATATCTTGACAGAAAGCCATAACCACAAAGTTCAACCTCCATTACATATCTCAATCCTCAACAGAAGGTCAAGCTATAGCCATATAACTCATAGTTTCACCTATTGTTAACCAAGAAGACATAGATCTAGAGTTTCCTAATGAACACATTAATATAGTTAGCCAAGTGCCCAAGGGCTATGAGGTAGTCATGAACATTGATGGAGCTTCAACCTCTAATGGAACTAGTGTTGCTGCCATTGTAACATTCCCATTTGGTGAGATCTGATCATTTCCCTATCATTCTAGGTTTCCATGTATCAAAAACATAGTAGAATATGAGGGTTTGATCAAAGGAATAATGGTATCTCATGACCTAGGAATTAGATGCCTAGCCATCAAAGGTGATTCACAACTCATGGTTAACCAAGCAACCAAATTCTATGCATTCAAAGCTAAGAACTTGCAACCTTACTATGACCTAGGGAAGTAGTTATTACAATAATTCATAGATGTTGACGTTCAACACATACCTAGGAATAAAAACTTCATAGCTAATTCAACTACAATATTAGCTCTTAGTGTGACACTAGATGTGTTTAGAAAGTTTCCCATCTTAACCATGGATTGTGCTACTTCCATTAAGCAAAACACTGAGGATACCTTTGTGGACATCGTTCATACTACTTCTCCCAAGGAATGGTATGATAAAATCAAATTTTACCTTATGCATGATGAATCCTCACAAGGCCTAACTATTGCTTAGAAGGATGTCATACACAATTGATTGAAGCAGTATGTCATTGTAGGTAATAACACATTATGTCAATGATCTTGTGATGGTATACTCCTAAAGTTCTTAGGTAAAATTGAAGATAGAAAAATCCTAGAGGAGGTTCATGAGGGTGTTTATGGAGGACATATAGCATCTAGAGTGATGGAAACTAAGGTTAGATGGTTAGGATACTATTGGCCTCATCTAGAATATGACTATTTGGAAAAGGTTAAGTTAAGTCAATGTATTGTAATAAAAGAGGATCAATATTAATCTTATTATCATTCATGAATTGTATCCTAATGTAGTCCACTGAAATAAGACATTGTACAACTAACTTAGATTCATGGTCTAGGTACTCATTAATTGTTACAAGAATTAAAAAATAAAACTCATAGAGTCTAGTTATGTGCTAACCAAATGGTATCATAAACATGTTAAGAGATTCATATTTATAGGCATTTATTATAACTGTGATATCATATTTGTGACATAGCATTCCAACTTGTAATATTGCAAATGCGATATACCAAATGTGACATAGTAGATACAATATAGAAAATGTAATATTATAGGTGTGACATTGTAGATGGTACATCTTAGCCAACCAATATAAGTTTTATTAAGATTTCTAATATTTAGCAAGTGATGCTTCATCATTCCTCCATGACTCTCCAAACTCTCATTTTCATGGTGTACAAAATAGATAAAGTGTCATTACAAAAATTGTGGGATAATCAACACTAGAATGACTAACATTAAAAAACATGAATATTTATTTATAAAATTTATTTGAGTGGTTGTTACAAAAGATTGAATAAATAACTAGATGAAAATTGAAAATTACAAAATTAAAAAACTATTGAAAAATCTACCAATGGTGATTTTTCATGTTATTCCTAGCAATGGAAATTCTTTTAGCCTTGATTGCTTGGTTGACACTTTTTCTTTCATGCAACATGTCTACTACTTACTCATGGCCATGTCCTCATCTTTGTCCTTTCTTCCTAGCTTGTGAAAGACCTTTAATCTTAGGGATTCATTTAGGTAATATCTACAATCACCAAATGATCAACATTAGTTTAAAACCTTTCTAAATACTTGGTTAGCTCACATTTTTTTAAAAAAATTCTTGTATAGGCTCAAGATAATTATGATTATGAGATAGCATTCCTAAGGTTTCAAAATAACCAAAAACATCAAATTCTAGTTTAATTTCATGTTTCTAGCTATTAGTTACCTGAGTTATTCAAAAATGAGATGTTAGAAAAGTATTCATATTTCAAAAATCAAGTCCTTATCCCCCATGAGGAATGAGCTAAAATTTAGGAGCTTATAAGTTTTTAGACAAGTAAAATCAAATGTCTAGTTCACAAGATATCATGAATGCATTGGAATATTCAAAATCATAAGTACTAAACATTTTAGATTTTGAAATGTCTAATGCATAGGAAATTTGAAGAAAATTTCAATATAAAATCATTCAAAATTAATCAAGATTAATGAGAAGTGAAACACCATAAAATTTTGGCCTAGCACTTTTAGACAAGAATCAAGCTAACTCATGTTGCTACCCAACATGATTACAGCATGACCAAACTTGAGAGCTTCTAAAATGGCATGAAATGACATACAATGGAGTGAGCAATGGAGCAAGAAAGGGTCCCCTGGGGCCCACAGGTGACTGTACCAACTTTCGACATCCAGAATCAAATGTTTCAAGCTCAAAATGCTTGGTTTTGGCTAAGTATAAGTTGGCTACATTTTCAGACACTGCTCGGCATAAGGCTCAACGTCACCAACTTTTGGAGCCCCAAAACTGAGCCAAAATAGGCTAAAATCAAGCATAGGGACCCCCCATGACCTTCACCAAGGTCCTCAACAGGTCCTAGGCTCCATTAAATCAAGATTTGGGCCTCAAATATGCCACTTTGGCTTGGTGACGCTAGGGTTACTTTTCTTACACTGCTCAGCGTAAGGCTCAGCGTCACCAATTTTTGGAGCCCCAAAATAGAGCCAAAATGACATCCAAATCAGCCCAAATTTGGCACACAGAACCCTCATGACCCATATCATGTAAATCCACTCTAAAAAGTGCTCTCATAGGTTAGAAATGGGCTCAAAATGCATTGTTTTCAAGTCATACGCTGTTAGTGACGCTGACACTAACGTTGATGCTAAAGCTGACGCTGACGTTGATGCTGACACTAATGTTGATGCTAAAGCTGACGCTGACGTTGATGCTGACACTGACATTGATGTTGATGTTGATGCTGATGTTGATGCTAACACTGACATTGACGTTGACATTGACGCTGACACTGACGTTGACATTGATGCTGACACTGACGCTGGTGCTAGACGCTGAAGCTGACACTAGAATAGGCTGCGCACACATCAAAGCCAAATCCATGCACGCTAGAGGCCTTGGTTGAGCAAAAATAGCATAGATCTACAGATCTAGAGGCCAGACATCCAGATCCACTCTTGTACTTTAACATTCTTTGTACATTTTGCATTTTTTCAGTATATCAAGCTCTTACGCTATGGATTACACATGTCAGCATAAGAGATCTTGGTCACGCTGCATGTTGTATGTTGTAACATTTCATGCATCCGGCCAACGCACACACCTGTCACCTGATCCAAAGTTGTCTTACCCTACAACCACTTATCTTCTTGCAGATCTGAATGTCACACCTAAAATTGTATGAATATCTTGTTTTTCCACTAGATCGAGGTTGGAAAAATCAGAATCTCAAACACTTAAGAAATCTAGGCATCAATCTCACACACTGGGGCTTCATATATACTTGGATGTTGTACACCTGTAGTCCAAAACCTACATCTTCCCAGCATCTGTTCTCATCCATCGGGGCTAAACATCTACCTTGCAACCAATCTGTAACTTTGTTCTGACCGATGCACATTTTAACTGTTTATCAATACAAACATTTTACATTATTGCCCAGATTTGTGCAATTTACATTATTTTTTCTATTCACATTTTTCTGTTTGTGTTGTTTAAACATTTTCATTTTTTTACATTCAGTCTTTTTCTGCATTCATTTACATATAACCCAACACATCGTAATTGCATACATTCAGGGAAGTCCTTGTTTGATCCGTGTGAAGACCATTCAAGGCACTCTGTCCTTGTTATTTTTCCAATAGGCCCTCGGGCACTATTTCATCCATAAATCTCTCAGTGGTTTTTCATTCTAGCCTCTCACCAAAGATTTCGGATGGTACAAGAAGTAGTTCCAAAGTTATACATAAATTTAGATAATTTACTCATAATATTCATAAAAGTGTGAGATTGTTTTAGAGCCATGATCAAAAAAATTCATTTAAGTGAATCCTCCCCAAAGCTACCTCCTATCCATAATGCCCTTATATAACTAATTCTATAAATGTCTGTGGATACCTTATAAGTTAAATATGGATCATGCTCTTATTCCAAATAACACATAACTACCTTAGTTGGAATCTTATATAATGTTATACAAAACCATAAAATTTATAATTATACCATGTAAGTAAGGTAAGATGGACTATGTAGGAATTGCAAAATTTGGACATGAGGTGCCTTACCATTTGTGCAATATGTTCTTATGTCAAGTATTTGGTAAGCTTTTAAACCAAGTTCATACCTTTTCCAATGACATATGATGTCATCCTAGACCCATCATAATGAGACCAACCATAACCACATGAAAACATAATCACTCTACAAAAGAAGAAAATTGTAAAGTAAATATTAAATTTATATTATAATTAATGAGAAACATTTATTTTTAGTAGTTTTCCCCATTGATTAGAGAATTACCATCAAGCATAGGTAGCATGTCTTTCTATCCCCATGGCCAATGCTAATTCTATCAAAAGTGCACCTTCAAGCATGGGTAACTTGCCTTTTCAGTCACATGATGAAAATAGTATAAGAGATCTTGCGATTCTTGAAAGTATCTTATCTTTAAACATGGTTAAAATGTCTTTCTATTGGTACCTCAGGAATATTGATTACATGTGTGAATTAGTTAATTATAATGTTAGTCATACTAGAGAATTACCTTTAGCCATGAGATAACATGTCTTTACAGTAACATAGTAAGGTAATAAATTTTATTAAAGAAAATGTTTCCATCATAATTAAAACATATGTAATGGCATAATCACATGAAGTATTGAAACCTGTAAAAAAAGTCCAAAGAATCAATAAATCCTCTTGATATCATACCCTATTTTAATTCATTTTAGTACTTTCCTTTTTCTTCAAGGAATAATGTTCATGGATTAAATTAGTTTTATGTGAGAGAGAGTAAATTACTTCCATGATAAAGACCTCTTATTTATAGAAATGAAGGGATGAATGATGTGTTCTCAATACCTAGTGCAATAATTCCTTCTATAGTTTGATATTAAAGGACAAACTTCTAATCCATGGTGTTAATCTCTGCATCATGATTACCAATGTTATTAAAAAGACATAGGAAATATTGGCAAAGTGGAAAGTAAATGACTCAAGAAAAAAAAAGTTCTAAATATAGAAAAATAAAAAGAAATTAAAAATATTTTAAAAATGAAAAAATATATAAGCAATTAGAAATGAGAAAAGATTGGGAGAATGTCAAAAATATAGGATTAATCAAAACTTATAATAATGCATTTATCAATTCCTAATTCAAGATGGGCATCTACCCCATGACTAAACTCATGGGTGAGCATTTGGAAAATGAACTACACATTCCATAGCTTATGTACCAAAGATTTCTAATTTATCATTGTTAGTAATTTATGTTTTCACTTATTAGCCCATTGAACATTAATGATAATTATGTTTTGATTATTTAGAGATGCATATCGTTTTGGACTAGAATGTATTTCTATTTAAGAGTATCTAGATATGTTTTTTTATTTTCAATTTTAGTTTTTCGGTATCCTTATTCATCACTTCATTTTGGTATATGTAAGTTCTCTATTTAGTTCATTTTCTTAGGAATAGAAATAAGTGAGTTGGTTGTTTCTATGTATTTTCTTCATTTCTTCTCTATTTGATGTCTTTCCATTTAGTGACTATTGTGTATACATGTTTTTACATAGGCACTTATGTTTGAAGTTTTTTATGGGTTGGTGATGAAGCATCCATTGGACCACGTCGACTAAGCTGTGTTGGTGAAGCCTTGTCAATGCGGCTACATCAACATGACCTCATCGATGCATCTTTCCATGCATTGACATGGCCTCGTCAACACAGAGTTCATTTTCTACTATAAATATGCATGCACTTGCCACATTTAGGGATCTTTTTTTAGAAAGTTGTAGCAAAGCTCTTATAGTTTGTTTCCACAAGAGTTAGACTATTTTCCTAAGTACATGCCCACAAGGTGATGCTTGTAATTGTATGGAACCTTTATTCAAGTCTGACATACTTGGACATGCACATGATCAGCAATAAAGATCAATATTACTCCATCATTGCAGCATTCACTTATTTTTAATTATTTAATTGTTATTGTTAATTGCTATTCTTATTTATTATTTTCTTAGTTAATATGTCTTTACCATCATTTACCATTTCTATTGTTAAATGTGGAATGAGTACAACTTAATCATGAACATTGAAGTGCAACTACTTGGTAACCTAGTAGCGTATCTAGGAGCGCTCAAGTAATGTGCACTTGGTAATTCCAAAAGTAGTACATGAGGTCCAAGATGCATATGGATGATTAAGGATGGATGCTCATTGCACTTAGGCTAGCTTAGACTTTCTTTCCTATTGCTTATTAGTTTAATCAATATTATTTTCCATTATCTCTAGGAGCAGCATTAATTTAGGATCACATCATTCACCTCACTCTGGACTAAACCATACATGATAAGCAAATACTAGTCTAGGTGGGAAGATAGCGAATTGTGATCAATGTGTAACTATCTAGATATCACAACTAGTCCATCTACAAAGTTTGACCAAATCATGCGTACATGCTCATATTCATATGGTTGAGTATTNGTCTTAAGGAACTGCACAAAAATTTTGCTTGGCCAACAAGTGTTGTAAGAAAGAGATTAAGTTTTTGCCACCAATTATCAATATTTTTCCATACACAGGCATCATGGAAAGCTTGTAAATGATGATGCAAATCTAAATCATAGCCACCTAAAAACTTGGAAAGTTGTATAGATCAAGCTTTGGTAGATGACTTTTCTCTTGATGCTTGCGAGATATTTAAAGAGCCTCTTGTATATGCATTAGGCTCTTAGTAGCCAGTAGGGGTTCATCATCACTAGATAANAAAAATATTGATAATTGGTGGCAAAAACTTAATCTCTTTCTTACAACACTTGTTGGCCAAGCAAAATTTTTGTGCAATTCCTTAAGACCAAAATCAATTTAGCGTTGGCCGACAATGGTAGAACTATTTAATGAAAGATATCAAACACATGCAAGAATGTCAACCTTGAGGAAACAAATCCAAGAATGGAAACAAGCACAACATGAACCCATGGACATGGCCTTAGAAAGATATTATTTGTTGTTAAATAATTTCCCAAGCCATGGATTCTCCAAGAAAAGGCTAATGTACCATATCATGGATGGGCTCCATAATGAAACAAGGGAAGCCATGGTGATGTATGCCTGAGGTCAACTATATGAGCTACAAACCCACCAATTCCAAGAGCTTATTAAGCAATTAGCAAAATAAGAAGGAGAAATGGCTAAATGGGAGAATGTTGAAAGCTCTCAATGGGACCAAAATCTTGAATTAGCAAAGGTCCATGATCATGAAGAGGATAAATCAACTCACCTCAAGGAGGTGAAATCATCTTTGCCAATACTATAATCACTAAATGAAACTGAGGCAAAGATCAATAAGATGATAGAATGGATACATGAAAAATGTGGAGAATATGCCAACATTATTAGAGGTAGAACCATGATGAACCAAGAAATAGGATAGAACACCACTAGACAATTAGAAAGAATGGTTGAAAAGAATAAGGATAAGAACTCGACTTCCAGTCATACATATCAATGTAATATTTTCTTGTACAATCACCCTAAAGGTAAATGCCCAATCTTGTTACATTTACATGAGAATTTGGGAGGAATGTTACATCCAAAGTTTGTACAAAAATGCCATGTTCAACCATAGTGGCCAAAACCCTAGTTGTGGGGGAGACCATCGTCAAACTGGTCATACCCTTCATACCATCCGAACCCAAGTGCTTATTATGTTCAGCATCCTGTTTTCCCAACTGGGTCAACATCCTCTATTTCACCACATCATTATCATTCTCCTAAGTACTATCAATCCATGTCCTATCCAACAAGATCACCACCTCATGTTTCTTACACTTCTCCTTGCTCTCAATATTCTCATCATTCACCTCCTTCTACATCGCTACCAGTTGTGCCAAAAGGTTTTGCACCATAACATCAACCTGCAAACATTACTTGTGCTGCTACTATCAATAGTAGTGAAGACCCTCCACAACATTAAAATAATCCTTTCTTTATGAAAGACCATAGGAAGAGACAACATGTTTTTGAAACCACTACATCGTCCAACTTAACATAAGTTCAACACTGTGATGCATCTGCCTCCTTGAACTCAATGCCTCCTATTACTCTATCTAGGCCACCAATCAACACTTCAAAAACCATGCAGACTAATGAATATAGCCACATGGGGAGACATATTAATCTTTGCATATCATCTTACGGTCATGGGTGCCATGGTGGGTCAACTCCTTATCAATTAACCACATCTTATAATTTTCCCTACTATGCCTAGATTAATCAAGTGTGTGAACCCCAATTTGGATACATTCCAACCATCACATCAAAGAACACCCAGTGGTTTGGATACGACTAGACTCCAATGTTCCCAAATTTCTTGGATCCAGACCTTCAATTTATTAATTCTCACCATGATCAAAAGTTAGTTATGGGGGATATCCTCCATTCTAACAAGTAAAATTCATAAATGTTTTTCCTTTTCTTTAATTTTAAAATATTTTATTTTCCATTTTTTCATCTTTCCATTTATTGTTTTATCTTTTTAATTTTTTTTTTATCTTTTTATTTATTGTTTATCCTTTTATCTTTTTATGGGTAATCTCATCTATGAATAAAACACTCATGTGACTCATTGGTTGAGGTGTCATTCTATGCTATCAAGTCTTAGGTGACTAATTATTTGGAGAATGAGCCCACCACATCCACCCAACCATTCTATTAATAATAGCTTCTACTCTAGGTATGATGATATTCTTGTCATCATGAAAACCTAAAAGGAATTTTGTTCTCATTATGCCCAAAGCAAAAAATGATGGACATCAAGGGGACTTGTGGATTATTTTTGGTGACATCTGTGGGTGCTATCATGTAGCCTGGTTGTACTAAGATCCATGTAGATCTAATAAAAAATGGAAGTAAGAGTAATAAAGGAACTCAATAAAGAAACTCAATATTGTTTTTGGGGTCCCACTGGAAAGACATGCATCCATGCCTGAAAGTTGGCAACTTCTTTGATTCACTAATTGGAAAGGACAAAGTGCCAAAGTGGATAGAACGAAAAAAAAAAGAAAAGAGAAAGAAAAGATCAAGAAAAAAATGTGCCATAGAGAAATTCCAAATCACTCCTCCCTTGCACAAAATTCCAAGTGATCATATGCCCTACTATCATGGTGCTCTTATGGTTTCCCATCATTGGATGAAATAATGTAATGTCACTGATTGGAGAAATGGACTTGGCCTTGATTTTGGAGTGACAGGCTAATGACACATTAATCACACCCTACACTCAAGATTCATTATTCCGTAGGTTAGTTACCTCATGTCCTGATCTCTACAACCCCTTCTATAATTCACCTCATCTCACTATTCATGAATTTTTGACTCATGTCTTGTGTAGCATCGAACGCATACCTCATCATGGTGGTATTTACATGTGTGTGTCTTTTTTTGTACTATTATGGATTACATTCAATCCTTTTAGTGCCTATGAACATTTTAATATGTGGTTACACAAAGGCATTATAGGTTGGAACTTGCTTTGGGAAGGACCCACTTGCATGACTTTTGTAATTTGTATTTGTTGCACACCACCACATCATTTTATACCCTTTGAGTGTTCCACTTCCAAATCTATTCTTTCTTTTATTATCATTTTATCAAACATTCCTCAGAATTAGTACATGTTCTTTTTATGTGTCACCTAAATAAATCAGGTCTGACATTAAACTTTTGGGGCATCTTCCTTGAAAAATATCTAACTCTAGAATCACACTAAGCAATGAATTAAACATTTATTAAAAGTAATGAGTAAGGTATAAGATAATTGAATTTATTTTAAAAACCTTATTAATAATTGGTCCTTGTGTGATTACAGATGGTCCCTAAAAGACGATGACAAGGAGGACCTTATTAAGGTACAACTAAATGCTCAAGAGGAGGCAGAGGCCAAGGGCCTCCTACAAAACATTCAAAATAGGAGGCACAATCATTTAGCTTCCATTAGGAAACTCCTGCCACTGCACAATCTAACCAAGCAAAAGGTGGAAAGGTTAGGGCCAGAGCCTATGAAGAGGAAAAATGGCCATTTATGGCATAGTATGTCAAAGCCAATCAAATGTTCCCACAATTGTTGTGCCCATGAGAGGTGTCAACTCCATCAAATATTGGAACATTAGCATGGATGATACATGACCCTCAGACCAAAGATGAAAAGCTTTAGGTGCTCCTCTAGAGACATCCATTTCCAAAGTCTAGAGCACAAGATAAGGGGAAGAGGCCCATGGAAGAGCAACTACTACCAAGAATGACATGAGTTCCAATAATTTTTCATTCTACACTCTATGTCTATGTCCCAATTTTGTTTTGTTTAATTCCACATTGTGACATGAGTAAATTCCTAGTAGTCAATAATCCCATACCTATCCACTGTGTAATTAATTACACTTGTTCTCATTTTGTTTGACTCGAGGTTGAGTTTTTACTTAGTCGTGGGGGTATGATGAAGCATCCAATGGACTGAGTCAATTGGGCCATGTCGGTGAAGCCCCATCAACACGAATGCATCAACATGACCCCATCAATGCATCTTTTCATGCATTGATGTGGCCTTCTCAACATAGAGTTCATTTTCTGCTATAAATATGCATGCACTCGTTGTATTTAGGGACGTTTTTTGTCGAGTTGTAGCGAAGCTCTTGAATTTTTTTTTTGCAAGAGTTAGACTATTTTCCCAAGTGCATGCCCATAGGGTGATGCTTGTAATTATATGAAACCTTTATTCGAGTGTGATGTACTTGGACATGCACATGATTGGCAATAAAGATTGAGATTACTCCATCATTGCACCATTCACTTAGTTTTAATTGTTTAATTGTTATTTTTAATTACTATTATTGTTTATCATTTTCTTAGTTAATATTTCTTTACCATCATTTATTATTCCTATTGTTAAATGTGCAATGAGTACAACTTAATCACAAATATTGAAGTGTAACTACTTCATAACCCAGTAGCGTATCTAGAAGCACTCAAGTAATGTGTGCTTGGTAATCCCAGAAGTAGTACATCAGGTCCAAGATGTGTATGGATGATTAAGGATAGATGCTCATTACACTTATGCTAGCTTAGACTTTATTTTCTATTGCTTATTAGTTTAATCAAGATTATTTTCCATTGTCTCTAGGAGTAGCATTATTTTAGGATCACATCATTCACCTTACTCTGGACTAAACCATACATGATAAGCGAATACTAGTCTAGGTGGGAAGATAGTGAACTGCGATCAACATGTAACTATCTAGATATCACAACTAGTACATCTATGGAGTTTGACCAAATTATGTGTACACACTTGTATTCATATGGTTGAGTGTAGGGGTACCTCACCACTCATCAGTTGGTATATGAATCTTGTTAATACATTAAAATGCATGGAATTTGTTGCTACTTCATCATACGAGGTTCATCCTCGTTAGAAATCTCTAAGAAAATTTTTTAGATTCTTAACTTAACATCAATGATGCCAAGCCAAGATCTTCTCATTATGATTGGAAATTTATCCTTGATATTCTTTACATCGATAATGAGAAAAACTTCTAGTTATGATCACCCATTAATAGTGACTTCCGTAGCATTAACATATCCTAAGAAAATCATGATGAATTGATATGTAAGGTCTAACCTAAAATTTCTTTTCTTCATAGGAAGTAGGTTCCAAATCTTGTACATTTGGTGTGAGATAAGGTTCACACTTAAACTTGAGTCTAACAAAGCTTTGTAAGATGGATTTTTGGTGATCTACAAGTAGATTAAAAACTTTCTAGATCTGTTCTCTTTCATGGTATAGAAGCTACTTTTATTCAATTAGTTACATCTATGAGAATGACACTCATTATGTTTTATTCAAGACTGATAATGGTTATTGGCATTTCTACAAAATTATTCTTTCCAATCATGTAGAAGCACCTCCATAAGCTAGGTATAAATGACTTAACTTGTTGTCACAAATGATTTTTAACTCAATATAACCTTTAGTAAGTCAATGCTAATGACATAATAAGGCATGAATCTCCAATCAAATGTGAACTTGGCCTACTATATATGAAACAAAAATGGTTGAAGAATATAAAAATGATGGATTTTCATAGAAATATCAACTAAGTACTGATTATTAAAAATAAAACAAAGTATAGAAAATAAACTATAAGAAATAAATTCTAAGTATAGAAACCAAGATAATGGAGCATAAAATATTAAAAAATTGAGCGATAAAATGTGGAAGAAAGGTCTTGGCTCCCTTCCAAAATTTAAAAATACTTTATTACTAAAATAGATAAGTGTTTACGTCTATGAAGGGTCAAGCTACAATTTTTTGTAAAAAACCTAAGTTAAAATAATAATAAAAGCCCACCTTATGAGAAAAATATGAATTTTAAGAGTAAAATTAAACTTAATGTGTGAATATATGGATACAAAAGCTATATAGGTGATCCAAATGGATCTAAAGTTAAAATAGTGTTATTTTAACTAAGTGGGGGGGGACTAATTCTTGAGTTGAAAAATTTTAACTCTAGAAAGTGACATTGAAGTTTGAAAAATTCTAACTCTGATGTTGATACTAAGATGAAAATATTCTAACTCTAGTATTGATGTTATGCTAAAAATATTATCACTCTAGTGCTAATTCTAAGATAAAATATTCTAACTCTAGTGCTAATGTTGAGTTGAAAATATTTTAACTTTGGGAACTACTATTGATGTTGTGTTAGCATCAATGCTAGAGCTAGAAGAAGATGTTGTGATGGCTATAGAGCACATGATTAATGTTTGAAGATCTAATGATCATGGTCATGATCTCTTGAAATTTAAGAATGAGCACTAGATATTAAGAAACTAGCCTCAAAATATGGATTTTGTTACCATATTTATAGAATCAAGATTGTCAAAGTTGAATCTAGAGCTAACTAAAGTTTACTGGAATTCAAATTAGCAAAGTTTAACTTTCTAAGGTTAGCAATACTGAGAACATAAATAAGTGACATTGATACTAATGCTAGTTTTTGTATCAACATCATCAAAACTTAGAAATAATTTATCAATTTTTCCCAAGTATTAGTCTTGAGTCTCAATGACCCTATTTTATATCTAAAGAAATGTTCAATGATGCTAAGATAGTGGCAAGAAGTCTATGAGGCTAGGAAATAATGTTAAATGTTAATTAGAAGTGTAAAAGAGGTTATTTGTCATGTTCCAGAAGTGCTAATGTTGATTTTGGCATTAGTGTTAGCATTAGCATCATTAATACATGGTCAAAGTTTTATCATTTTAACCAAGTTATAGTTTTGAGCTTCAAGCATCTCATTTTACATCCAAACTAATGTTGAGTGTTTCTAAGATGATGTTAAGAAGCCTAAGATGCTAAGAGAAAATATTTCAAGTCAATTGTATAGGCCAATGATATCACTTTACAATATCTAAGAATGGTGATAGTAATGTTGATGTTGGCATCAATGTCAACAACATTGAGATAAGATTTAGTAGTTTTTTCTAGGATCAAGTTCCAATCATCCAAGACCCCATTCAACACTTGAACTAATGTCAAATTCTACTAAGACGATGTTGAGGAACTAGAAGCTTATTGACACTATCAAATATTGATTTCGAAGATTAAGTATGATAAAATATGTGTTCCACATGCACTAATGTTGACCTTGATAATAGTGTTAGCATCATTATTAGTGGGAATTATAAAAAGTGCTTATACTTTATGTAATTTATAGTTTTAAAATTTTAGGATCTTGTTTGATGCTTGAACTAATGTTAAATGCTTCAAGGATAATACTGAGAAGGATGAGAAGATAAGGAAATGTGTCAAATAATGAGCCTAATGATCTAGAATCATAAAATGAAACTTTTTATTCTACTAACATTGAAGCATTAGTGTTAGTGTCAATTTTATAATTAGAAAAATTTTATAAATTTTCCAAGTTAGAAATTCTAAGTTCTAGGATGCCCAAAATGACCCTGAAATAAGCTAAATTGATGTTTTTTGAATGCTCAAAAACTTGTGAATCTATGGAATGTTGTAATCCAAAGGTATGGGGGGTTTTGAGAATGTTGGATGTTCTCTTGGAGGTGCTAATACTAATACTAGAACTAACATCAACATCAACATCACCTCTAGAGTTAGAAAAAAATTGGTCCTAGAGGTCTGAGGATCAAGTTATCAAAATTTTTGGATTTGACTCCTGATAGGTTATGAGATATTGGAAGAGCTTTATGGGACCTCATGTGATTAAAATTTGAGCCAAAATATAGTTTTTGTGTAGCTAATGTAGAAAAGGTGGTCAAGGATTATGGTTGATATGGCATATCAATGATCAATGAGGATTGCTAACATGGAATTCATGTTGCCTCCAAGACTAAGAAAAATTTTGACTTTTGAATTTTTTCAAGGTCATCAAGAAAGATGCTCATAAACTATGTTATGATTTGGAATAGTTCCCAAGAGCTTCTAAGAGCCAAAATAGAGCCTTTTAAATCTAGTTTAAGGAATTTTTAATGCTTAAACTTGGATGGAACAATCTCAATATCACACTTATTTTGATCATGGTGAAGCAAAAAATGTGGATGCAGCATTATTCTATCTTGATGGAAAATATTGAGGTTTTTAAGGAGGATATATCAAGAAGAGAATGAATTATGAATTGATTGTACCTACAAGTGAAAAAGTGGGAAGAAAGAAGTAGGAAAAGGGAAGAACATTAGGATATCACCTATATACCAATTGTAAGGATGATGCTATATCATAGAAGGGGTGTATGACTAAATCCTAGATACAACATGACCAAAGGAATATTATTGATAATGTTCACATCTTATCCACTTAAACTTTCAATACATCCTCATTGGAATAGAACACAATTTCTCAATTCCTACTAAATATGTTGAAGGAAGAAAAGGAAATAAAATTAGAAATAGAGTTAGAGGTAGAAAAGATAAATATAAGAGGGAAGAGATGAAATATAGCATTGCAAAATTAAGAAAATAATAAAATTAAAAAAAGATATTAGGGAGATCACCTATATGCCAAGATAAGATGTTATTGTAACAATGTGATAGCTTTGGACAACAACATGACAGTTTTCGTTGTTATCCATTGACAGCTTACATTGTTATCCTTGGCAAGCAACGTGTGGAAATGATTGTCATCGATTGCAACATATGATGACAACTTGTTGCAATCCATCCATTGAAATCTATTCATTGTTATCTTGTAATGGTCTCATATTTTTCTAATAAATGGTAACTGATTCCGAGGACTTTTGGGTTCTTGATGGGAGAACAAGGCACGGGGAATCAATTGCAGTGTAGCAGTTCAGGTCCCTTTCACAGTCGCTTACAGTCTGCATACACCATCACCGCAGAGCGCCCGTGTGAAAGAAGATTTGGAACATTCAAGCATCAATGGCATCAATGGCTGGAGGTCAGTTCGATCTGTTTTTCAAAATTGATTTGTGCATTTTTGTTTCATGCACATTTGTAGATTAAGAGATCTGTTTTTACATGCTTCCGCTTGTGCAATCCGGTTTTTGATGCATGTAAGATTTTTTTTTTACATTTGGTATCAGAGCATGGTTGGATCTCTGCCTTGACGCTTAGTTTTGGTTTTTAGGGTTTTGCTGCATTGTTTCTGTAAATTTCTATGATTTTTGTCTATGCATTTCGGGGTTTCTACAATTTTTGTCTAGAACCTCGATTTATGGTGCCCCTTTGGCCCAATTAGAATAAGTGCTTCAGCATTTGGATCCTTGATTTTTCATGTTGGCCTTATGTTTTCTTCTGGCCATGGATCTGCTACCCTAAAAGAATGG
>MNCI01036327.1:670923-706609 GCA_015680685.1 Gnetum montanum | reverse complement strand
TGTACACTTGACACCCATGAAGAGAATTGGTATGATGAAATTCTCAAATTTCATAGTACAAGGAAAATCCCAAATAATTTAACTGCAAGTCAAAATAGAGCTTTCTTTAAAAGAGAATGAAGATTTATTGTTAAAGATGGTATATTATACAGAAAGGATTTTCGCGGAGTTTTATTGGAATGTGTTCATAATGAGCAAATGAGTTTCATGTTGGAACAATTTCATGATCATTTGAATATATTTTATGAATCCCCTAAGTCAACTATGCAACATATACTTCGATATGGATATTACTGGCCTTCCATGTATCAAGACATTAATTCAAAGATTCAAAAATGCTATAAATGTCAAATTCATGGACCCAAGATTAAAAGGGCTAGAGCCCCTTTAAATTCAGTAGTTGCAGATAGACCATTTCAGCAATGTGGTTTGAATTTTATTGGTACAATTACTCCTTTAAGAGCTGGACACAAGTTTATTCTTACAACTACTGATTATTTCACTAAATGGTCTGAAGCAAAGGCTCTAAGAGGAAGTTTGGCATCAGACATGATTAAGTTTCTAGAAGATCAAATTCTAAGTAGATTTGGTCTACCCGAAGTGATAGTGTTAAACAATGGACCTGCCTTCAAATCCGAAGAGTTTATCTGATGGGCATCTGAAAAATCCATATTCTTATTTTCCTCATCAAATTATTATCCTCAAGGAAATGGCCTAGCAGAATCCACCAATAAAAAGCTTATCACATATATCAAGAAATGGATGGATGGGAATCTAGAAAATTAGATTGATTATCTACAATCCGCATTATGGTCAAATCGAATCAGATTCAAGAAAGCTATTGGGACATCACCATATAACTTAGTTTATGGTTTGCCAGCAAGAATTACAAACAATATTATAAGTTCAACTTCTGAATTTGTACAAAGATATAGTGAAAAAACTGATAAAGATAGGAGTTTCATGACTTTGCTCATTAAAAGAGAAGCTGAAGTAGATAAAGTGAGGGATAATTTGTTACAGAATACCTCTCAAGTTAAAAGATGGTTTGATAGAAAGGCTTTGAAAAGAACTTTCAAGATAGGGGACCTTGTACTATTATGGAATATGAAGAAACCAAATAAGTTTATCCCGACATGGATTGGTCCCTTTCAAATTACAAAGCAATTATCAGAGGATACTTACAAATTATCAACCTTGGATGGCATGGAATTGCAATTTCCATATAATGTTTTGCATATAAAACATTATTTGGGACAATTGCATATAGCTTGAAGATGTCATTACACAAAATAATATATGTATATAGTATTATGTAAATATTACTAGGAGTATAGTGTCCATTATTATATTTAATTATGCTTTATTTATATTTGGAACATTATCTTTCCTCAAGTGAGGCAAGTGGAAGCCTACAAGTGAAACAAGTGGAATTCTACAAGTTTGACAAGTGGGAAAGATGACTCATCCACCACTTAGTGAGGATTGTGACAAATGGTTTGAATGCCTAAAAAGAAGGAAGCTTGGTTGAAGACACTTGGGTGGGAGTTCAAATTTTTATCACCTATAAAAAGAGGGTTAGATTGCTTAAGATTTCATCATCTTTCAATTCAAGTTTAGTAGTGAAGGTTAGAAAGAGCTAATGGAGTTTGAGAGAGCAATGAGAAAGCCTTTTATTCCATATGTGATGGGATGTTGCCCTGAGCATGTATTGAAGGCTTATCTAAAGGCTAGATCTTGTGGAGCTCCAAAGGAGTGTCCTTTTATGGCTTGGTTGTCCGATGAATTTTCTTTTCTCACTAGAGGTTTGGATATAGAGTCCAATGTTTGGGGGCGATATCAAGATTGTTCCAAAGAAGAAGAAAAAGGAGAAGAGCCACCAACCTATGAAGAGTCATCATGGGGATGGGGAGAAGCTTTTGTCTCCCGAGAGGAAAATGAAGGACCTAATTGAGAAGAATAGAAGAGCTCATCTGAAAAGGCAAATGAAAAAAGTGCCTAAGAGAAAGCTCATGTAGATCAAGGGAAGAGCTCTACCAAGCCCGAGAGCAACAGGACCATCTTCATCACATCAGAGATTTCCTATGAAAAAGTTAGAGAGATGAGGATTCTCACTAGGGTAACCCTCAAAATTCAGTTTCCATCCCAAGAGTAGTCCATGAAGGACTTGATAACGTATAGTTTGTTGTGTACAGTTTAATTTTGCTTAGCAATGAGGTTTTTGTCCCATCACACCTTATGTGAAATGGGAATTTTCCTCAAAAAATATTTCTATTCAGCTGTAAAAATTTAGTGAAATTTTTAGTATGTTTTAGTCTTGAAATGAGGGGGCAGAAATGTTGGCACATTTGACCATTCCGTGGAATAGTTGGAATATTTTATTTAAAATTGGCACAATCCCTAGTTGTAAATTTGCAGTTTTAGTATTGTGAGTTGATGGGTATTTTTGAAGAAACATCCACTGGTAAATAATTTTGATGTTCAGGCCTTCTTGGAAAGCAAGATTAAAATTCCTTTATTGAAGATTGGAATAGCAAACAAAGGATGAAATTATTTACTGTAAAAAGCATACTCCCCACTAATGTTGGATAATGGATTATTAAGATCCACTTAAGAGTTGGAAGCATGCGGAAGATCTCATGAATGGATCACCAATAGGTTTAGAATTTCATTCAGTAAATTTAATTAACAAAGGATGAGAAGGTTTCTATTACAGAAAAAATCGAATAAAACAGCAAAACTATCAGAGATGTCGGCATCGACTTGGGCTTGGGCGTTACCCTGGGCATCGGCATCACTAGAAATGGCTCCAGATTCTCAAGGAATACTTTCAGAACCTGCGAGGGAGGACTGCGCGTGAGTGAAGGACAGATCGCCAATGGTGGGAGGATGCACAGTGACGAATGAGAAGTCAGCGGCAGATAGAAGAGAAGCCTGAGTCACGTGCACATCGGCTACGACCTCAGCTTTGACCAGATCTGGTTGAGGAAGGTGTAGATCTGGCAGAGGGAGGTGCAGCTAGTGGGCAAAGGAGCAAGTCTTCACCTCATCCAAGATTTATAGGGTTTCCAGGTATGATTGAGGGTTTAATCGACCCAGAGATGCCTCATCCGCGTACATCGAGGATGGTGGCAATTCCAGATTTCACAAATCCAATGGAAGCTTCTCCTTGAAGCACAACAACGCTGACTTTGATGGCGGTAGTGGCAGATATGAATTTTCTTTGCTCAAGGATAAAACACCTTGCAAAATTTTTGTATAATCATCAAAACCGGAAGAGCACTTGTGAGAGGCGAAGGTTAGAATGGTTGCAAAATCTTACAGGACATAGGGCGACATTTCCTAATGCGGTGGCTGAGCCTTCACCTATTATGGTAGTTGTTGGTAACGATTTTTGGTAGGGCAAGATAATTTGAATTAGTTGCTGGCAGTTCTAGGCCTGGCACCTTCACATTCGGGCTTGATATTTCGAATTTAAATTTTCTAGCCATTTTCATACAGGTGAAAGTGCACATGAATTATTTAGGATTAAGGTACCAGCAACATTTATGCCAAGGTAGATATTATGTTATCACCTTGTTTATAAAATCACTAAGAACTTCAATAAGTATTCTTCAAAATTTTAAAACAAGTAAAAAATGAAAGGCTATTAAAGCTATAATTGTAAACGATTATATGAAATTATTGGATTTATTTTTCAAAAGTAATATTTACCTCCTAACTTCCTAACTTCCTAAGTTAATACTCCCTAACTTGTTGGGCAAGTTACTTGGGAGAGAAGTTAGGTAAGATATTTTTGAATCTGTAACTTAGCTACCTACCTTGGAACCCTATAAAAAGGCTTCAGGGATCAAGGAAAAAAATGAATTTTTGGGAGGGAGGTCTCATACATCATACTTTGGAAAGCTATTAGCTATCACTTAGGCTCTCACTTGAAGACACACTTTGGNGTAAATTTTGTTATTGTGCAACGTGTGGGAACTGCTATTGGGATTGTTGTAAGAGAGCCTCTGCTTGTAGTCATGCTGTTAAACAATTCAATAGTCAAGAGGCTTCAGAAAATATTTGGTATTTTAATGGGACCATAATAGCTTCTTTTTTTCTTTCAAGTGAATTTCCGTGGTATTTCAATCAGAAATTGTCAAGTCTTTCGAAGGTTCTGTTGAATGCAATCATTGACATCTATTATCTAGCCAAAATGGAGTCTCGTATGTGGTAGTTTACGCAGAAATTTTTGGTAGCATAGTAGGATTGTCTTGAAGAAATTGCTTGTTTGAGCATTGGAAGTTTGAACAATTCATAGATATTGAATTTTGGATATCTTTATTGCAAAGTGTTTACTTGTGTCATTTTACCTTGTTGAAATATTTGAGGTCTACAAAAATCTTCTTTCTTTTCTTTTCTATCTATTTCCATCGAATCTTGCTCTATTTCTAGTTTTCTTGTGGAACTATCTCTTTCTCTGGGGAAAATTAGGAGTACATTTTCAGAGTTCTGCTCAAATGTTTTAACAAAATTTTATTTTTTACAAGTAGGTATTATAAGGACCGCATAGACTAGGTAGTTGAACAAAATAGGAAACTCTCAACAACTCACAGTACTTGGCAAAGTTGGCTGAATCTCTTTAAAGTAAGTCATTTGTAGTTTACACACAATGCAATCGTTACATTTTACACAACCACATGCCGCAACAGCACACGCACATGCTCACATTAACTACTGAGTTTATTTGGAGGTATCTGGGCCTTTGTGTTACTAGATACTAGCAGGCACCTAAATCCTGTTCGAGGACACTCGTTGGTAGTCGCATCCCAAACGGTCGCCAATGGAAAGGTGTTGATTTTTTTCCAAATAAAGAAAATGCTTTATTGCTAAAATATATAAGCATTTACCTCTATGAAGGGCCAAGATACAAGTATTGATAAAAAAAATATAAGTGAGGTAAAACTAATAATAAAAGCCTAGTCTATACATAAATTGTGGGTTTGGAGAGTGAAATTAAACTTTAGGAATGTAAATATATTGATGGTGAAGCTATAAGAGTGATCCAAAATCAAGTTAGGGTTAAAACAGGTTGTTTTGGCAAAGTGTCCCTAAGATTAACATTTGAGCTAAAACAATTATAACTACGGAAAGTAATGTTGAAGCTTGAAAAATTATAACTATAGTACTAATGCTAAGCTATAATATTCTAACTTTAGTGCTAACAGTGAGCTAAAAATATTCTAACTCTAGTGCTAACATTGAGCAAAAAATTTCTAACTATGGTAT
This sequence comes from Gnetum montanum, assembly GCA_015680685.1. Taxonomy (NCBI): domain Eukaryota; kingdom Viridiplantae; phylum Streptophyta; class Gnetopsida; order Gnetales; family Gnetaceae; genus Gnetum; species Gnetum montanum. The sequence continues at coordinate 701,338 of MNCI01036327.1, read as the reverse complement.
TTATGCTGAGCTAAAAATATTTTAACTCTAGAAACTAATATTGACATTATATTAACATCAATATTAGAGCTAGTAAAAGAAGCTACAATGGTTTTCAAGCATACAGGTAACACTGTGAGTTCTGATGCTTGTTCTTGTAATCTTTCAAAGTCCAAGAATATGCTTTAAATCTTAAGAAACTAGCTTTGAAATATTGGTTTCAATGTCATATTTATAGGGTTAGGATTTTCAAATTAAAGCTCATAGGTAAGTGAAGTTCATTGGAGTTCATCTAGAGTCCAAATTAGGAAATTTTGACTTGTAAACTTAGAAAGATTGGGCACCAACATAGAAAATTTTTTCTATTTTACATAAGTACTAGTCTTAAGCCACCAAGACCCTGTTTGATGCTTAAACTAATGTCAAATTATGTTAAGATGATGATGAGAAGCTTTTGAGGCTAGGAAATGATATCAAATATTGATTAGAAGTATCAAGGATATCACTTGTCATGTGCTAGAAGTGCTAACCCTCACATCAACAAGAACATTGGTAACACTTAGTTAAATTTTTATCATTTTGACCAAGTTGTAGTTTTAAGTTTTTAGAATCTTTTTTGGTTCCCAAATTGATGTTGAATTCTTCTAAGATAATGCTAATTATCCCAAGAGGTTAAGAAAGGAGATTTCATATCAATTACATGGATTAATGATATTACTTTACAAGGCTTAAGAATGGTGATGCTGACATTGACACTGGAATTTGTATGAATGTCAAAAACATGTAGAAAATGTTTTATAGTTTTTTTCAAGTTCAAGTTCTAAGCCTCTAGAACCCTGTTTAACACTTGAATTGAAGTCAAATGCTTTTGAGATGATTCAAGAAGCTTAAGAGGCATGTCAATGCTATTAAATGTTAATCTGGAAAGTCAAAGATGGTAATATTTGGATCCCACATGTGCTAACACTAACACTGATAGTGGCATCAAAATAAACATTAGTGAAACTTAGAAAAAAATTTCACTTTTCTAACTTATAGTTTTTGACTTTCGTGACCCCATTTGATACCTAAAGTGTGATGGAATTTCAAGCAATAAAAGAATTACTTGGTTATCTTGACGTCATAATAAATCATCTAATAAAATTTATATTTTTATAAAGCTTAGAAATTTCTCTAGAATTTGAAAAAATAAATTAATATAAAAGATATATAGAAACTAAGGTTATCTTATGTTCTTTCCAATCTATCCAAAATCAGGCTAATTCTAGTACTCAATTTTTTAAGATGATAACTCAAAAATTGTTTAGTTACTGATGCTAAAATGTTAACTTAATATTTTCTTAAATATTATCTTTCAAATAAATCTAGAATCACTTCAAATAATTTTGAGATGAGAAGAAATAATCTAATCATTAACTATCATTCATTCTAGTAAACTTTTGGGACTCTAAAAATTTGCCAAATTGTGGAGCAAATGTCTTTCAAATCATGACAGACATTGAGATGAAATTTCAGAAAAAAATAGCCACCTATTTTATTTTTCAAATAAATTTATAATCACTAAAAAATTTTCTAAATTACTAATATATGCTTAAAATAGTAAATGTTCCCAATTTTAACTGTTCCACTTCCAAGATCAAGTAAATAATAATGAATGATGTTGATGAATGTTGATAAATTGATGAAATGATGAAATATTGATGAATCAATGATAGTGAAATTATTACTGAAATTATGCTAAGGATTTCATAATGATACAAATTTCCAAGAGATGCCATGGATATATATGTGTGACATGTGGGACAAAGTTTACTAAAAATAATGCAATATAGTCCCAATGATGAAAAAAAAGCTTTAAAATTAAATAGATATATATGAACTGTAGTCAAAATAACATTACAACTATGAATCAATATGAAAATTTCCTATATTCTTATCAAAATAAACTCCTACTATATAATAAAATCAAAAGATTATTATCTTCTACTCTAAAAAGTCAATGATTCCTTCTTAGAATAGAAGGCATTCTTCATTCTTTATTTTTTTTCTTTCAACTTTTTTTTAATGCTTTGAATTCCTATAGATTTATTGAGTTACTTGATCTCATGAGATAAAATTTTTTTTCTAGTAATTCAGTGAGTTGCTCTTTTGAGATAATGTGAATGGGTTTGATGGTTCCTTCTTTCACTTCTTGCTTGATGTCAACATGTTTAGATTTTTTGTAATGCACATCGTCTTGGGATAGTTGAATTACTAATTTATTATCACAATAAAAATATTAAGAAAGATAAAATTCAACTCCTAAGTGTGAGAGAATTTTATTTGGCTGTAGTATGTATTAGAGATATTTGACCATAGCAATAGATTCTATTTCATAAGTGGATAAGCTGATTAATGATTGTTTATGTGATTTCTAGTATATTAAATTTTTTCCATGTATAATAAGAGACCTTGGTTTAGATTCTCAATCATCATTATCTCCTGTCCAATTAGCATCTAAATATGCATAAACCTTATTGACTCCTTTACTCGATTAAATCCCAAAGTTATAAGTTTCTTTTACACACTTAGGAAGATGCACAAGTTCTTGCATGTGAGATTGTCTAATATCTTACATGAATATAGATAAGTATGTTGTTGCATATTCTAAATTTAGTTTTCTTTGATAAAGAAACAAAACTAATCCAATCATGGTTCTATACATGATTACATTTATGAGAGGAATCTTACCTTTGCTAGTTAACTTTAAACTGTATGGTAAAGGAATATTGACTAGCTTCTCATTCTTTAGATAAAATTTTTTAATGATAGAATTTATGTATTTAGTTTGATGACTCTACATTTCCTCCTTGTCTTGTTTTATTAAATTCCCATAAAGTATTTAAATTCTCCAAGGTTCATCATTTTGAATTCAATTTTCATGTCACTCTTGAAATATTCTGCTAGCCCTTTATTGATATAAATAAAGATAATGTCATTTAAATATAGTGATATGATGATGAATTCATATCTTTCCTTCTTGAAATATAGTGATTGTTCAAACAAGTGATTTTGATATTTCTTTCTAATGAAATAGTTATTAATTCTCTACAACCAGGCACTCAATGCTAACTTTAGATCATATAGAGCTTTGTTCAGTTTGCACACTTTGTTCTCTTCTCCTTTGATAACATAACCTTTGCATTGGTAGATATATACTTCTTCTTTCTTATATATATTTATAAATGATAAGTTGACATCCATTTATTAAACCTTTAGATCTTTATGTGCTACTATGAAGAGAAAGAGCTTAATGGTTTTAAATCTGATCACTAGTGTAGAGATTTCTTCATAGTCAATGTGTATTTTTATTTGAATCCTATTTCCACAATTCTTTATCTATATATTATGAATTTTCATTTCTCATTTTACTTTGTTTTATATAACTACTTACAATCAATAACCTTTTTGTCTTTTGGTTTCTCAACTTATTCCCATGTGTTATTTCTTAGGATGACATTGTACTTTTTATCTATGAATTCTTTCCAAACTTCTAATTTCATGGATTAATTAACATTATTTGGTTCACTTAAGAGTGCTAAATATGCCTTATTAGTAATATTATGAGATCTTGTAGTTCTTCTTTCAAAATTTATGTCTAGCATTTAAGTGTGATGTTTATCTCTTTAAATCCAAGGTTTTGGGCTTTGATATGTATTTCATTTCTCTTACTATTTGAAACAATCACTTATACTAAACTTTATCCCATCAAATAGAACATCTCTTAAAACATACCATTTGTAATTCACTGGGTTGTAGCCCCTATATCCATTGGTCTAAGAATGGTAATCAAGAAAGATGCATTTCTTTCCTTTGTCTTCAAGTGTGTCAATGAATTATTTTTTGGTCTTTACATAGTAATAACATAAAAATATTCTCATATGACTTAGGTAAGGAATTTTTTTGTATACAAATTCATATTAATATCTATCTTCATTTTCTTTAATGATGATTTAATTAGAAATGTAATAAGTAGCTATGATGGTTGTACCCTAATATTGGATAGGTAGTAAGGCATACTTTAGTAAGCACCTTGCCATGTCTTGTATTGTGCTATCTCTTCTTTCAACCACTCCATTTCATTATAGACAATATCCACATTTGGTCTAATGAAAGATACCATTTTCTTTAGATAACCTATCAAATTATTTATTTATAAATTCACCTCCTTTGTCTAATCTGATGGTCTTAATCTTGACATTCATGAAGTTTTTAATTAGTTTATAGAAAATTTCAAAGTATTTAATGGCTTCATCCTTTTACTTCATATTGTAATTCCAAGTATATTTTAAGTATTCATATATTATAAGCATGATAATTTTTCCCTCTTCTTGATATAGTGGGCATTGGTACAATAAGATCCATGTGTAGGAGATCAAATGATTTTTTTCTTCTTTATCATGTGAGAGTTGTGAAGAGAATTGGCATGCTTTCCTTATATGCAAGTCTTACATTTTTCATAAGGAATATCTAAAATTGTTATTCCTATAGCATTTTCCTATTTACTCATTCTTTTAATTTTATGATAGGAGGTATGACCAAGCCTTCCATTTCAAAGTCTGGACTTGTTGAAATCCTCATTATCATTTTTCTTGACTTTATCTTTGTTTGCGATTTGATTAACTTATGTTCTAAGGACATGATTTTCTTAAGTAGTATGATTACTTATGATGTCTTATTCTTCATTGAGATAATCACATTCAAGGTAATATATTCTATTATTCAAAAATTTAATTTTCATGATTTCTTTATCATTGTGTTTATTGATAATGCAAAAATTACTCTTAAAATTGATACTATTTCCTTTATTAAATACTTTCTCAATAGAGATAAGAGAATTAGAAAGATTAGAAAATAATACACATTGGAAATGATGAATTTTTTTCTATTACTTAATTTAACTATACAATCTCCTATTCCTTCTATGACTAAGTATTTTTCATCTCCAATGTTAATGTTGTCTAGAATATTGTTTATTTTGTAATTTAGGAGATAATTTTTGTAGGGTCTCATGTGATTGAAGCACCCAATATCTACAATTAAAGAATATTACTTTATTTATTTAATTGAATTAAAGGATACATAATTTTTTAGCTCTTCTTCTTAAGTATCCTCTTGAGATGATGAGGGAGTATCTTTTTCTATTTGTAAAGTTTATCTCTGTATTGTTTCAAAAGAAATTATTTTCAAGCATTACTCAATGGTATGACATTTTCTTTTGTAGAAGTTGTAATATGATACTAAGTCTTGGATCTATGTTTCTCTTCTAGATTGATTCCATTTTCCTCTTCCTCTAGTTAAATCTCTTCCTCCTTCCTTGTCTTTATCTTCCTCTTTGGTTAGTTATGGAGGCTTGATCATCTTCACTAGATTATTTGTTCTTCTTCATAATTTCTAGGGTTCTGAATTAATCAACTAATTCATTAATACTAAGCATGTTGAAGTCCTTTGAAAGACTAACATTTTTCATCATGTTTTCAAACCTTAAATATATAGAGAGAGCTTGAACGTTTGGAATTTTTATCTATTGGTATATCCACAACCATATTCATCTATGTTTTTTTATGAATTCATAAATTTTAATAAATAAGTCTTTGACAATTTCATTTCTTCTAATTTCTAGGGCATGGAATTTTTCTTTGTATATTAGTTACTGCAATTGTTGATTTTTCAATCTTTTCTTGTATTCTAATTGGATATTATTCCATAGTTTGTTAACATTAGTGTGAAGACCATATATACTAGAAATAACTTATGAGATACTAGCTGATAGCATCATGAGAGCAAAATTATTATTCATCTTTGTTGTTTCATATTCTTTGATTTGTAATCTAGTGAAATATTCAAAATCATGAATGAATTCAAAACATGTTTCAAATATTTCGTATAGTCATTATGTTTAAGAAGACCTTTCATCATTATTTTTCATAGGCTAAAATATGAATAGCCATTGAAGATGATGGAGCATCTAGCTATGTCTTTTATTCTCATTTTTGTAGATGAACCTAGCACTTTGATACCAAGTGAAGAAATTTAAAGTAGAAAAATAATTCCTTGGTTATCTTAACTTCATAATGAATTAGCTAATAAAATTTATATTTTTGGAAAGCTTTGGAATTTCTTGAAAATTTGGAGAAATGAGGTACTAAAAAGATATCTAGAAGCTAAGGTTATATTATTTTCTTTCTAATCTATCAAAATTTATGGTAATTTTGGTAGTGCAAATTTGAAAGATGATAAATCAAAATTTTTTAAGGTTTTAATGCTAACATTTTAACTAAAAATTCTCACTTATATTATCCTTAAAAAAGTTCTAGAATCATATCAAATAATTCTGATATAGGAGAATCGAATTGATGATATCATGTATGTAATATCAAGTACGCAATATCACAATCCAACAATGATATCAGATACACGATATGACAACTCCTGTGTGAGCCTATAAATATATGTGTAGGTGCACAAGAGGAGTAATTCTAGGAATTCTTTGAAGTTTAGAATTAGTTAGTTTTAGAAGTTAGTTTATCTCTGTTTCTCTCTCAACCCTTTCTCCTAGTGCATGCCCACAGTGGGATGATTGTAATTGTACGACATCCTTTATTCAAGTGTGATGTATTTGGACATGCACATGACTAAAAATAAAGATCAAGATTACTTCATCATTGAAGCATTTACTTAGTCTAATTATTTAATTTTTATTTCTATTTATTGCTTTCGTAGTTAATATCTCTTCATCGTAAACTCCTTAAACGTGGAATGAGTACGACTTAATCATGAGCATTTAAGTATGACTACTTGGTAACCCAGTAGCATACCTAGGATCTATGCTTGGTAATCCCAGTACTAGTCATGCATGAGGTTCAAGATGTGTATGGATGATTAAGGAATATATTCTCATTGCACTTAGGCTAGCTTAGATTCTCTCTCCCTATCTCCTATTAGTTAACTCTCTCTTTCCTTTTCTCCTAGCTTAATTAAATATTATTTTCCATCGCCTCCAGGAGTAGCATTAGTTTAGGAACACATCATACACCTCACTCTAGATTAAACCATACATGATAAAGCAAATACTAGTCCAAGTGGAAAGATAGTGAACTGTGATTAGCGAGTAACTATCTAGACACCCCAACTAGCCCATCTACAAAGTTCAACCAAATCATGCGTGAAATGCTCATATTCATATGGTTGAGTGTAGGGGTACCTCGCCACTCATCATTGGCATCGTTGTCAAGGATGGTGCTAGTTATTTAGATTAGTTACATCATAGAAGATCACTATAACAAAGTATTCATGATACATCTTTTAGAAAAGAAAGTTAATTTTGATTAAGTCACACACAAATTCACACACAATGTCTCTCTCACAAGACTACGATAACGCAACAACTAGTAAGGCAATTCATTGGAGAACCAACGAACTATATGATGACAAAGATGAAGTTTGGAGTATCCAATTTGATGTAGGGGTTTCCTATAAACATAAATGAAGAAAACATCATTCCAAATCATGAATACATAACATACCTAGTGATGATGAACCCCTATTGGCCACTAGAAGCCTAATGGAAATACAAGAGGCTATTCAAATATCCTACAGGAATTGCAAAGAAAGTTTTCTACCCAAGCTCGACTTAAATAACTTTTCCAAATTCTCAAGAGGCTATGAATTAGATCCACAACAACATTTACGAGCCTTCTACAATTCTTGTGCATGGAACAACATTGATAATGGATGGCAAAAACTTAAGCTCTTTCCTCTCACACTTGTTGGCCAAGAAAAAATATGGTATAGGTCATTAAATCCAAAATCAATCCAACGTTGGCCAACAATGTTAGAGCTCTTCAACAAAAGATATCAAATTTATGCAAGAGTATCAGCCTTGAGGAGACAAATCCAAGAGTGCAAACAAGCACAACATGAACCCTTGGACATGGCCTTAGAAAGATATTATGCATTATTAAACAACTGCCCAGGCCATGAGTTCCCTAAGGAGAAGATAATATACCATATCATAGATGGGCTCTGTAATGAAACATGGGAGACCCTAGGGATATATGCCTAAGGTCAACTATATGAGCTATGAACCCATCAACTCCAAGAGCTTATTAAGCAGGTAGCAAAAGAAGAAGTGGAGTTATCTAAATGGGAGAATGTTGAGAAATCTCAATAGGCCCAAAAATCAAAAAGGGTCCATGATTTTAAAGAGGAGAAATCAACTCACCTCAAGGAGTTGGAATCATCTTTGCAAACACTACAATCATTAAAGGAAATTAAGGCAAAGATCAATAAGATGATGGAATGGATGCATGAAAAATGTGGAGAATATGCCAAGATTATTGGAGGTAGAGTCATGATGAACTAAGAAGTAGGACAAAATACCCTTAGATAATCAAAAAGAAGGGTTGAAAAAGATAAGAGCTCAACTGCCAATCATATGTATCAGTGCAACATTTGCCTATACGATCACCCCAAGGGCCAATGTACAATCTTTTCACATTTATAGGAGCATTGGTGAAGAGTGTTACATCCAAAGTTCATAGAGAGATATTGTGTTCAATCACAATGGCCCTTCTTTTAGCATGACCATAAGAGGGGATAGCACAATTTTGAGCCCACTATACCTTCCAACCCAACACAAGTCCAACACTGTGGTGCATCCTCCTCCACAAACCCAATGCCTTATGTTACTTCCTCAGGGCCATCAACTAGTACTCCAACAACCATACGGCCTAATGAATATACCCACTGAGGAAGAAAAATTGATCTTGCATACCATCTTACAATCAATGATGCCATAGTGGGTCAACCACTTATCAACTAATACACCTTATAACCTACCCCACTATGCCAACTTTAATCCAATGTGTGAACCCCAATGAGGAAAGTATGCTCAAGTCCCAATATTTCCAACATGCAAGGATTCCAACCTTTAATTTATTAATTCTACCCATGCTCAATCACTTAGCTATGGGGGGTATCACCCATTCTAACAATAGCAGAATTAATAAATATTTTCCTCTTCTTTAATTTTAGAACTTGTCGTTTTTCAGTTTTTCACTTTTCAACTTATTGCTTGATATTTTGCCTTTTTTGTATTTTTATCTTTTTACCTTTTTATAAGTAATCTCATCTAGGAATAAAACATTCATGTGAACCATTGGTTGCATTATTTTTTTATGCTATCAAGTCTCAAGTGACTAATTATTCAGCAGTGAGCCCACAACATCCGTTCACTGATTCTATTAATAGGAGATTCTACCCTAGGTACACTAATATTTGTAATTAAAACTTAAAGTAATTTTTTGTTATTGTGCCCAAAACGAAGAATGATGGACCAAGAAAGAATGGACAAGGTGTGACATCAAGGGGATTCTCTTTGGTGGCATCCATAGGGGTTATCATGCAACTTGGTTGTACTAAGGTCCTTGTAGGTCTAACAAAAAATTGGAGTAAAAGCAATCAAAAGGCACTCAGCCAAAATAAAATACAAATAATGCTATTCTAGATGGTCCCACTAGAAAGACATGCACCCATGCCTAAAGGTAGGTGGCTTCTCTAAATTAAGAAATACTTCAAAAGAAAAGTGCCACAAAGCAAAATCACTCCTCCCTTGTAAGAAATTCCAAGTGATCGTACGCCTTGCTGTCATGGTGCTCTTATGCCTGTCCATCATTGGATGAAGTATTTTGATATCACTGATCAAAGGAATGGACTTGGTTCTGATTTTGGAGTGACGAGTTAATGACACATTAATCATGCCTTACACTAAGGATTCATTGTGCCTTGGGTTAGCTACCTCATGTCCCAATCTCTACAATCCCTTCTATGATTTGCCTCACCTCACTATTCGTGTAATTGTGACTTGTGACTCAAGTAGCATGGAATTCATCTCTCATCACAATGATATCTACATGTGTGCATTTTGTGGAACTAGTGTAGATTACATTTAACCCTTCTAGTACCTACGGACATTTTAAGGTGGGTTATGCAAGGGAACTATAGGTTGGAACCTGCTTTGGGGAGGACCCACTTGCATAACCCTTGTATATTGCACTTATAACACATCTCCCACACATCATCTTATACCCTCTAAGTATTACCCATGTTCTTCTTTCCCTTATCATCCTTCTGGTTTAAACCTTCCTATGAGCTAACACATGTCCTTTTTCCCCCTACTCTTCATGATTTTCATTGTTAGATTTTACACCATTATACTCTTTATGCCTTCAAGACTAGTTTTTATTACCCTAGACCCCTTTACATTGACCTACACATCCTCAGTTTATACCTTGGAGCTTCAAAAAACTTTATAAATTTGTAAATTTTTCAACTACCCTATTTTTGAAAGGACATGATATCGGGTCCCCAATATCAAGTCCCCTCTAGTAGGTACGCGATATCGTGTTCTTAAAAATATATATATATGCTCCCCACCCCCCACCCCCCTTGCATGCAAATCAACATCATTTGCAACTGTTCACGTAGGGAAATTTTTTAAAATTTTCTTCTATGACTTGTGATTGTGCATCTCTTGCTTTGATAATCATAACTCACTTGCTGTGCTCCAATTTTCATTCCATTTGAACCTACTTGAACCTGGAATGTTCAACTTAGTCATGGGGGAGGGGTACATGCCAAATTGTGTATAAATTTTTTAAAATTCATCATCACCCAAAGGACACTATTAAGGTAATTAGTTATAAAAATAATAAACATGTGCCAAAACAATTTTATCTCCTTATCTCTATTAGGAAATTAAACTTTGAAACCACCTAAGCAAAGTGGACCAAATATTAAAATCTTTTGTGGACATTTCCATAAAAATTATTAACTTTAAAATCACATGGAATCAAAAAAAACTCATTAAGGTAAGAAGTAAGGTATAACTTAACTTTGGTAAGCAACCTTACTGATGATTGGCCTCGTGTGATTGTAGATGGTCACAAAGTGTGGACAACAAGAAGGTCCCTCTCAAGGTATGTTTAAGAAACCTAGGAGAGGTACAGGACATGTTCCTACCAAACAACACATAGAGTAGGAGGAACAACCATTCAATATCCATCAAGAAGTCCCTGCCACTATACAATTCGGATAGGTAGAAGGAGGATCTACTGTAGTGCCTAAACTAGGAAAATGCCTCACGTTGCCCCAGAATATGTCCAGGCCATCCATGAAAGGTGCACATCAGTTGCAGTGATTGTGGAATTGAACTTTGGACCTTTCACAGAATTTTCTCCTGAGGCCATTAAGAACCACCTCAAAGGGTCCCCATTATGCCCTATCCTCTCCAAAAGTGATGCCTAGTACATAGGAGAAACATACCAATTCTGGCACAATAAAGAAGAAGGCACCATAGTTGACATTTGTGGTGTGTCTATTGAATTTTCTATCAAAGCCATTTCAAAAGTGTTAAACCTTTTGAACATAGGACCAAAGATTGCTCATCTATCTACTCACTCTAATGCTGATGCATGGTGGGTTTGTTTAGAAAAGGCATATGGTAAGGAAGATAAGGCCTATGGAGAGTTGACATTGGAAGAGAATATATACTTTAAAATTGGAACTTATCACATCTTTTCCACAAACGGATTAAATATAATTTCAACATATGTGGCAAGAGTAAGTGTGATATTGATGGGAAAGGTTGATGCTAACCTGCCTCATCTCTATTTCATGGAGATCTTAAGGTGGTTTAAAGAACACAAGACAAAGAAGTTTGCATTGCCCTTTCCTTGTCTCATTAGGAAGTTGTGCAAGCATGTTGGTATTCGAGGATACACCAATGATGTCTTTAGAAGATCCCAAAATGCTTTCTATGCCAAACTTCTAAAGCCATCAACTACAAGGAAAAGTGCTAGTGAGACACTAGGACTAGAATAAGGGCAAGAATAGATGGTGGGGCTCACTACAACTCAACTTGTAAGGCCCAGCCAACTTCCAAGCATGGGACCTAGTAAAAAACAAGAAGCAGGGCCTAGCACGAGCCAGCAAGATCAACCACTACCACCGCCAAAGGATAACCGATTGTTGATGAGCCATCTTAGGGTGATTGCTAAGATGGTCAATTGGGGAATTCATGATGATGCAAATCTCTTTTGTGTCATCGACGATACCAAATGGCCCACTATCTCTATAGATTGTGCATGGGGCAAGGTGTCCATTCAGACAAAAGAAGGGGAGAGTTATTGATCATAGAATATTTTAGGGAATGCTACATCCTTTTAGGTGTAATTGAAGACTAGTGAAGGGGCCACAGTGATGGTCATATAGCACCAGGACGTAGCGGGAGCCACAAAGGTGATCACAGATCACATCAAGGAATCTTTTCACAACCCTTTTGTGCCACTGGTAGATTTCATAGGAGCACAAGATGCTCAAACTCTGGCCAGTCCCTCAATGACTCTTGTGGAGCATGAGGATGTGCTTGATCGATTGCTACAAAAAGGATAGGTGATGACATCCTTATTTGACATCCCACAGGATGTTACGCTAGCACAATCAGACCTCATCCCCACTAAAGGAAAGCTGGTCATGAAAAAAATAAGGATCAAGCATGTAGAAGCAAAAGTAGCAAGACTACAAGAAAGGTTCATAATCCTACAAGCCACATAGTGGAATTCCTCTTAATTTGTTCCTGCAGACCAACTAGACACCTTTAGGACCAAGCAACTCAATAAATTGCTAGTGGAAAATAAAAGGGTGGTTGAGGAAAAAGAGAAGGCTAACTGGGATGCCTCCTTGGCACAAGCACAACCTTATGCACATGCCAAGGCACTCAAGGCCTTACAAGAAGAAAATAAATAGCTTGTTGTTGACAATCCTCGGTTGACCTCTGTTGAGAAAAAAAATAACATTCTTGAAGAAAATTTCTAGTGATTGCGAGAACAGTTGATCAGCATAAACCAGGACATGAACCATTTGGCTAGAGAAAATTGAACCCTCTCAATGGAGGAGGTACACGCTATCTATTAGAAGATGACCATTGAAATAAGCATGTGGCAGAATGATGCCAAGTAGCATGAAAAGTTAAAAGAGCACTTCCAAGACCAAGTGGCAATGTACAAGCAAATCATCAAGAAGGAGATCCATGTGGCCAAGGCCCACCTCAATGATTTCAGTGCTCAACACACTAATTGGTAGGCCATATTTGACACATATGCATTTTCCCACTAGGCGAAACTTAAAAGTTGGGACCTGAAAATTTAGGATCTCACAGAGTACATGGAGTTGGAAAATCTGTAGTATGTCAACCTAGCCATGTTGATAGTAGGGGACCTGAGGATAGAGCTTGAGAGGTAGGTAGCCACCACCTACACCAAGTATGAAGCATAATTTGCAGAACACAAGAAAACATTGTAGAAGCTAGAAGTTGTAAATTTTGAATTAGAGGTGGTTAAAGCAAGCTACCAAGGAAAAAATATTGCAATGGACTTGGCTTAATGGCTTATAGATTTTCAAGAGTACAAGGATAAAACTAGAGCCTATGAGGAGGATCAACAATTTTTTGTAGCCTAGTACGTCAAAGCAAACAAAATGTTTTTACAAATACTATGCCCATGGGAGGTGCTGACTCCATCAAATATTGGAGCATCATCATGGATGACACAGGATCCTTGAACTGAAGAGGAAAACCTCTAGGCACTATTTTAATGTCATCAAATCCCAAAACCTATAGCACAAGACAAGGAGAAGTAACCAATGGAGAAGCCACCTCCACCACGAACCACATGAGTTCCACCCAATTTTTTAATTTTTTGATTTTTGCATATTTTGTGTTATGTCCTAATTCTGTTCTATTGAGCTCTCCATTGTAGCATGAATAAGTTCCCTATCAATCAATAATCCTATACCTATCCACTATTTAATCAATGGGGCTTGTTCTCATTTTGACTCGAGGACAAGTTTTCATTCAGTTGTGGGGGTATGGTGAATCATGATTCATTTAGCCACAATATCATATCCATGATATTGGGTACACAATATCATAGCCCAACAATGATATCAGATACGCAATATGATAACTCCTATGTGAGCCTATAAATACACATCTAGGTGCATGTGAGGAGTAAGCCTAGGAGGTCTTTGAAGTTTAGAGTTAGTTATTTTTAGAAGTGATTTTATCTCTCTTTTTCTCTCAACCCTTTCTCCTAGTTCATGCTCATAGTTTGATGATTGTAATTGTACAGAATTCTTTATTTGAGTGTGACGTACTTGGACACGCACATGACCAAAAATAATGATCAAGACTACTTCATCATTGTATCATTCACTTAGTTTAATTATTTAATTGTTATTGCTATTTATTACTTTGTTAGTTAATATCTCTTCACCCTAAACTCCTTAAATGTGGAATAAGTACGACTTAATCACGAGCATTTAAGTGTGACTACTTGGTAGCCTAGCAACGTACCTAGGATCTACGCTTAGTAATCCCAGAAGTAGTTATGCACAAGGCCCAAGATGTGTACAGATGATTAAGGAATGGATGCTCATCACACTTAGGCTAGCTTAGATTCTTTCTCCCTATCTCCTATTACTTAACTCTCTCTTCCCTTTCCTCCTAGCTTAATTAAAGATTATTTTCCATTGCCTCTAGGAGTAGCATTAGTTTAGGAACACATCATACACCTCTCTCTAGACTAAACCATACATGACAAAGCAAATACTAATCGAGGTGGGAAGACAACAAACTGTGATCAATGAGTAACTATCTAGATACCACAACTAGCCCATCTATAGAGTTCAACTGGATCATGCATGAAACACTTGTATTCGTATGGTTGAGTGTAGGGGTACCTTGCCATTCATCAAGGGAGAAATGATCTAATTATTAACTATCATTCATTCTCGTAAAATTTTAGGACTCAGAAAATCCACAATATTGTAGAGTAAATTTATTCTAAGTCATGATAGATATTGAGATGATATTTTAGAAGAACATAGTCACCTATTTAGCTTTCAAATAAATCTAAAATCAATAAAAAATATTGCAAAATGAATAAGATATGATAAAAATAATAAATTCCCCCAATTCTAACTATTCAACTTCCAAGATTAAGTAAATAATGATGAATGATATTGATGATTGTTAATAAATTGATGAAATGATGAAATATTGATGAATTGATGATGAACTAGTAAAATTATTACTAAAAGAATGCTAATTATTCCATTATAAAAATTTCCAAGAGATGGCTTGGATATATATATGTGACAAGTAGGGTAAAGTTTACTAAAAATAATATAATATAGCTCCAATGACCAAAAACATTTTTAAATTAAATATATATATGTGGATTTTGGCCAAAATAACATTCCGACTATCCAACAATCTAGAAATTTCCTATATTTTATTGAAATAAACTTATATTATATAATAAAAATAAAAAATTATTATCTTCTACTCTAAAAAACTAACAAATTGATATTCATTTCTACCAAGATGATGTAAAGGATCCCAAGAAGTCAAGGGAATGTGTTGAATGATGAGCTTAATGATCAAGGATTATGAAATGAAACTTTTGAAAGTATTAATGTTAACACTAAACTAGTGATAAGGTCACAAAGTTGTCAATGACGATATCATAGTTACAATATCATATATGTAATGTCATGAATGTGTTATTGTATCTCATGATACATTATCATAGAAATGATATCATGGGGTGCATGCCAACATATAAAAGCAATACTTATTCTCATGGATCTACAAGAGATTTGATAACATAGTAGCATAACTCTTTCAGTTTGTTTTTATGATTTTAGCTTTCAGTACATAGTAGTGTGTGCCCACAATGTGATGTTAAGTGATTGATAAAAGTCTTTATTTGAGTGTGATGTACTTGGATGCATTGCATGACTAGAAATAAAGATCAAGATTATTTTCCATCATTGTAGCAACACTTAGTTTTATTTTTTCTTTCATTTAGTTTAATGTTTACTATTTTCATAGTTACTTATTTACTTTCTATGCATTTTAACATTAATGTCATTAAGTGGAATGAGTATGACTGATCTTGAGCACTTAAGAGTAGTTACTTGATAACCTAGTAGTACTATCACTTGGTACACCTAGTAGTGTGGTACTTGGTAACCCCAGTAGTAGTTGCATGAAGTCCAAGGTGTGAGCAAAAGATCAAGACTAGTTGCTCATTGCATAGGCTAGATTAAATTTGTTTACTATGACTTAGATTTAGAAACTATTCCATTTACTCTATGTTCACTAGGTGTAATATGGAAAATATTGCATCATCTATCATATACCTCATCATGAGTTAAACCATACGCATTGAATTTACTAGCTCACATGGGAAGACAACAATCACAAACTCTAATCAGTTACTTGCATAGTTACATTACCTTGTCTATGCAATTTGATCGAGATCATGTGTGAATATTTGTATCTCATAGGGTTGGATGTTGGATACTCCACCACTCATCACCTAGCATCAACATCAATGTTAGATCTATAGTTAGGAAAATTTTTAGAAATTTTTCAAGTCAAAAATTTGAGTATCCAAGATATACAAACTAACCCTAAAATAAACTAATATGATGGCTTATGACATCAAGAAGCCTACATACATATGAAAAGATATAAACTGAAGATGTGAAGTGTTATGGAGATGCTAGAGGTGTTGTTGAAGGTGCTAACACTAACATTGATGTTAACATTAGCATCACCTCCAAAGTTAGAAATCTTTTGATTTTAAGGGTCCCAAGGTTAAGTTGCAAAAATGTTAGGATTTATCTCCTAGTAAGTTGTGAGGCCTTTGAAGAGCTATATGAGGCCTCACAATAATAAAATTTGAGCAAAAATGTAGTTTTTATGCAACTAACATGGAGAGGGTGATCTAGGGTTGTTGCTAACATGATGTTAGTGGTTGACAAGGAATGCTGATGTGGAATTTGTATCACCTCTAATACTTAGAAAAATTTTGACATGAAAACATTTCTAGGATCACTAAGAAAGGTGTTCATAAGCTAGGTTATCACCTAAAATGATCCTTGGAGGCCTCTCGAAGCTAAAATAGAGTCTTGTAACACCATTTTAAGATCTTTTGGTGCTTAAACTTGTATGTAAGAATGTCAAAATGGCACATGTCTTGATCATGGTAGAACTGGAAGAGTGGATGTGTGTAAGATTAGGAGCCATTATTTTTGTGAGAAAGAGAGTTTTACTATATGAACCTTGTACTAATTTTTATGGGCAAGTAAGTTTTCTAGTCTTATTCATAGGTGCAGAAACCATCCTAAAGGAAGGGCATTTTTAAGGCTTATGCTCATAGCTACTAGAAGTATTAACAACTTGTATGTTAATAACAAAGTGATGTTCTCTTATTAATGTTGTGGTGGATATTCTCCCTACATTGTTCGTGTTGGCACATGGTGCAAAAGTGTATGAATGTATTGAGAATATGATAGATGATTATAGGAATAGGATGGTGATTCCATATGAGATGTTGCAAGGTGATGATATTTAGGAGGGTAGTAATATTAATTTGAGGCATGGTAGTTGAAAGATTAAGCAAAATAGGTTGTTGAACATAGTATTCATAAGGACTTAACTAGAAATAAGGGTATTGCTACCTTGCTGATGGCATCTCCATTGATTATGCATTTTACCACTACTGATGATAATAGTCTTAAGGTTGAAGAGGAGTTATACCTGAATAGTAGTATTGGTTGTAGGATTATCTATAACTACCTTATGAATAAGGTAAGCTCTTAGGCATTCTCTTTTTCATGAACTTAATGTTCAATTCATAAGTCCAAAACTCTTGTAGATTTAACATAACTAGAAAGTAGCTCTTTGGATGTTTTTATTAACAAATTCCACATCCATCATTCTCCTCTAAATATGAGTCTACAACTTCTTCCATAGCTATAACTTTTCCTTTTTACCAATAACTATTCCTACCTATTTTATTATTCTTCTTATTCTTCCTATCTTGGTCTCTTACCCTTGTTTTTTCTTTTCCTCCATAATTTTTATAGTTATAAATTTCTCATTTATTAATTCCCACATCTTATTACCAAGGTTTTACATGAAATAACCTCATCAATAGATGCTTTTTATTTTTGATCATAGATGCAAGCCTCCTTAGTATATAGAGTTGATTCTTGGTTATACTCCTCTATGTCAAAGTTGCATAACAAAAGAAAAGGTTTTTTTTTTAATGATCAGTACATTAAGCAATCAGCTTGTTAAAATAAAACAAGCAACAATAATTAATTATAGATATTGAATCTCATTTAATTTCTTAAAATTGATGATAAAATGAAACATTTGATTTCTGAGAACTAAGAACTAAGAACTTATGAATAGAAATACTAAAAACATGAGAAATTGATAATATGAAGTTGAAAACATATTAACTAAAGATAAAAACAATTAGAACTTATGAACATGAATGAAAACTTGTAAATATTAAAACTTGATATTAAAACTAATAACAGAATAAAAGTGTTTAGAGGTGGAGATGCTTAAGCACACACTCCATCCCTTAGGGGAGATTACTCCTTGCTTGACTTACTTCTCATAGCTTAAGAATGATCCTCTTGAAACATGATCTCTTACTCAACCATATGTATAAACACACACCTCCTTATATAGCTGTAGGAGGATGGTAAACTCAACCTTGGTTAGGAGAGGTAATCTAGGTTAGTCATAGGTTATATTAGGGTCAAATGTAGGGGTAGGTGTTCCATGTGATCACACCAACACACTAATTTAAGTACATGGGAATGCATATAATGCTTTTAAAATTTAATTTTTGAAAATAAGAATCCTAAACATATTGACCTCATTGACACACAAGGTACAGGATTTTATCTTCAATAGAAGATAATAAGAGATGCATTAAGATCCTATATCAACTTCACAAGTTCTTTTTCCTTGGTATTCAATTCATGATCTTCATTTCTATTACTTCAATCTCTATCAATCTCGATCTCTTAATGTTGTATGAAACACATAAACACCCTATAATTTCTAATACTTTACACAGTCCCTTTTGCATCGTTCTCTTTCTTCATTTACCACTTGTTCAATCAACCTTTATATATGGTAAACTCTAAGTTCTGGCAATCTTCCTTAGGTATAGACTCCAAGGGTCTTCCTTATTTTGTTTCAAAACCCATTGATGATGTAATTAAGCTACTCATGTTGACAAAATCTATTACTTAGGCATCTATGCAATAGAGAATAGTATCTTCCTAGATCACATCATGCTTCTAGTATCTATTTAATGTGATTTTTTCTTTGATGCTTGTGGAGGTATTCTTACTACTTCTCTAATCTTAATCATGCTTCTAGTAGCTAATAAAGGTTCATCATCATCAAACATACCATAGTCATAGTCATAATATTTATCTCTATCAGCCCAATAATTATGGTCTCATCTATTCTCCCTTTAATACATTTTATCCTGTATTCAATTCTTATTTCTATATCTATATCAATTCCTTGGTAAAGCTTTATCTCCATGCCTTTGTTTAACATCATTAAAAATAAATGAATAAGATAAGGAGAAAGAATATGGTGAACTAGAAGAATCTCTCTCTATGGTTTCTTGGTTCATCTCTTCTAATTCTACTAGAGGTTCTAAGCATTGAGGCCTTTTATATTTGAGTACTTGTTCCATCACCTTTGATATTATTTATGATATTTAAGCATAGTCTTTGCTAGTAAGGATCTAAATGATCATATGATACCCTTGGTTGCAACGGTTCACTCCAATTTTCTTTAATATGAATCCTATCATCATTTACACCAACATGCTCATTGCTTAGTAGACTATTGAACCTATGTAAAGAAATCATGTTTTAGTTAGTAATATGTATGTGTGACTTGAAATATAAAATTTAATAAGAAGATAAATCATTAATTCTTTTATAGTGATGTTTATACTATAACTAATCTAGATCACTAGCATCATCCTTAGAAAGAACATAAATGGTAATTGATGAGTTCTCTCAATGTCCAACCACACAACCTACAAGCATTGCTATAGACTATATTGTAATCTATGCATATAACTAGCAAAGTACCTAGATATCTAAACATAAGATTGTAGGTCATTGTCTTCCTAGTTATACTTGTAGTGGCCCTTAATATGTATAGTTAAGTAGAGCAGAGGCATATTATAATTGATGTTGTTTGACCATGAACTAAACTACACAATAGTAATGAAATTAATTTCTTAATCTAATTAATAATAAAATTAAATCCTAGACTACCTAATGACAATGAGTGTCTATTCCCATCTTATCATACACATCCTAAACTCACATATTGACTACTAGGATTACCAAACATTATGCTACTAGGTGAAGTAAGTAATAGCACTACTAAGATTACCAAGTGAACATATGTTTATAATTAAAATTCATCACACTCATTCCACTAGATTTTATATACTAGGGAAAAGTAAATATTGATATATTTATAAGGAAAATAAATTACATTAAAGGTAAAGTCTATTCTAAGTCAATGTACTATAATGAATGGGAATCAAACTTAATATGGCCAAGAGGCCATTACCAATCATAATTTGGTAACGCTAATTTTGTCCATAACGCTGATTAACGTTGACTTTCCAGAGGCCATTTCAGTAATGCCAACTTTGTGCATAATGCGGACGTGTCATGAAAGATTACGTTGTGTTATGAAAGGTTATGTTTATTGAAAAACAGAAATACACATGCCAAATAGAATGTGAAAATAGTGCACGGAGTAGCAGTAGGAGGAGGTTAGATCTGCCAGATCCGTGGCCTTGACTGTGGTTGCAGCCACGACTGCATCCGTGGCTAGAGGCACCACCCCCCACCGCCTCCACAAAGTGCCTAGAACATGTCCTTGTCCATGTGCTCTATTTTCATTGATGGGGACATGTTAATAGCGGCAGCACTCAGACCTGTGGTGGTGCTTTAGACGGCACAAGCAGCGGCCCACTCACCACATGCTGCAACACACACGGTTTCAACTGTAACTACAATGCGTAGGGTTTTCAGGGTGCACTGGGCAATGAAAGTTGGTTTCACTGCAATAGTGCTCAACACGATGGTGGTGGTTTTAGGAGGATCAACCACCGCAAATTGAAGATCGTGCGCTGTCGCTGCTGCCATACGGTGGACATGTGTGGCTACCACGGAGGGGTTTTTGTAGAGGCAGAGGTGCAGACGGAAGTTCTATGCACAGAGATCTATACTGACCCAGAGGCGAAGGGCCAGATCTCAGCCGATCCAGCGGTGAGCTATCTTGAACACCTCAGGAGGCCAACATAGTGCGGTCTGCAAAAGGTACAGAAACTATAGGAGAGCACGTGATTGAAGAACATGCATCCCTAGGAAATCACACATACACGAGTGCCCAGAACATGTCCTCATCCATCTTTGATGCATTCCTTTCTGGGCTAGATTCAAAACGTGAAGGGCGACCAGGGCCTAAAATTCCAGATCTGCAGCTAAAACCTACAAAGGGCCTCTACTGTGACCACAACCAGCACATCTTCCAGATCTGCTAGAGCCATGGCCTTACATCCGTGGCCAGCCAGAGCCAGAGCTTCCATCTGGCCATGACCCCCCGCTGCCTTCACAGAGCACCCAGAACACGTCCTTGTCCATGTGCTACCTTTGAAGCACGGTGCCTGATGCGTTCACTAGAACCTATTGTCAGCGGCCAGGCCATGTGTGCGTGCCAGGAAGCTGAAGCCTCCGCTGAAAATATGACCGCTGGCAACCACGGTAGGGTAGGTGCCGGCCGGAAAAGCATGCATATGGGAGGCTCCTGTGATGGCACTGTACAGCTGGCCTAGGTTCTTGATAAAGAAGTAAAGAAGCACTTGATAATCTTACAAGAGTTAATGCCTTGATCATGGTGGGTGTGACAGAAACGTCTCTGTGAGCGAGATTCTGCAGCATTCCGATAAAAGTGGTATCATTTGACGAATCCAATCATTTTACGAGATTCTGCTCAAAATGTTTTCTGTATACATGACTTTTTTGTTGAAAATATTATCTGTATACATGACTAGGTTTACATTGGTATAGATTCTAATAAAGAAGCTGCAGTTTCAAAATTTCACTTTTAATTATAAATTCAAGAAGGATTATACGACCACAGGTGTTATATTATTAAAGTAGTTTTACCGACTGTTGCATCATTTTAGTCAAGTTGAACAAGCGACAACAGTATATCACTATATTGCTATTTATGTTGCCTTCGATAATAAGCATTACTTTCCAATACTTTTTTTCCCTTTTACTTTTCCAAGAGCACACGATTAAATATGATGTGGCAGCAGCATTAGTATGCTCCAAACTACTGGAATTAAACTATCCCATTTGCAGTGATATTTCCTAGTGCAAATGGCTCAATAGCACCTGAATAAAAAAATGTTGAATATAAATATTTAGTTTTATATCATTGCAATGCACCGTGTCTTCAAATCTTCTGCAAAAAATAAAATAGTTGTTAATGTTGAAAGAAAGTCGAAAAGAAATCGAATTGGCAAATGGCTCAGTGGCATGTGAAAATCAAAAAAGCTGTATATGCTGTTGTATATATGTATAGTTTACAAAATTGGTAAAATAGAAAAAAAAAACACCCTAATTTATGGTAAAAAAAAACATAGAAAGCATTGCATTCCATTTTTCTTTTTTGATTTCCATCGCCATAGCTACTGGGTTGCGCTGTTGTTGAAGTTTTTCTAATCCAATGATAGTTATGCTACTGCCATTCTTGTATTTCAATTGTCAACAAAATTGAAGATCAAAGAAATTGGTGAAGCTTAACCTTGCCGATACAAGTTTCCACTTGATGGTGCAATTTTAATGTTTAACTCCATTTAAAATATTCTCTTCTTTCTAGAGTAATTACAAAGATCAAGGATATTTCTAGTCTATTTGGTAAGAGGGACACAGACTATTGAATTGATCCCTCAGAGAAGATTCTATTTGCAGGAGTAGTGGATGGCCAAAACATTTGGGAAAGGACCTGGCAACTTCCTTGGCTATTCTAATTGAGAGTGATGATTTGCAACAACAAAGATTTAGAGTTGAGAAATAAAACTAATAGAGTTTAATTACTTGCTAACCAAATGGTGTCATAAACATGGTAAGTGATTCATATTTATAGGCATTTATTGTAATTGCAACATTGTATTTGTGACATAGCATCCCAACCTATGATATTGTAGATGCGATATAGTAGATGCAATATGATATTGCAAATGTGACATTATAGAAGTGATGTCTTAACTAACTAATATAATTTTCATTAAGTTCTATGATATTCAACAAACGATGTTTCATAAAGTATAATGGTTTTTTCTTCTAAATATTTAATAGCTTTCTTCACTGATCGTGCGTATTCAATAATAGGACATAAATAAGGATTTGTTTCTTATATGAGAAAAAATGTCTTAGTTGAATTTCTATTCGTTGTGTGGCTCATACAAAATCACTAGTAGTAACATAGTAGATGCATAAGAAAAGCATTTTAAAATTACAATTTGTTGTGAAGGTTACAATTTTAATATATTTATAGTTTTAATAATCTTTAAAGAGGACCTACAAATTATCAAAAGTATTACTAACCATGCAAAAATTGGACATATTAAATGTTTTACAAATTCATTTAGTGATATGGTTATCAAGAGAAGTAATTATTAGAGTAGTTAAACTTATATCTATTTTACTAAACTTATAGAAATCTAATAGAATGCTATATATAATGATTAGTATTTATTCATTTCAATTATATTTACATATACTTACAAATAGTTTATTAGACATGAATAAGTTAAATTTGATGCTTTAAGAAGAATGTATTAATAATACTGCTATTAGTTTTAGATTAGAAATGATAGTTGAGCCATTAAGAAAATCAAATTTAGAAAAAGATCATTTTGGTATTGCTACAACTTACCTTTCAAAATTTGTAATTGATTGTAAGGATGAATATGTTTTCAATAATATAGATAGAAACATAATTGATAAATATGAGCTAATTTATTGTGAACTTACAATTAATGATATAAAGTTCTATAAAATGAATAAGAAAGGATGAGGCAATTTATAAAAGGTGATTTTGAAAGGTGTAAGGATATCACTATTCATTATGTTTTTTCTATTGTTGACACATTAAATGCATGAAAGAAAAACAAATGAATGATTTGATGAACTTTCAAGATATGTATAACCTTTACAAAAATAAAATGATGAATTTATGTAAAATAATTTTGTATGCACTATATGGAACATGTGGGGATTATAGAATGGTTGATGCACAGAAAACCTTTGGAAAAAATAAAATTTGACATTCAATTTTTTCTCACTTTAAAAAATTCAAGTAATATATTTTGAGTACTCCAACTAGTATTTTGCAAGGCTAGGATGATGATGATGATTCTTTAAATGTATCTCAAATATATAATTCTATGAAAGGCTAAGATGATGATGATGATGCTTTCAAAGTATCTCAAATATATAATTCTATGAAAGGTTAGAATGATGTTGTTGTTGCTTTACAGATATCTCAACTATATACTTCTATGAGATTTTAACATTTCTTCTACATGTAAGATCTAGATTTTCTTAGAACTAGTTATAGGATGCATATGTCAACCAACTCTTGAAGCTAAAATACTTTACAATAGGTGTAATTATTTTTTGAACTTACTGTTGACATTTGGTATTCAAAACATTAAGGAAAATGGAGTACAAGGATTTTTCTGTGGTTTTTGTGTTTACAAAAGCAAAAGCAAAGGACTCAAGGACTCACAAGTGAATTTAGGATCAAAAGGAATCAATGGAATATGGTCGAATATGAAGAATTCAAGAAAAATATGTCTATTTTTATTGAGGATAATTCCTAGATGTTTTGGCATGTTTTAGAGTGTTTATAACTCATTTTGATGAGTCTAAGAGGTTATAAGGTCTATGGGGACTTGTTTAGAGGCATCTAGAGGCTCTTGCCATATAAAAGAGCAACTTCATTTTTGGTCCCTGCAAAAGAGACGTCTTTTCCATACCAAAGATGTCATTCTAGTAGGTAGCATAGGCAAAGACGTCTCTACAAAATAGTAGACTTATTTCATCAAACAAAGACATCTTTCATCAGATAAAGATTTCTTTATAGAATGAGGACAGATTTAGATAGATGCCTCCCATTAGATAAAGACATCTCCCATCAAACAAAGACATCTTTCCCAAACAAACGCATCTTCCTAGAATAGGTGGCAAATTCAGAAATACATCTTAGGAATGAAGAAGACATATTCTATGACCATTAGTAACCATTTCCTAGCCATTGCATGAGTTTCAAGATAGATTTAGAAACATGGCAACTATAAGAAGACATAATCTACATTGGGAAATATGCAAGCTTGTGTACAATCATTGTCAAATCATTTTTTTAGTATTGTAATCTCTATTACTTCTCATTGTATCATCATTTGTTCATTGTAAAGTGTGTTGCACCTCAAAGTACAAGGATAAACATACTAAGTTGCATTCATCCCTTGTAATTGTTCTCTCTTGTTAGCCAGTGTTATTGAAGTGCTTCTTGTAGGAAGGCATCTTACTTGAGCTTGTTGAGGTCCTACGAGATTAAGTTGTTGGTTCTACAATACAATGCTTTGGAGTAGAGCTCAAGGTTGTAATGGTTGTAGAAGCTTGAAAACCACATTCGAAACCTAATGGGACCTTTTGAGGTTGAGTGGCTAGTGTTGTGGCATAGCACTTTGAAGTGAGTCTTGAAGATTGTACAAGGTGTGAAACCTTAAACCACATTTTAAGAGCAACAAAGTCCAAAGGTGTGCTAGCAATCTATGCTCCATGTGTGAACTACTCAAGTTGGGAAACCACATTAAATTTAGTGTGTGCACTTTTTTGTTACAANATCTTTATCAATTATTGTATCCAATCCTTGCATCATATATGCCAAAAAGGTAAATATTTCATTCTATTTAGAAATAAAAGTATCTACTCTTGTAAGCTTAATAGTATTTGTGATATTGATGAAAGGTATGAAATATTTTGCAATGAGATTCTTTCTTTTCAAAATTTATGCATTGAGATAAAAGATGCTTTACATGTTAAGGAAATAAAAATTAATGTTCTTAATGATGAATGTTTTTATCTCAAGAATGAGAACTCAGACTTTAAGGTTGAGATTTGAAAACTAACCAATGTGATTGAGAAAATGAGTAAGAGCTTCAAAGTCAAGGAAAGAGGTAAAAATTTTTCAAGTTCCAATTTTGATTTATCTTCAATAGAATGCTTGTTATGTGATGGAAGAGGCTATGTGGTCTCTAAATGTCCTAGTAATTTTAGGTTAAAGGTAAAGAACATAAGTGATAAAGAGATGAAAAAGGAAAAAAATATCTACACCAATTGGGATGATGGAGACCAAAGAAAGATGGAGGATGATGAAAAAGATTCACATCTCATCTATTTGGCTCTCACAAGTGATGATGTTGGTACCTCAAATGATGAATTTGAAGATGAAGATAAAATCTATCAACACTAATATCAAAGTATTTTGAACAAACAGCAAGAAGCAATGGATCAAGCCATCTCTTCATTAAAATTAAAGATTTTAGACCTCACAAAAAAATCTCAAACCTTAGCGCTAAGAATGAAAAACTCACCAAATTCAATGACCAGGTTAAGAAAGAACTAGTAGATGATAAACTTGTAAATGAGAGGTTGGTCAAAGAAAAGGAGTTCCTTCTTATGGTTCTAGGGCAAGGAATAAGTCCACATGATAAGAGTGGGCTTGGATGTTGTACACATGAAAAAGCATGTGCACCAACTCCATCACAACCTAAGGCTACTCCAAAGATTGAAGAATCAATGTGCACTACATCTAAAATAAGAGTAGCTCCTAGGATTTTGAGCACTACATCCTAAACAAGAGCATCTCCTAGGTATGATCACTTTAACTACTATACAAAGGTAAGATGTTATTATTGTCATAAATTTTGGCATAAACAATGGGAGTGTAATTTAAAATATTATCACATGAGCACTTTGGCATATCATAGGATTTGTTGGTCTTATATGAATGTGCCTAGAAAGGAGTTTTTATAGGGTAAAAAGGATAGGCATACAAATTAGAGAGGAGTCAAGAATGATTGGGAAAATCAAAAGAACAAGGGAGTTCGAAAAGTTTGGAGAATCTAGAGGAAGGAAACTAAGAATGAGAAGACACTATCTAGCCAATTTGTGAAAGGGAGAGAAGCCTTGAAAATTAAATAATTCTATGCAAAAAGAGAAACCTCGAAAGAGGAATCTCATTCTCTGGCACTCTAGGTACCTTAATTCTCCATTAGCAATCAAGGTAAGTAACAGTAAGTGTAGTTGTAATCATTATACCTTGAATTGATTAGAATAGATTAGTTTATGATTGAGTGGGAATTGTTGAAGTATAATATGCTAATTGTTTTTGTTATTTTTAAATTTTTTATTGGTAAATCATGTTTTGGACTCTTAACTAGAATGTATTAATTTCAAGTGGACTAAAGACTATGACTGAAATTCATGGACCAAAATCTTTTCATTGAATATTCATTGTGTTTCATATGATTTGGCTTCATTCCTTTCCTTTGAAATTATAAAGTTCAATTTCTTTTAGAATATTTTTTGATGCATGATGATTAAATCATTTAATGTAATTTTTCATAAATAATTCCTTGAGCATATGAATTATTTGCTATCTTTATCATTAGGTTATACTAATTAAAGGAATTTATTTCAAAAGTCTCTAAACTTGATCTTCATATGGCATTCTAGATTAATGGAAACATCTCCTAGCTCTTGTGTATGCATGAGCACAATGTGATTATTCTTATGATTAAATGAAAGTTTGTGGTACTTGTGAATTTTTAAAAGTTTTTATTAAAAAATCATCTTTTGATATACTAGTTTCTAGTGATTTAAAATTCTTACATAAACGTCATGAATTGACAAGCTTTTTGCCTTGAGATATGGGTTTACTC
Organism: Gnetum montanum; assembly: GCA_015680685.1. NCBI lineage: Eukaryota > Viridiplantae > Streptophyta > Gnetopsida > Gnetales > Gnetaceae > Gnetum > Gnetum montanum. Next base: position 673,310 of record MNCI01036327.1, on the reverse strand, counting down.
TGAAGAATTTAAATTAGTACCTTTGATGCAATTCATGAATCCTCTAAGAAAAGTATCATTGCAAAAGGAATAATTATGAAGTACTACTAATAGGAGATGTTAGTGTCCACACTTGATCTTAACATTGAGTTTCAAGGATAGGACTTTAATGACAAAAGAATAAGCTAATCCAAAAGGATCCAAAGGAAGCATTAGAATCTGCACATATGCAAGGGGAGCCTGTACCTAATCCAAGAGGTCACCAATGTAAGGGGATTCTTTTAAGGCTTTTAACAAAAGGCACTCAAGTAGCAAAACTTCATATTTCAACTCACCCTTAGCTAAAAATTAGCAAGGAAGAGCACATTCATTTGGTAATGTTATTTTTAAAAAACTTCTTATTTAAAGATGAACTTTTATGGTCAAAGCTCCTAATGTTTATATGTTTATTGTATGACCTTTTGTATATTGAGAATATATCTTTTTAAGTACCTAAGGCCCTTAATGCAAATATGAGTTAAGAAGTACTAAAACATGTGTCCATGATCTCTTTTGGTAAGAAATGAGGTATCTATATATCTACTATTTCTTTTTTGATCAACCAAATTGTCATATATTAATTTATGATTTCTTTTGTCATCTTATGTGTTTGATATGCATATTATAAGGTTGAATATGCATGTTTTACCTACCATAAATTTGCTAGGTCTTATCATGATATTGCAAAAGGAGGTAAATGTTGGATGATTATGGCTCTATGAGATTTTGGTTAGTCTAATGGCTTATTGACTCAAAGATAGTATGTGGAGGCACTTAATTAGCTTGTCATCATTAGCCCTATGAAATTAATGACATGTTTACTCTTCAGTTGGTTTTCTTGTAAAATGATTTTATGTCATGCACATTTATATCATGGAACATTTTTGTAGGTGTTTAGATTCTTTTGGGTGTTGACCATACAAAGGGAGAGATTTATGTGATAATGGTTATGCTCATTATGAAATGGCTCTTGATAACTATATATTTTTGTTCTAAAATGATATATCTTTAAGATACAAGTTCACATGCATCATCCTTTTTGGTCATGTCCAAAAAGGAGGAGAAGTAGCTTATGTATTGTGATATTTTAATAAAGACTAACCCATTTTCTTTAGTTGTAGACATTACCAAAATGGGGAAGGTTGTTGACCTTTTGGTATGTCAAAATGTTAAGGAAATGGAGTACAAGGATGTTTGTATGGTTGTTGTATTTATAGGAGCAAGAGCAAAGGGCTCAAGGACTCACAAGCAAATTTGGGATCATAAGGACTCAAGGGAGCATGGATGAATATGAAGACTTCAAGAAAAATGTGTCTATTTTTGTTAAGGATAATCCTTGGATGTTTTCACATATTTTAGAGTGTTTTTGGATCATTTTGATGAGTCTAGGAGGTTATAAAGTCTATGGGGATTTGTTTGGAGGCATCCAGAGTCTCCCAACATTTAAACAAGAAATTTCATTTTTGGCCCCTATAGAAGAGACATCTTTCCCACACCATAGATGTTTTTTGAGTAGGTAGCATAGGCAAAGATGTCTTTGAAAAATAACAAATGTATTTCATCAAACAAAGACATCTTCATAGAATGTAAGCCAAATTCAAAAAGACATTTTCCATTAAACAAAGACATCTCCCATTAGACAAAGACATCTTCTTAGAATAGGAGGAAAATTCAAAAATGTGTCTTAGGCATGAAGAAGATGTCTTTCATGACCATTAGTGACCATTGCCTAACCTTTGCACGAGTTCCAAGATGGATTTAGAAACATGACAACTATAAGAAGACATCATTTGCATTAGGAAATATGCAAGATTGTGTATAATCATTGTCAAATCATTTTTTTATCATTGTAATCTCCGTTGCTCTTCATTTTATCATCATTTGTTCATTTTAAAGTGTGTTGTACCTCAAAGTACAAGGATTAGCAAACTAAGTTGCATTCATCCCTTGTAATTGTTCTCTCTTGTTACCCTACAAGGTTGATGTGCTTCTTGTAGGAAGGCATCTTGTTTGAGCTTGTCGAGATCCTATAGGATTGAGTTGTTGGTGCTATGGTACAACACTTTGGAGTGGAGCTCAAGGTTGTAAAGTTCGTGGAAGCCTAAAAACCACATTCCAAGCCTAATAGGACCTTGTGGGGTTGAGTGGTTGGTTTTGTAGCACAGTACTCCGAAGTGGGGCTTGAAGACTATACAGGGTGTGGACCCTTCAACCACATTTTGAGAGCAACAAAGTCTGGAGGTGTGCTAGCAATCTACCCTCTAAGTGTGGACTACCCAAGTTGGAGAACCATGTTAAATTCAATGTGTGTTCTTTTTTGTTACAAATTTTTAATTTGGGGAACTTATTCATGCACCCCCCCACACACG
>MNCI01036327.1:649891-664054 GCA_015680685.1 Gnetum montanum | reverse complement strand
TGAGGTATATGATTTTTATATCTTTTATCTTTTTAATGTCTTATGCTAATAGGGAAAGGTGAAGAGAACTAAGTGACTAAATTTCATTAACTATTCACTAACTAAGTTCTAATTGTCCTAGCATCAGTATCCATTCTCACATGTTGCACACACCCTAAACTAGTGCAACGTTGTTGGGATTACCAAACACTACTTGTTACTAGGTTACTATGATGAGCCATGATATCACGTCCACCCCTACGATATTCCGTACACAATATCACAGCCCACTGCAACATCTATAACTAATAGGCAACTTTCCCTATTTTAGACAGCTAGATTTAGACCCTTAGCCAAACTATAATAGTTTTACCATTCTAGAGTTAGAATAATTTCCATGTGCCTATAGTAGGAGCCTTAAAGTGAACGAATCTTTATTTGAGAAAATTGTACCTAACCACACATTTGTGTATGAAAATAAAGACAAAATTTTTGATAAACCTTACAACATATAAACTAAGCTAAATAGGATTTTATTGTTAAATTTTTAAATAATTTCCTAGATAATCAATCTCTCTCAACCCTTGACTCTCCTAGCTAAGTACATTTAGTACAACCACTTTGAGCATGTGTGTAATGCTTGGTAACCTAGAAACAAGTAGCATTTGGTAATCCCAGCAGTGTTGCACTGGTTCAAGGTATGTGCAGTAAGTGGGAATGGATATTGGTGTTAGGAAAATTAGAACTTGGTTAGTGAATAGTTAATGAAAGTTGGTCACTTAGATCTCTTCACCTTCCCCTATTAGCATAAGACATTAAAAAGATAAAAGATATAAAAATCATATACCTCAGACTTACTTAAATATATAACCGTGACAATATAAGTAAATTTGGAAAGACAACGATTGATTAACCCTTAAGTGTTCCTTTTGGCCACATAAGCACTTAGTCCTTGGAGTTTGATTGGATCGTGCATGAAACACTCGTATTCGTATGGTTGAGTGTAGGGGTACCTCGCCACTCATCATTAGCGCCATTTCTAGGGACTTAGTTGTTTGTGCGCTATGTAGAACATAGGAAATCATCCATATCTTTGGGAAGCTAAAGTGAACCCTTAGGGTTGATCAAAGAAAAAATAAGACAATGGTAAATTGCACACCAAACAAGACAAAAATTTCTTCTTCCTTGCACAAAAGCACTTCACCGCCTAGGAACAACACTAGAGATAGTCACTAGTGCAATACACAATCAAAATCCACCAGTTCCTCAACAATTCCATGTGGTATATATTTATCACAAGGAGTATATACCCGAATTTACCTTTATTCTCCATCAAGATGAACAACTACATTGGAGAGACTTGGAGGGTAGCATAGTGTGTTCTCCAGACTAAGTAGTCCCCAACATGCTCCTTTGTGCTTTTACATGAATAGGCATGTAACAATTGTACATAGAGTACGTTGCATGTGATTATAACACAAGGGACTACCATCCCACAGAAGCACAATGTCAATGGGACTTACGACAGGAGAGTTACCACACATCTTAAGCAAAATTGAGGGTGGTGAACCTATTTCAATTGGTTCTCCACAAAATGATGTTCCCCTCCTAATGATGGTGAGGAGGTGATGTATCATAACCTTCACTTCACGATTCACAACCCTAGTTCTGATCCCCATGAACACCAAGTGTTCAACGAGGAAACACAAACACATGATAAGAGTAGGCATTCTAATCGTCATCACGATCAGGGTCGAGACCACCAAAAAGAAGATAGGAAGCATCATCATGGTGATGGTTCTAATACACTTGCGATCCTTACCTTCAAAAAAGGGGTGTGAGATTCTATGAAGAGGAGGAAGAGTCACCACTCAAAGAGATGGTGAATAGGAAAACCTTGCTGCTCGAAAAATTAACAATAGAAGTCTCAGCAAAGGTAGACCAAATGTCAGACTTCTTAGATAGTAGATTTAAAATTGTTATCAAAATTGTAGAGGAGTCTAAGGAGTGAAGTAGTGACTATGCCAAAAAGAAAAAGAGGGATTTGGACCATGCACATAACAAAGGTAAGGGTAAAATGGTCATCACCGAAGAGGTTGTGGATTCTGATACAGACAATGATGGTGGATGTGAGATATACCAGTATGATCATCCTAAGGGATGTTGCCCAATAATCTCACACCTGCAAGAGTCTGGGGTGTATGCTCTTAACCCATGACTTAACAAATGGATAACACCCCAATGGTTACCTTATCCCCAAGGTAACCCAAGGCAGTTCCACCAACCATTAACATATTACCAAAGTGGAACTCCACCATAACCTATTGAGCAACATCAGCAGTGGAAATACCCACAGTCATGAGGAATGGCACCACCACGGCAAAAATACCCTTACTGGGAACCGGACCCATATGGCTATTACGTGCAGTAGCCAATCTCCCCATGTGGCTCTATTGGTCATGTGACACCACAACGCCACTACCAAGCTTAGGAATATTATATGACTTCTTCTCCTAAGGGAGGAATAACACATTTATACCATCCTCCAAATCCATCCACAACTCTCACACCAATAGCTCCATTACCACCCGCTCCAGCAATGCAAGAGGAACTTCCCACTCAACCGCAGTAATGCAATGCTATGAGAGCTATAAACCTTTAGCCCGCTACTAGTTCTGACAACCATACAAAGAGAAGATCTTTCTTTGGAACCAACAACCTAACCAAGCTCTCAGAACCACAAGCGGTTGAGCCTCTGAATGCTTCTCCATCAAATAAGGCTTCGAAGCTCCCTTCAAATCAAAAACAGAACTCAACACACATGGTTATGTTAACACATGTTGTGACTGACTGGATTAAGGAGAGCCACCTTCCTAGGAAATTCTATGATCCTGGAAATCCTTTAATCTATCTCCAAGTCACTGGGAATGAACCATGTAAAGCTCTTCTGGACTCACGTTTCGGAGTCAACTTAATATCACAAGAGATGTATAAAGCCTAGAACCTACCTCCACTAAAGAAGAGTAATATTTGCTTAGAGTTGGTTGACCAGTCCATCACTATTCATTTGGGATTGGTGGAGGACATCATTACTGATGAGGGGCGAGGTACCCCTACACTCAACCATACGAAACAAGCGTAGCACATGCGATCTGGTCGAACTCTGCAGACTAAATGCCTACACGCCCCATGGAACACTTGGGGTTAATCATTCATTGTCTTCCTAGACTTACTTGTAGTTGTCATGGTGTATGGTTAAGTAAGTCCGAGGTATATGATTTTTATAGTCTTTTCTAGTTTTATGTCTTCTATGCTAAAGAGGTGAAGGGTTGAGAAACTAGCTAACTCTAACTAAGTACTAAGTCTAAATTAACTAGCGTCAGCATCCGTTCCCACTTACCGTACACACCCTGAACTATGCAACTGTGGCTATCAAATGCTAATCGTTAGTGGGATCACCACACATAATGCACGTGCTCGAAGTGGTTGTACTGAGGTACTTAATTAGCCTAAACATGATAAGCATCCATTCCTTGGCTATCTGTACATATCCTTGGATGCTCGTAATCAAGTCGTACTTATCCCGCATTCTAGGAGATGAGGGTGAGAGAGACTAATCGTGATGAGTAGCCGATTCCTTGATTAGCCATACACATTCATCAATGCTTGTAATGAAGTCGTACTCATGCCGTGCTAATGTAGGTAATAAATAACAGGTAGGAAATAACATGTAATAAATAACAAGTAATAAATCCTATTCTATGCGCTGCAAGGTTTATCCACAAAGTTTGTCTTTATTTTTATACACAACTTACGTTCAGGTACAAAGCTGCTCAAATAAGGATCCGTTCACTTGGGAACTCCTATTGTGGGCACATGGAAAATATTCCATCTCTGGAGTGATCAATCTGCCAGAGTTTCCCTACTTCTAGCCTGGGATGGGAAATAAGGGGAGTGCCACCTCTTATTTATAGATTTGGTGGCAGACCACGATATTGCATACGTGACATCGCAGGGGATGACACGATATTGCATGGGATGCAATATCATGGCTCATGTGAATCGCATCTCATTAGTTACCACTATGTATGATTGGTCATACCCAGCTAATTTCCTAGTGATATCAGTAAACAATGACAAAGGGAACTTTCTAATAATAATGTGAATGGCATGGTTGAGTACCATAAACACATGTCTAGGAATCTGTAATATTTCCCTAGAAATATCTAAGGAAAACACTTTTGGGAAGATCAAGAAGAAGATAGTTCCATGCATCACATATAGTGATAAAGGTAGTGAGTACATATAGGAATGTTCAGCATTGCCTGCATACAACCAGTGTGCCCAATAAATTAATATACAAAAATTCCTATATGTAAAAACCACACAACAAGAAGAAACCCAATGGTTGACAGCTAATCAAGAGAGCAACTCACCAACATGCATGTAACTAACTGGGGAACCAACTTGCATCCACGTCGAAAACATAGATGTACTGGAGCAAAAGTGTCACCAACTTCCAACCCTTAATATAAAAACATCAATAGGGGGAAGCTGGGAATTCCTAAGAACTTCAAACAAGTGCTTTGACAACAGATTACTAGTCAATGTGCAACTGACCAAACCTTACCATGAATCTAGAATGGTTAATGCACATAACACATTAGAGAAAGGATGACCTTACTCATTGTTTTGGATCATGCCCCTTCAATTCAGTCATGGGGGGGGATGGCCACCTATGCTGATCATTTGAGTCCCTTAGTTCATTTTTGAGTTTTCGTTTTACACATTTTTATTTTAAAAATTTCTTTAACTTTTCTTTTCTTGTATTTATTTTGCAATATCGTTCATACTTTTTTGTTTATTTATGTGATTATTTATTTTGTTAGGTTTTTCACCTAATAAGTGCTCCTGATGATGGTATGAACTGTATTCTATTGGTTGCAAATGTTTGGTTTTTACCTTTGAGTTATAATGTTGATACTAAGGTATGGTCCTTTTGATATAGCAGGAAATGAGTCCATGTCATCCATGCTTTCATAAATTTCTATGGTCTCTCTTGGCTTGGAAATATACAGTCCCTTTCTTAATAACAAAACTATCAACGAATTGGTGATTGGACATTGCTCAAACTACAGAAGGACTCAAGGATTGAAAATGGTGTGACTTCAAGGGGATTTGATGCATTTGTGCTGGCATTCTCTTGGGTGCTTGGATGTTTTCTTCTTGAGTATTTCTTAACATTTTGACACTATTCCATTATCGGGAAGTTGAGCTAACAAAAATAATAAGTCTTTGCATGGTGTGGTTCTCATGCGAAAAAAAACAAGAAAAAGAGAAAAAGTGAGAATTCAAAGCACACCCCTGAGATGAAATAATCATCTAGGCTCCAAGCACTGGTTATGGAACTAAACAAACATGTTCCCTCTAACTAAGGTCCTTTCTCGCTTCCTACTTTCTTTTTTTCTGTTTCTTAGGAATGGTGGTGACTAAATTGGGTAAGTGGTAGAGAAATAGAGGAGGGATGAGTGATTTTGTTTTTAGTTATCTTGTTATCTCATCCAGTAGTCAGGCTTGGTTAACATCATTTTTCTTAAAACATCTTGGCCAACTTATAGATATATATATATAACTAGTGTAGCAGTTTCACGGGCTATGAGTATAAGTTAATTATTTTTTTTATTTTTTAAGTTATCATCTCTATTTGCATTCCAAATAATATATACTGGTAAACATAAATTGGTTAAAATAAAAGTTTATATATTTCATATATGTTGATGAAGGAATACATTGCACAATTATTGCAACAAACATTACAAAGCTATAATGATAAATGTGAACTCAATATGCCTAATTGTCCAACTGAGCAAAATGAACTTCTTGTGCAATTCTACTTTGGAGATGTTTAGCATCTGAAATCTTTTTGTATCTTTGTACATGAAAAAGAGGATGAATCTTTAAAGAATCAATGGTCTTGACTTTAGATAATGCAACAAACATTAGATCTATAAGTTCTCTTGTGTAGTGATTTCGCGGGATATGAGTAGAATTTAAATTTTTTTATTTTTTAAGTTATCGTCACTATTTGCATTTCAAATAATATATATTGGTAAACATAAATTGGTTAAAATAAAAGTTTATATATTTCGTATATTTTGATGAAGGAATACATTGCACAATTATTGCAACAAACATTATAGAGATGTATAGTAGGATTGAGCAAAAGGCAAAATACATTGATAAATGTGAACTCAATATGCCTAATTCTCCAACTAAGCAAAATGAACTTCTTGTGCAATTCTACTTTGGAGATGTTTAGCATCTGAAATCTTTTTGTATCTTTGCACATGAAAACGAGGATAAATCTTTAAAGAATCAATGGTCTTGACTCCAGATAATGCAACAAACATAAGACCTGTAAGTTCTCTTGTATAGCGGTTTCATGAGCTATGAGTAGAATTTAATTATTATTTTTATTTTTTAAGTTATCATCACTCTTTGAATTCCAAATAACATATACTAGTAAACATAAACTGGTTAAAATAAAAGTTTATATATTTTGTATATGTTGATAAAGGAATACATTGCACAATTATTGCAACAAACAATACAGAGCTGTATAACAGGATTGAGCAAAAGGCAAAATACATTGACAAGTGTGAGCTCAATATGCTTAATAGTCCGACTGAGCAAAATGATCTTCTTGTGCAATTCTACCTTGGAGATGTTTAGCATCTGAAGTATTTCTATATCTTTGCACATGAAAACGAGGATGAATCTTTAAAGAATCAATGGTCTAGACTCCAGATAATGCAACAAACATTAGACCCGTAAGTTCTCTTGTGTAGATGTTTAGTGAGCTGAGTAGAATNTAAAATTTTTCTATATATTTGCACATGAAAAGGAGGATGAATCTTAAAAGAATCAATAGTCTTGACCCTAGATAATGCAACAAACATAACTGTCATCATCTTAACCATTGCTATGATCATAATCGTTACTGTAACCATAATTTTCACTATTTATAATAATAATAAATATTCATTATTATTGTAATCGTAACCATCACCATTTATAATAATAATATTTATTCAATATTACCCACCATTTATAATATTAAATATTCATTATTACCCACATTAGGCTCTACAAATGAAGGAATATGAAGAGACGAAGGGGGAGCCCAAGGGTCAAGGGGCGTTACCATTTATAATAATAATAAATATTTATTATTACTATAATCGTAACCATCACCATTTATAATAACTATAAATATTCAATATTACCCACCATTTATAATAATAAATATTTATTATTACCCATGTCAGGCCCTACATGTGAGGGAATACAAAAAGATGAATGGGGAGCCTAAGGGTCAAGAGGCATCAATTAAATAGAGATTCAGCTCCCCTGCAATGACTCTTTGCCTTCTTTGCATGTGGTGTGGGCATGTGAAGGAATACAAAGAGATGAATAGTAAGCTCAGGGGTTAGGGGACATTAATCGAGTAGAGATTCAACTCCAATGCATGATTCTTTAGCTCCCATGCATGTGGCGCATGCACGTGATGGAATACGAAGAGATCAAACTAAAATGACATTGCAACATATATTTGTAATGTATATTTGTTTATGGAGATATAAAAAATCATGTTACAAATGTATAAATAATGTTATTATTATATCATGGGTTTTTGTATATTGACATTATTATTACAATGGACAAGATATGAATGATGTTAACACCTCATTCATAATTATTATATTATAATTATTGTGGAATCCAATAAATGTTATCAAATTATTATAATTAGAGCAATAATAAATAATTGTAATTTGAGATATTATGGATTATAAGATTCATTTGAACAGTAAGAATTTCATAATAAATAAAGCCAAGATATGATGAAATATTATTCATAATCCATAATGTTAGAGATATTATTTATTCATTCATAATGTTACCCCATAATGATTATATCTCAGTTAGCATTATCTATAAGATATATATAATGAAATGATTATAAATAATCAACTTTATTTATGATGAAGTGTTTATAATCATTATATATAATCATTTATGTTTATGATTATAAATATATCATTATATATAATCAAGATTATAAATGACCGAGATAAATATAATCATTGGCTTCCTTGTAGTGACTCTTTGGCTAAGGGAGATTTATAAATAATTGGTTATTTATTATTATAGCAAGACATGCGCATCGGTGGAGAGCTCATCGTCATTTTCCTTGGCATTAGCTAGGATCATCACAGCATGATCTTGCCAGAAATCTTCCTAAGGTCTACGCTGCCAGAGGTGTTGAAGTTCTCATTTTTTAAATTTACTAGGTTAACAACCATATCATCCATTAGATTCCATCAATCAAATAATATGTTCATAAAGAAAAGGACTCACTACATGCGGGAAGGTAAGAAGAAATTATCAAATTTGAACTCTTTAAGTCCTCCCAATATGTAGGAAAAATTGTTAAAATTATGACCAAAGTTAGGCTGACATCTCAAATTGGCTAATAATTTTCATGTGCTAGCAAAAATGCTAATGCTTTTGCATTTTATTAAAATGCATATTGCAAACGAAAAAGCAGTCACAAACGCATCTACTCTGTGGTAACCATTAAATTTCAAAGCATAGCCATAAAAATGATAAAACCTACACAAAATATACAAAGAGATAAAGAGAACATAAACTTACAAATGTTCCTTTACATTGAAAAAGGGTGTAGCAAAAGAAGATTACTCAAGATAGTAGCAGAAAATTATAATTTCAGAATTCCCTACCACTTCAAAAAACATTGAAAAAAGAATAGAACCAAACTTTGAAATGTTTTTGCATTGAGAATGTAAATGTATAGAAAAGCATGCTAAGTATTGATGACAGAAGAGCTTAGCTTGAAGTGTAACTATGAAAATTGCACAAAATCATCAAAATGTAATGTTCAACACGTTACAATTCACTATAAAAAATTAACAAAAACACACATAAGAAGGCTAGTAGAAAGTTTGTTTCTAGAAGGACATTCTAATAACCAAAGGCTATTGTTGACACAGAAACTTTAGAAGACCCTTCCCTTCAGGGTATAGCTTCAACTGCTTCCTTGGTTGTAGAAGCACATGCTAATAAGCTTGTAATTGCAATTGAAGCATGGACCACCATGGTAGGTGCCTTTCCAATGTTCTAGCGAAGCTGCAAAGCTGATCCAATCAAAGCTGGTTTAGTTGGGCTAGGCAGCCCTGTAGTAGCTGTTGCAGATGACAAAATAGAAATGGAATTCTCATTTCCATTCCCATTCACATTCTCATTCTGCATTTGGTTACGTTTGGCCTTTTTATGTGTGCAGCAGGAATATGAAAAGCTATGGCTCTTTGGTTCACATTTTGCTCAACGAGAATACGAAAAGGTCTGATTCTTTGATTCATGATGTGGAGGGCGTTACTTGGAGGGCAGCAAATCCACTCTCTCTTCCCCCCCTATCCTATAAGAGGAGTTGGCCTCTTGGCCAAAATAATTACCTGCGCTCTTGCTCAATCTACAGCTAAACTTTGTCAAAGGAAGATTCCTGAAGATACACAAAGTAAGTGAGGTGTGTTTATTAATCTTGTTTCTCTAATTTATTTGCTCATTGTTCAGTTGATCTTGTTACAGTTTCTCTAGTTAAGTTTTGCTTTCGAACATTTGTTTTGCTCATTTTTCCTCCTTATTCGTTCCTTGACTTAGCTTTGCTTTCCATCTACGTCCTTTACCTTCCTGTAATCTGTTGTTATCGTCAAAATAGTTTCATCAATCTCCACGACTTTAACGTTCCTTTCTAGTTTCCTTCATTTTCTTAGGTAGAAAATTTGTTTTAAATTTAAATTTTATAGATAAAGCATTCCTTTTACTTTGAAGTCCTTTTTACAATATTTTTACGTTTCATTAATTCATTGTCAAGAGAAAGATTCTAGCAGATACAGAGTAACTGAGATGTGTTTGTCTTATTTCTCTGATCTTTTTTGCTGATTCTTTCATTCCTGCTCGTTTCTGGGGTTTTGCTAGTTTAATTTTGTTCAGCTACACAATATGTCCTTTACCGTTCTTTAACCTGCTCTTTCAAGTAACTTTCGTAACAATTTTGGTATAAACTTGTTATCATTCCTTCAAGAGAATATATATTATTTCTTATTTCTCTAGTTTCTTTGCTGATTCTTCCATCACTCCTCGTTAACCGTTTTTTAAAGTCTTGATACGTTAATGAAGGTTTGCCCATGCGTCCTTTCCCGTTTCAGAACCTGCACTTTCAAGTAACCTAAAGCAATAATTTTATTACATCCTTGTTATCATTTGAGGTTAACGATAATCTTCAAAATAGTTTGATCGATCTCGAGAATCTCATAAAGCTTAACGTTCCTTTTCTACTTTTCTTTCATTTTATTTAATTTTGTATGTGAAAGATTTAGTTGAGATGAATGCAACATTTAATGGCCATGACGCCAGCTGTTTTTTCTTTTTTAAATAAATGTAGAGATAATGGCCATCAAAGGGAGATCGCGGATCCGTGTAAATCCTGTTCGTCGTAGCAACCAGACAATCAGAACCGTGAGTGCTTCTGGTATAAGGCCGCCATTGCCTCTGCTGAAAGGAGAAGGGAGGAAGAACAGGAGCATAATGGCTGAAGTGTTTTACTCTGACGTGAAGGCTGAAGTGAACGCTGAAGTGAAGGTAAGGTGGATAATATTTTGCATTTTAAAATTTGTGTATAAGTTAATTTAACCATTTAATCTGAAACCTTGTAAAGCTTTATAGTGCAGGCCCATCTCATGGTTTTCAGTATAACAAATGTATTGTGGTATGCTATTTCCCAACTGCCTGGAGCAAACCCAGCTGAACAGTCACACGCTATCAACCAATTACCTGGGGCAAACCCTACACCGGGGATGGCACTTTCCATATATCTGGTGGTTTTTAGGAATGATTTACTGGTCTTTGGTTTCTAAATGCAGCTTACGGTACTGATCTTATAGTCTGATGGATGAAAGTGTCTGTTACTCTTATTTTTAAAACAGATTATACTAAAATAACACTTATGGATGATAGTGTCACTCTTATTTTTAAAACAGATTATACTAAAATAACACTTATGGATGATAGTGTCTGTTACTCCTATTTTTAAAACAGATTAGACTAAAATAAAACTTTGAAACTTCATATCTTTTTTTTTTTTAATTTCTTTGCTTTTATATTGTATTCCTATGATTGATTGATATTTTACTTATCTGTTAGATATAATTCTCTTTCTTGCACTATTAACTATGAGCATATAAGGATAAGGTATAAATTGAATATTACAGTGTGTTTTGAGCTTGGTTGCAATTTTTGGCTTTATAGTGGAGATTTCTAATCTAATAAAGCTCCATGATTGGATGGCTCAGACTACCTTCTATGAAATTTTAAGATGAAGACATATCTTCTAGCTCATGGTGATGATATCTGGAAGGAAGTTAGTAACAATGCTATATATGATGCTGAGCTATGAACACTTCAATCTATGGCTTGGATAGAGTAGTCTATATGAAGGTTATGCATCTTCAAGCTATTTATGAAGAAGATGGTAAAGTGAAGAACTCAAGGCTACTGATCTTGAGAGGGTATTTTTGCCTTGAGGATGAAAGAGAATGAAAATATCAACAAATTCTTTAGTCAAGAAGATGCCGAAATATTTATCTATTTTACCTAGTAAATTTGAAGCTAAGTAATGAGTGGCGAGGTACCCCTACACTCAACTATACGAAATGAGCGTTGCACGCACGATCCGGTTGAACTCCACAGATGGACTAGTTGTGGCACCTAGATAGTTAGCGTTAGGTCGCAGTTCGCTATCTTCCCACCTAGACTACTATTGCATATGTCACATATGGTTTAGTCTAGATGAGGTGTATGATGTGTTTCCTAATCTACGCTACTCCTAAAGGCAGTGGAAAATAATACTAAGTAAGCTAAGCTAGGAGGAAAAACTAAAGAAATCTAATCTAGCCTAAGTGCGATGAGCAACCAATTCCTTGATCAACTGTACACATCTTGGACTTCGTGCACGACTACCACTAGAACTACCAAGCGTAGATCCTAGGTACGCCACTAGGATTACCAAGTGCAGATCTCAAATACGCCACTGGGTTACCAAGTGTAGATCCTAGCTACACCACTGGGCTACCAAGCAGTCACACTTAAATGCTCGTAATGAAGTCGTACTCATTCTACTTCTAGGAGTTTAAGGATGAGAGACTAATCGCAATCAATAACTGATTCCTTGACTAGCCGTACACATTCATAGATGCTCGTAATCAAGTTGTACTCACACCACGCTATGAAAGCAATAAATAACATTAAATAAACAAACAAACAAATAATCTAAGTGAATGCTGCAATGATGAAGTAATCTCGATCTTTATTGCCGATCATGTATGTGTCCAAGTACGACACACTCAAATAAAAACACCGTACAATTACATTCACCACATTGTGGGCAGACACGGGAAAAATTCTAACTTTGGAGGGATCAAACTGCCAGAGCTTCGCTACTTCTAAACTGGGATCCCGAACAAGGGAGAGCTGCATCTTATTTATAGATATGGCGGAGGAATGCAATATTATGTACGCAATATCGTAGAGAAGATGCGATATCGCGGGGGATGCGATATCGTGGTGGACATGATATCTAGTACGTGATATCACGACCTATGTGAAACATGTCTCATCATACCCCCACGACTGAATAAAAACTCATCCTCGAGTTACAAGGAGAACAAGCTTCAGTGATTACACAGTGGATAGGTATGAGATTATTAACTGGAAAAAGAAATGGACTAATGCTGTAGTGTGGAAAGAAAAAAAACAAAGACACAACACATAGAATATTTACAAAAATTTGAAACTCATGTAGTTCCTGATGGCGGTGACTCCTCCATAGGTGTCTTTCCCTTTTCTTGCACTCCAGGTCTTGGGATTTGATAGCGTTGAAGTATGGCTTGGAGTTTCTCCTCTTGTAAGGCATTGAGTGCCTTAGCGTGTGTGTAAGTTTGCACTTGTGCCATAGAGGTAGCCCAATCAACCTTCTCTTTTTCTTTTGCCACCCTTTTATTCTCTATCAACAGTTTATTAAGTTGCTCGGATCTGAACAACCTTTGGCCCTATATTCGGAAGGTTTAATACTTCCGAAATGGCTTGAATAGAGAAATTAATAGTCACACCACAAATGTTAACCATGGTGCCTTCTTCTTTATTATGCCAAAATTGGTACATTTCCCCTAAGTACTAGACACTGCTTCAGAGAGGGTATCTCCTACTTCTGCCTACCCAGGCTGTACAGTAGGAGGATCTTCTTGAAGAACGTTGAATGATTGTTTCTCCTATTCTGCATGTTATCCGGTAGGATCTTGTCTTTCACCTCTCTGAGATCATTCAATCACACCTTGAGCAGGACCTTCCTATTGTCTGCATTTCAGGGCCATCTGCAATCACACATGACCAAGAATTAGTAAGGTTGTTTTGGAAATCAAGTTATACCTTACTACTTGTCTTAATTAAAGATCGTATATTATAACGTGTGATCGTACCTGAAAATTATAATGATGAGTCCTATGACTTAGGTGGGTTTCATTATTAATCTCCCTGTGTAGTTAAGGGTTATATAATTTTTGGCACAATTATCCTAAGTGTTAAGTTAATTACCTTAACTGATGTCCTTGGGCGATGATAAATTTCAAGAAAGGTTATGCACTATTCGGCATGTGCCCATCCCCCATGACTAAGCTAAACACTCTGGGTTTAAGTAGGTTCAACCAGAATGAAAATTGGAGTACCAGCGAGCGAGTTATGGATATGAAAGTAAGGGACACACAATTGCAAGTCGTAGAGAGATTTGAAAAACTTCCCCTGCATGAACAGTCGCAAATAATGTTGATTAGCATAGGGGGATCATGCATATATATCTTTATTGAAGTTAGGACACTTAGAGAATGTACTTAATTTTTAATATTTCTTTGAAATTAAACAATATAAACTAAGGACATCTGAATGATTGTTAAAGGGTTCTAGGGTAACTCAACTAGTTCTGAATGCATGGAATT
Source organism: Gnetum montanum (assembly GCA_015680685.1). Taxonomy (NCBI): domain Eukaryota; kingdom Viridiplantae; phylum Streptophyta; class Gnetopsida; order Gnetales; family Gnetaceae; genus Gnetum; species Gnetum montanum. The sequence continues at coordinate 649,949 of MNCI01036327.1, read as the reverse complement.
TATGATGGTGTGGAATTTATCAATAAGGACCTCAGATGGTAGAGAAAAAGGCTATGTG
>MNCI01036327.1:565567-649009 GCA_015680685.1 Gnetum montanum | reverse complement strand
TGAAAAATATTTATTAATCGTGCTTGTCATTGAAATGGGGGATATCCCCCATAACTAAATGGTTGAGTATGGCAAGGATTAATAAATGGAAAATGGGGATCCTTACATATTGGAAATATTGAAGCTGGTCCATACTTATGACCTTGGATTTCACACACTTTATAATAAACATAGTGGGGCACTTCATACGATGTAGTTTCCTGATAAAGAGTTGATCCACTATGATGTTTAGGACTGTTAGATGGTATGCAAGGATTGGGCTGATGCCTCCCATGGTTGTGTTCATTGGGCCTTGTGGTTGTTGGAGTGTAAGTTGGTGGCCTTGATGAAGTTACATGAGGCGTTGGGTTCGAAGGTAAGGGTGCACCACATTGTTGGACTTGTGCTGGGTTGGAAGATGTAGTGGCCTCAGAGTTATGTTCTCCCTTCCTATGGTCGTGTTTAAAGAAATGATGTCTTTGATGTTGAGGAGGCTCTTCACTACTATTAGTAGCAGCAGCACCAGTGTTGTTCGTTGGTTGCGATGGTACAAACACCTTAGGAATAGTTGGTGGCATTTTGCAAGGAGGCAAAGGATGAGAATGTTGAAAGTTAGGAGGAATGAAAGGTGTGCAAGGTGGTGGTTGTGTTGGAGGTATGGGTTGATAGTATTGTGGAGAATGGTGTTGTGGTAAGATAAAATGTGGTGGCCCAATTGAAGAAATAGGGTGTTGAACGTGATAAGCATTTGGATTCAGAAAATAGAAAGGGTGCCTCTTGTCTAAGGGTGGATTCCCCCACGACTGGGATTGTTGCCACTGTGATCGAACACAGTATCTCTGTATGAACTTTGGATGTAGCATGTTTCCCCAATGCTCATGTAGATGTAACAATATTGGGCATTGACCCTTGGGGTGATCGTACAAGCATATGTTGCATTTATATGTATGATTTGCAGTTGAGCACTTATTCCCTTGATTCTTTCTTTCCGAATGTCTATTGGTTTGTCCTGTCTCTTGGGTTGTCAAAAATCTATCTCCAATGATGTTGATATATTCTCCACAATTTTGATTCATCCATTCCAACATCTTATTGATCTTTACCTTGACTTCTTCTAATGATTGTTGTATTAGCAAAGATGATGTTTCCACCTTGAGATTTGTTGATCTCTCCTTGTTATGATCCTGGACCTTTGTGAAGTTGAGATTTTGGTCCCATTGATGTTGTTCAACACTCTCCCATGTAGCTATTTCTCCTTCTTCTTTTGCTACCCTATCAATAAGCTCTTGGATTTGATGGGTTCGTAGGTTGTATAGTTGACCTCGGGCATATGTTCCTAAGGTCTCTTTTGTTTCATTATGTAGCCCATCAATAATGTGATACATTAGCCTTTCCTTGGAAAACCCATGGCCTGGGAAGTTTTTTAATAGTGCATAATACCTTTCTAAGGCCATGTCCAAGGGTTCATGTTGTGCTTGTTTCCATCCTTGGATTTGTTTCCTCAAGGCTGACACTCTTGCGTAGGTTTGATATTTTTTGTAAAACACCTCTACCATTATTGACCAGCGTCGTATTGAATTTGGTTTTAACGATCTATACCATACTTTAGTTTGGTTAATGAGTGTCATAGGAAAGAGCTTCAGTTTTTGCCAACTATTATTAATGTTATTCCATGTGTAGGCATCGTAGAAGGCTATTAAATGTTGATGCAGATCTAAGTCATAGCCTCCTGAAAATTTGGGAAAGTTAATTAAATTGAGCTTGGGTAGACGGCTCTCTTTATGATGCCTATGTGACATTCGAATGGCCTCTTGTATTTGCTTTAAACTTGTAGTGGCCAGTGGGGGTTCATCATCATCGGGTAAGTTAGGCTTTCATGCATTATGATGACGTTGTTTTTGTTCATTCTTATAGGAAACTTCCACATCAGGTTGTATACTCCAACCTTCATCGTCATTTAGCTCATTGGTTCTCCAATGAACATCCTCACTAAGTGTGGCGTTATTATCATCTTGTAGGAGAGGCATTATTGTGAAGTTGTGTGTGAATTAGATGTGACTTTTTATAATTATTTCTTCTTTCTAAGAGATATATCTTTAAGTTCTTTACAGTGACGTTGTATAATACAACTAATCTAGATAACTAGCCCCATCCCCGGCAACGACGCCTGTGATGAGTGGCGAGGTACCCCTACACTCAACCATATGAAATGAGCATCACACGTGCGATCTGGTCAAACTCCGCAGATGGACTAGTTGTGGCACCTAGATAGTTAGCCTTAGGTCGCAGTTCACTGTCTTCCCACCTAGACTAGTATTGCATATGTCATGTATGGTTTAGTCTAGATGAGGTGTATGATGTGTTTCCTAATCTACGCTACTCCTGAAGGCAGTGGAAAATAATACTAACTAAGCTAAGCTAGGAGGAAAAGGTAAATAAATCTAATCTAGCCTAAGTGCGATGAGCAACCGATTCCTTGATCAACCGTACATATCTTGGACTTTGTGCATGACTACCACTGGGACTAGCAAACGTAGATCCTAGGTACGCCACTGGGATTACCAAGTACAGATCCCAAATATGCCACTGGATTACCAAGCATAGATCCTAGCTACACCACTGGGCTACCAAGTGGTCATACTTAAATGCTCGTAATTAACTTGTACTCGTTCCGCTTCTAGGAGTTTAAGGGTGAGAGACTAATCGCGATGAGTAACTGATTCCTTGACTAGCCGTACACATCCGTAGATGCTCGTAATCAATTCGTATTCACACCGTGCTATGAAAGCAATAAATAACATTAAATAAACAAACAAATAAATAAACTAAGTGAATGCTACAATGATAAAGTAATCTCGATCTTTATTGCCGGTCATGTGCGTGTCCAAGTACGACACACTCGAATAAAGACATCGTACAATTACATTCACCACACTGCGGGCAGACACAGGAAAAATTCTAACTCTGGAGGGATCAAACTATTAGAGCTTCACTACTTCTAAACTGGGATCCTGAACAAGGGAGAGCTACATCTTATTTATAGATATGGTGGTGGACTGTGATATCACATACGCAGGGAAGATGCGATATCGTGTACGCGATATCGCGGCCTATGCGAAATACGTCTCATCACTAAGGTTTCATCTCTGAAAGTGGCAAAAGATGTTTCTAAATTAATAGTATCAGATCTCTACAATATTCTTTTAGCCTTTAAAATTCGAATGGAAGAACTAATCTTTCTAGCAATTAGGAGTAAATTAGCTTCAGAAATGAAGCTAAAAAAATGAACATAAGGAGGAACTATCAACATCAAATTCATATTTTGATAAGAAGATTGCTAATCTTTCTAGAAAGTTTAGAAGGCTTAAAAAGACGACAGTTGGTAAGAAGCTAACAAAATCTTCTTATTGTTATTATTATGGTGAAAAAATTCATATGATTACTAGATGCTCAAGGAAGAAGAAAGATTAAGAAAATCAAAAAAACCAAATGACCAAGTTCAGCCCAAAGACCACTATGTATAGGTTTGATAAATTAAAATTTTAATGAGCTAAAATAAAAAACCAATTAGAGCATTTAAAAATTAGTATAGAACATGAGAATGTTGAAGAAAGTTCTTTTGCTTATTTTTCGTATGTTGATATAATAGGTAATTATATTAATATTGTTACACAAGACTTATTTTCTTATCTAGCCATGATTGAAGATTATGATTCAGATGATGGTTTTTAAAGCTTTATATATACTACCCCAAATGAGCAAGGAGCATCTAGTGCTAATAAGACTACATGTTAAAGTGAAGATAAAGATGGACCAAACTTATTAGACATAACTAAAACTAAATATGAAGAAATTGATAACATCGATATATAAGGGCTAATGAAGCACTTGGAGATGGTGGTCAAAGTTAACTAGAAATTAAATAAATTTTTAAAACAAAGGGAGTAGGAAATCAAGAGCTATAAGATGAATCTTGAATTAGCTAAACAAGAAAAGCTAAAGCTAAAATAGGAGGTGTTGTTGCTAAGAAGGATATGAAAGGTAAGGCTACTCAAGTAACATCTGATTTATTCAGTAGGTTTACTAGCAACTTAGAATAGCTCAAGAATAATATCAATAATGGATAGTCGAGTGATGTAAAGAGGGGTCTTGGCTATGAGCCTGATTCTTCAAAATGGTCATCTTCAATGAAAGTATTAGTCCATAAGATGAATGTCCAAGCACGACCTCCACAACCACAAACCATCAACTTACAAAGACATAAGATAATTCTTCCTACTATAAGAATTCCGTTTATTAGTTATGATCCAAGAATGAGAACTAATTTCTTTCAAGGATATTATTTTAATTATGGAAAGTTAGGTCATAAAGCAAGACATTATAAAACCAGTAACTTTTCTTATTATAACTCTAGTTGTTATTTCCATGCTACTTAGCACTTTGCCAAAAATAATAGAATATGATAACAAGTTTGGAGAACAATCTATAGAAGATCTCAAATCAAAGCCATTAGGACTAATAATGGAGGCAAGTTCACCTCAAATGATTTTTAAGAGCTATGCATATATTTCAGTTTCAAGAGATAGTTCTCATCAACTAAAACACCTAAGCTAAATGTTGTTGTAGAATGGAAAAATAGAACTATACTCGAGATGATTCAATCAATGATAAATGAAAAGAATGTATCAAAGTATCTATGGAATGAGGAGGCCAGAATAACTGTGTATATCATTAATAGATATTTGGTAAGAGTTGATAATGATAAAACTCCTTATCGAATGTTGTATGATAAATTGGCTAATGTTCAATATTTCAAAATTTTTGATAGCAAATGTTATATTAAGAATCAAGATAATATTCACAAGCTTAATAGTTGTTGTAAGATGATTTGTTTATTGAATATTTTGGTCATTCAAAAGCTTATCATTACTTAAACATAAAAACATTAAAGACTTTTGAAAAACCTCATGTTAATATTGATGAATTACTAGAAAATACTAATAATACGGTTGATAAAGGTATGAATGTAGATGAGGAAGAAAATGATGATGACATTTTAGCATTTGAACAAGTTGATGAGATTAATGAAGAACAACTAGTCTCAACAGATGAGGTAGAAATAGAACAAGAAGCTATACCTAATGATGTTTTCAGAAGAATAATATAGAGGTTCAGATCCATGGTAGATATCCTTAGGACATCTCTTAGACAAAGGACAAGGAGAAATAGAGTTGAAATAATGGATCATGGCTTATTGTTATGTTATCTTGCACTTTCCATTCCTCTAATAGGTAGGGAAGCTCTTGGGAGTAATGACTAGAAGAATTCCATGGATGAAGAGATGAAACAAATTATAAAAAAATAATATTTGGGAGATTTTCTCATGATCCAAAGGAGCTAATGTCATTTGAACTAAGTGGATCTTTACAAATAAGCTAAATTAGCATGGTGAAGTAACTTGAAATACAACAATATTAGTAGCAACAAGCTTCACTAAGATAGAGGGACTTGATTATGAAGATATAATTGCTCTGGTTTTAAGATTGGAATCTATTAGAATTCTTTTAGCATTAGCATCCTATCAAGGATTTAAGCTCTGTCAAATGAATGTGAAGGTAGCGTTTCTAAATGGAGAAATAAAAGAGACAATGTATATAGATATGCTAGACGGATTCATTGACACTAAAAGGCCAAATCATGTGCATCTACTATACAAAGCTTTATATGATGTAAAACAAGCCCCTAGGATGTGGCATGCTAAGCTTGATTCATATTTAGTTAAAAATAGGTATTTGAAAGCCCCTTTGGGCAATATGCTTTATATTAAAAAGGATAATACAAGATTTTTAATTATTTAGATATATGTTTATGACATAATGTTTGGAGGAACAAGCTCAAATTTGAGTAAAGAATTTGTTAAAGCTATGAAATAAAATTTTGAAATGTATATGATAGGAGAGTTATCTTATTTTTTGAGCCTACATATTCAACAACTCAGGATGAAACCTTCATTTCACAAAAAAAGTATGTGTAGCATATGCTTAAGCATTTTGGCATGATAGAAGCTGAAACATGTGCAACTCCTCTTATCATAAATGTAAGCCTTTTTAAGTATGAAGGTGAAAAGAACATTTATGCTACTGAGAACAAACCTAATATCGCTATTGCAATATGCTTTTGCAATAAAGCATAATATAGCTTTTACCTCAACTTCTGCCCATTCGCCTCCCATTGAAAACTGCACACCAAAACCACAAAACTAAAAGCCAAACTGCCGTAAAAGGTAAAAAAACAGAGAATATTAAACATTTTTTATAATAATAATAATTATTTTTAGTTAGTAAAAATAACCATTTGCTAAACATACATTGCTCGGTCAAAGAAAGCTTCTACGAGGTAATACATGTTATGAAAAGGGACCGAAATAACGCTCATACCATTAAGATGTACTTCACTTGGATACCATGCATGTACTTGGGGTAACATGGCCTGACCATGACAGGATATCCACGAGTTAGTAAAACAACCAAGCGCATAATTAAGGAAGTACACTGCCAAGCCTGCATAAAAGGAAAAAAAGCCAAAACGGAATACCAAAAGCAAAACAAAGTGCAGAATGCACACAACAACAAAGAAAAAACAGCAGGATGAGGAAAACAAACAAGACAGAAAGAAGGAAAGACATGGAAATAGAGTGAGATGAGGAAACCTTGAGACTCATAGCAAAGCAGAGACGGTAGGGTTAAGAGTTTCAGCCAAACACTCAAAGCTCTTGGCCAACTCTGTGTTGATGCCAACATTGCCAATGCTAGGCATGGGGCCACCATCAACATACATGTAGGTTATTATAGTTGCAAAGTAGTCAAAATGCCCGGATCTAATTCATAGGAATTTAACAAATGCTATATTGATTTTATGTAAAAAACAAAATATACACAATCCACATCCCAATAATATGGAAAAGTTAAAATAAAATATAAAATTATGAATTTTAACAGCTCCATAAAGCAATTCAGCAATTTCCCCCACAGCAATGGGGGAAATTGCTGTAATTTTAGATTTTCAGGTTGCAGCCAGTCATAAATTATATTATAATGATGGACTGAGCCATGCCTGCGCCATAAATTATGTTAGAGTAATAAATTATAATAGTGATTGATTTGTGTATTTTTAACAGATGCTATTTTAAGAATGACGGATTATAAGTCATTTTAAATAAAGAAACTGAAAAGCTGTTTTGAATTACTATATAGGAGGCATGGCCTTGTACTGTTGTGGTGGTACATAATAATAGGAAACCGCAGGAACTATATAGTAACATGCAAACTTGCCATATTTGCTTAGTTCTCAATTTTAGTGGTTACTCAACATTTTTAATCTGGGCACTGGTGGGAACGTGCTGCTGTTCCGCCTAACGTGGTAGTGTAAGGGCAGCAGTTATATGGGCATTATGGGAGTGGCCATAACCTACCCCAATCTGCAGCGGCTATGAAGACAGGGCTAGCAGCAGCAGGAGGAGATGCCACGGTGACAGCAAACGCCCGCAGCGTGTCAGCAACGCATCAGAACCAGGAGAAACGAACAGACAGCTGGTAGGGACTGAGCTCTCTCTTTCTCCCCTCTCACGATGCATGGCACACGACGTGCATCAGGGCTGCAGACGTTTCTTTCTTCTTCCTTTACACAACACACGGCACCGACGGCTGGAAGCAGAAAAGAACGCGACGGTAGACTGCAGGGTGCACGCGGGACATGTCAGCAGTGGCACGGACGTTGGCATCTGCCCAATGAATGCACACAGACATACGTGCAATGGTAGTTTCTCTGTGCAACCTGCGTGCCTTAGAGGCAGGGTGGGGCGGGCATGGCGGCATGTGCATTGCAAACACTACTCGCAAAGTGTGGCAGACGTGTGAGACGCGGTGGGGCAGAGGCGCAAACTGTGACGAAAGGCATTGGCAGCAGGGCCTCCCCACCAACAGCAGCAACGTCTCTCTTTGTTGCTAATTGGCGTCATCCCGCCCGCTAGCAAAAGTTTCTATACGTGCTGGTGGTGGTGATGAACAGCAGGCAGTAGGTGGCAGGGAAAGGGTTGATACCTCTGTTCGGAGATTATTCTTGATTTCCATACTCATACATCAATCACCTTAAGTGATAGTCTTTTAAAATGAGTTTTTCCCTGGATGTTAATGTGACCAAAATCTACGCATTAACACTCTTGCTTTGTCAATGCCGAGATTGAAGGTGCCTAAAATTTTGTCCATGCTGAGATTGAAGGTGAAGGTGCCTTTGTGGATAGGTATAGGATTCTCAACTAATTTTGTCCATGCTGAGATTGAAGGTGAAGGTGCCTAAAATTTTGTCCATGCTGAGATTGATGATTTGATTCACAACTAATTGTGAATCAATGTGGATTGTCAAATGTTGTATACATAGTGTATAGGCAGTTGCAAGGCCTCTGAGTAGCCCCTCGTACTCTGCCACATTGTTGGTGCAGGGAAATGCAAAATGATAAGCAAATGGGTGCATTTCCCCAAAGGGAAGCATAATGATGGCGACTACACTACCTCCTCACTTGGTTGAGGTGCCGTCAAAGTGTAAGGTGGTTTCTAGGTGCGATGGGATGGTATTGATAGTGCCAACATGCTCGTCTGGGAATTCGGGATCTATGGTTGCACGGTTGTCGATGGGTGAGGTCATAAGTTGCATTGCTATGGCTTGACCCTTAGTCAACGACTGGCTTACATAGTGTAGGTCAAACTCTGCGATTATTGCTTTCCACTAGGCTATCTAGATGCTTTCGTATAGGTTGTTAGTGATAGCCTAGAGTATGTTGTTTTTGCAAATAATGTTGAATGTACTTCAAAATAGGTAGTGCCTTCACTTTTTTAATGTAAACACTAAGGTAAGGAAATACCTCTCTACTTCATTGTGTTTCGCCTCATGTGCTATTAATGCGTGACTTAGATAATACACCGGTATCTTAGATCCATTGTCTCATTTCTAACATAGCAGTGCTGGGATGGATGTGTCAGAGGTGGTAAGGTATATGAAGAAAGGCTTCCCTCTTTGTGGTGAATGCACAGTTGGAAGATGCAAAAGCTCTTCCTTCAAGTCATCGAAGGATTGTTGACATTGGGTTGTCCACTTGAAATTAACCTCTTTCTTTAGCAAATGTTGCATGGGATATAACTTGTTAGTCAACTTCACTATAAAACTTTAGATGAACTATACCCTACCTTGCAAACATCACAACTCTTTAAGGTTTATAGGGGGTGTTAGGTTGATGATGGCCTTGACTTTTTTAGGGTCCACCTGTATTCCGACCTTCGATACCACGAATCCTAACATGCATCCGGTCTTAACCCCAAAGACACACTTCTTAGGGTTAAGGTATAGGTCATGCATTTGACAACACTTAAGGACTACCCCTAGATTGCATGGGTGATCCATGGCCTCTTTGGACTTGACTGCTATATCATCCACATAGTCGTTTAATGTTTCTAGGATGTAATCACTGAAGATGTAAGTCATGGCTTTTTGGTAGGTTGCCCCAACATTCTTAAGCTCAAAAGGCATCATAGTGTAACAGAAGGTCCCCCAGGAGGTCATGAAGGTTGTTGTTAGCTGATGCTCTAGGTTGATGTGAATTTGATTGTAACTAGAGAAGCCATCCATGAAGGATAACAGGGCATCACCGGTCATAGTGTTGATGAGTTGGTCGATGCTCGAAAGTGGGAAATCATCCTTGAGCATTGCTTTGTTCAGATCTTGGAAATCTATAGAGATTCGTATCCCTTCCATTTTCTTAGAAACCATGACGATGTTGGAAACCCATTCTAAATAATCAACCATGCGGATGAAACTAGCTTTGTATAGCTTTGTGACTTCATCCCTTATAGCCAATGCAATTTCTGGCTTAACCTTACAAGACTTTTGTTTGAATACCTTCATGCATGGGTCTAGGATGATGTTTTGTTGTATTAGCCTTAGATCCGAATCCAACATGCCACTTTATGATGACGCGAAGACCTTGATGTTGTCTTGCAGAATCTTGGCTATGTTTTCGTGCATCTGTGTATCTAGGAGGGAGCTAAGTTTTAATGTTTCTACTTCTTCCTTAGACGTAATCACAGGCATCCCGATGAGAGGATCCTCAGTTACATCCCTGACCTCCAAATCTAGAGTTTGGACCAGATGCTTAGGCCAATCTAGGAATGTTTCTAAAGATGCTATAATGCTAGCTGTGGTCGATCCCCAGTCGATCAGGTTAGGGTTCAACTATCTTGCAAGCTTCCCATGTGGACTTGCTAAAGCTAAAGGCGTGGAGAGATCTCGATGGATTTTCATTTTTGCTTAACCTATCAAGATGAGATGAAAGCCTAGTTAAAAGGCACCTATTGGTAGTAATTATGCATAATGAGAACTTGCAAAGCAATGACAAGATGTAGCCAGTGAAGTATGATGTAAGGATTAGATTTTGCCAGTTTAAAGTCATGGCAGACCACTGTACCATGAAGATGCAGAACTACCAAAGATGTAAAATTGTTGATGCAAAAGTGTGAAACTGTAATCATGCAAATGTTAAGCTACTAGTTTAGTGTCATTATGGACTGCCAAATCGTAACATGTAAAATCGGTAGTGTGCAAGATAGAAAATTCCTTGTATGAGAAATGCAAAAACACTAATGCGAAAATCAAGACTACGAGAGCATAAAAGATTGAAACAGCAAGTTTAAATTCTTTTTGGACTATTAAGGTTGCTACTGCACTAGGATTGCTAGTTTAAGATCTTTTCAGACCTATAACAAGAAAGGAACGCTACGCTAAAAATGCTAGTTTAAGGTCTTTTTGGACCACGAAGGTTGCGACTGCACTAGGGTTGCTAGTTTAAGGTCTTTCTAAACCAGTAATGAGAGCTATATATATATATTTTTCATTTTTTTGGAAACTGAGCAACTAGCTTGAAGCGTGTCAAGGTTTTAATGCCGATAGTGCTATGATGTCATGGTGAGCATGCTACACTGTACGAAGCACTTGGCATTAAACAGAGAGAGAGAGTGGCAAGTTCTCCTTTTTCACCATTACAACCATAAATAGGGACAAACCCCAACAAGCTTGTCATTCTCACCGTAAGAGCGTAAACCCCATATTTAGAGCAAAGCGATTTCAGAGCTCAAAGTAATCATGTTAACGATGAGTAAAGTAGTTTTTTGCATTGCGATGAGAAAATTTTGTAGGAAGAATGATGGCTCCAAAGAAGGAACACATGAATTTGGCACTTGCAAAGGTTGAGGAGGTGAAGAAAACCCTAGGGCATAAGACACAAGCACACATTGCTGTGCGGGTGGACACGCTATTGACCTGGTAGGCTACTATGCTCCTTCTGCTTTTTCACGATTCTATTATCATTTTTATTTTTGTGCCCTCATCTTGTATCTTAGTCTTAGTCAATTTTTTTTTCTGTTATTGCATTTTTTTGGCCTTTTCATCACTTCTATTGCCATTTTGGCTATGGCGAATACATAAACGCTACGCCATCATTGCATGCAAGGTTGCTTAAACCTCCACCGCTACGGTTGTCATAATTGTGGGGCTTTGGAAAATTTAAGTTACTTGGCTTTTGAATGGAATAGCATAGCACTTGCAAGAGGGTTTGATCATGCGTGATATGATAGTGTGACATGTGTTTTGTCAGGGCATATCATTAATCACCCTGTTAGGGTTAATTGCTCTGTTGTTATGCTAGGCTATTTTTGCTGTGCTAGCATTTTCATGTTCTTACTACGCTATGTGCGAGGAGAGGGTTATGGTATGCTATATGCATCAATTGCTAGGTATTGCTATGTTGTGTATGCATTACACTTAGAAATGATGCTAATGCTTGCCGGTTGTGTTGTGAAGAATGGGGCTAAGGCCAATCCTAATTTTCTTGGAGGTTGCAGGGGTCTTGTCTCATGCAAGCAGACCCATGGCCAATGCCTCTCCTCCCTAGATACGCATGGGAGAGCAAGGGGTTTGGTTCAGGGAAGGAGCATAGGAGTTCTTACAATACCTCCTTGATCACTTTAGTGTGATCGTTTGGTCATACCTAAAGGAGGAAGAGGCAGTCGTCATAACCGAAGCTATATTACCTGGGGTAAGTCAAGGCATCCTTAGATTTCTGATGGATAGGGAAATCATAAGCAGGTAGGGAGAAGGATCTAGTCAACACCCCTTAGGGTTAAGGTGTTTGGCCTAGATCTAGGATATGCCTAAATACAGCATCTACCATTCTTACAACACATTGTTTGTTGCACATTATATGGAAATATGCTTCCAAAACCCACCAAGAACTATTTACTATGCTGGTAGGTGAGTCTTGTAGCCTTGTTCCACTGTGTTGGGTGACGCTAGCCATATTGGCCAAATGCTAACTATATGTTTTTATTACTAGGTTCTACATTAACAAGGGAAGGATTCATAACTGACCGAGTCTACTGACTATGGCATGGATAGCCCTGTAGGAGTTCCCCTCTGCCGAAAACCTATAGGTAGGTGTTATTGGTCAATGTAGGGGTGAATACCATACCTACCCATACCTATTCCCCATTCCCTACAATTAGTGCAAGGGGTCTAGTTGGCTGGATGAGGAGTGGGTAGAACCCTTCAAACCGATCACCATTGATCAAGTTCTAGTTAGTCTTCTACCATTCCCATCACCGTACCAACCTGGTAGGCTAAACAGTAAGTGTTGCGTGCTCAAGTATCTTTGCAATCTTTGGATTTTCTGCACTCTTATGCTAAATGTTTTTTGTGAAAACTATTATAGGGGTAAAGACACCTCAGGAGCTGATGGTGGTAACCATCGAGACGCAGGGGGCAAATATCTACTTCAAGTATGGAGAAGTAGATTCAAGCCAACACTAGATAAATGATGCAACTTCGGAATCCTTGGTCCAGAATATCGAGAAGGCTAGGCTAATGGATCTATTCCTAGCTCTGAATCCAAACGTTCTTACTTCTGAGATGCTCTCCTTTGTTGGCTTCTTTTTTAAAAAGGGAAGCTACTTCCACATGTGTATACATGGCATATGGGTGGTCATTGAAATCAATGACAAGCTATTCACAGACCTCTTTGACATCCCTACCAATGGAATCCTCATAGGTTGAAAGTCCAAGACGGAGTTGACCATTTAGAAGAAGGACATCTAGGAGTGGTTGGGGCTTGCTAAGGAGTAGAAGGGGCTCCCCATGAAGAAGCTCAAAGAAGGGCCCACCAAGGGGGTTTACCCTATCTTTTGTGCTCGTGCATTCTCCCAAATGCTCTCCCAAGGGAAGGTCATGGGGATCGAGCAGGCCTAGGTAATGCATGAGGTTATGGAGGAGGGAGCTTGCTACAACTTGTCCAGGTTTTTATGTCAAGGCTTGTAGATCAAAATCTTGGGGCTCCGTAAGAAAATGAAGTCCTGTTCCAATATTCATTATGCCTTTTATATAGCCTTCCTGAAACGTTTCGCAAAATTTTTTGTAGTTCAAGAGAATGGAGTTTGGGTCATGCGAAATTACAACCAGATTTCCAAACCATGGATTCACCAGATCCTCTAGACCACCTGAGCCCAAGATCCCCCAAAAATAATTGGGGAGTCGTTCTCTGTGACGACTAAGGATCGGGTGGCTCGCAACTTTCAAGGCCAAGACAATATAGGAGAGGCACCCTCTACTGTAGCTGGTAGCATGTCATGGGGGGAACACTTCATAGCTGAGACTGTGGCCAGGAAGTTGAAGTAGAAGAGGTTGCGCCATGGTAAACCCTTGCATGGAGGAAGAGGAGGGGCAAAGATTGTGGCTCAAGATGTAGAGGATGGAACCCCCTATTGGTAAATGCTTTTGTTTGATGCCTATCTTGTTGATGTCTACTACACTATGCTACGCTGGGTGGTGTAATGTAGCATAGCACCTACTTTAAGCTAACTTGCTTTGGGCTAATGAAAACATGTTTCTTGACTGGCATAAGAAGAAGAAGAAGAAGAAGAAGAAGGTGATGTAGAGGTGTTGACCCATAAGATGGGGGTGACAAATAAAGACTCAGAGTCCCCAGTCTTAGAAGAAAGGGCCCCAGTCAAGAATGGAGTTTCTACTGTTAAGGCAGGGGCTCTTGTTATTAGGGAGAATCCTCTTACTGATGAAGAGGAGTCTCCTTTGAATAAGAAAGATGCTGGTCTTTCAAAAGGAAAGGCACCAGTGCATGAAGAAGAGGCCCATGCAGACTTGGTAGGGACTTCTTCCAAGGCTGTTGCCATTGTCTTGCATTAGTAAGAAGGGAAACCACAATCAGACACTGATGAGTTTGGCAATGTGTCTACCTTGTCATAGTCCATTTTAGCCATTGCTAATATGTTTAGTTATGTAACAAGTGCTTCTATTGATGCTACAGGACCATCTCCAATTCATACAGAATCATGGGCCGAGATCCTTAATAAGTTTACATTTATGCAGGGAATCGTCGATGACATGATTAGCTACCTTCAGCAGGCTAACCCTGACATGGGTAAGTAGTAGTATTAGGTGCTCTCATGTTGGTATGCTAGAATGTCTTGAACTTGCTAATCTTGCTATGCTAACATGATTGTTACGCTCTTTATGTTATGGTAGCCTCTCAGCTCAAATGGGACCTAGCACAGCCTTTGAAAGTTAATGTCGTGCCTACATTCCCACTTGACGTGACTAAGGTGTCTTGTCATGCATATGACGAGGTTTGAAAATGTGCTTTGCACTTAGCACGCTCCCTATGGGATTATAAGCGTGTCAACAAGGACCTGTGGAAGTGGGTTCAATAGGCTAAGTAAAGGGAGGCCAAACTAAGGGCCAAGGTGGAGGATCTCAGGTCAAAAAACAAATTCCTCATAGCCCGTGACACTAATAATAAGAATTGGCATACAACTATGATAGACTTTGCAAGGTTTTGGACTGTTGCATGTCAGAATGTTAAAGCCACCCACGAAGTGATAGAATAGCAGATGCAAATGGACCTAATGGCCTAGAACTATCAAGATTTAAAAGACTTCAGTGCCAAGGTTTTTGAATGGCGGAAGTCCAAGAAAAATCACAAACACATGTATAAATTGGAAAATGCCACCCATTGCAAACTGTATATGGACGCTGCTATGGAGGCGTTTACGTATCAAGCATTCATAAATGCCATCGATGCTTCTAAGGCCTATGCCAAGTTCAAGGAGCATGTAAAGGTTATAGAATCTCCTGATTGGAAAGTGGACCTTTCCACAGGAAATACTGCAATGGTCTTCTTTTCTCCAGGACCACCAAGGTGCACAACCGTCGAGAGGGAGAGAGCTGTGAATGCTGAACCCAACAACAGACATTGGGTGGACATCACGGTAGAGGAGGTGGCAGAGGAGGTCTGGCACTGCCTCGGGTTTGATTTAGACTGGATACCCTTTGAGATTGATGTAGGCCCTTCTCAGGTTAGTCACTTTTCTATTGCATTAATGCTCATGCTCTGTTGTGACTTGTGTACGTTACTTTAACTAACTTCCTCATTCCTATGATGTAGGCTTCGGATGAGGGTGCAGGGCTCATAGAGGTGAAGAATGAAGAGCTGATGGAGGACAACATAGGGGAAAGTGATGTAACAGGAAATGATACAGAAACACATGACGTAGATGATGCAAATAGGGACAACCCATGATAACATGGGATTTTTCTTTCTTGAAATTTTGAAATTTTGTACAATTTTTGCAAACATTGTCTGGAAGGTGAAAATCTTGAATAAAGAAGAGAATTTCAAAGAATAAATTGATTCTATGTCAATTTTTGCATTGTTTATGCATTATGTTTCATGTAAAATTTTCATGTTTTCATGTGCTAGTTTTAGGCTATTTTAGGCCATTACTACTTTTAGGCCATTTCAGGCCATTGCTAGTTTTAGGCCATTTTGGGTCATAACGTAGCATAGTTTTAGGCCATTTTGGGTTGTTGCGTAGCATAGGTTTAGGGAATTTCGGGCCTTTACTAGTTTTAGGCCATTTCGGGCAGTTGTGTAGCATGCCAAAGGGATGATATGCTAACAACTTGAACAACTACTAACTAGTAACTTTCGTAGACCGATGGATGCAAATAATAAAAGGTGATAATGTGTAAAGAATGGAAACTGGGTAGGAAGCAGTGGGGTTGCTATGCTATGCGTAGCTGCTTCTTGACCATCGTGGGTTGAGCAGAATGTAAGGCCGAGGTGCTTTGCTAGGGTCTTCATTTGCTTCATATTCCCCTGCTTGCAAGGGCAATTCAACCCACATGCTTTAATTTTGGGAACTAGCTTACTGAGCGAGTTCTTCCGCTGGATGGTTAGTGTGTGCATAAGAAGGCACTTCATTCTTAAGGGTTATGACCTTTGAGCCCTGCTCCATGTTAATGTTGTAGATAGCTTGGGCTACTACCTCGTCACCATGGATCACCACCTCCTTGCTTGCATATGGTAGGTGGATTTATTGGTGAATGGGCAAAGAGACAACCCTAAGTTGTAGTAACCATGACCTCCCCAAGATAAGGTTAAACTTGGGCATTTACTCAACCACGATGAATGTTGGGTTTGTGGGAAACTAGTCCCCTACCATGAAGTCTATGCAAACCATGCCCTTTACTAGGATGCGTGCTCCATTGAACGACCTCAGGCATGATGTCATTGTGGGTTTGATTTGGCTGACCAGGCCTAGCTTGTCCATAATAGGAAAGTGGATGACATTCCTGGTAGCCTCATCATCAATGTGTACCCTTCAGGTCTAGTGTTGGATGATCTGAATTATGATGAAAATAGGTGCCATGCTCACCTGACCCATCTCGGGATCTTCCCTAATGGATTCATCACTAAAAGTTAGTTGGGATGGCTCTAGTTCTATAGGTGTAGAGGGAAGCATGACCAAGTGGATTGCTCCCTCTTCTGCCAGCATGTATTTGTTGACTGGAATCATTGTCAATATGCAAATTAGAGCCTTGTGTTGTGGGACAAATGTCATAATTAGGTCATACAGGCTTAGTGTAGTGTTTTTCTATTTTAGAGCCTACTTGAACTAGGTGAGGGCATCCAAGAGGTCTTGGGAAACCCCCTGTTTAGTGCTTTCCTCTTCTTTGATTCATCCCAGAAGACGAATTTCCCAAGGAGGGACAACTTTGAGTATGAGTTCAGACCATTTTTTGCAAAGCGACACGGACTGTGTGGTTATAGCAACATTTTTCTTTGGTGATGAGGGTGTAGATGTAGGGGGTGAAGACATAGGTTTGGGGATAGCAGGAATGGTACTTCCCCTCGACATCTTGAAACACCCTAAAAAATGCAAGGTTCTTCTCGCTTCATTGGGGATTACAACTCGCGCAGCACCATGACAGTTCTTCAGGAAGAGAACGTTCTAAGCTCATGCCAGCCAATTTGGAAAATTTTCTACTTTGAACATGGATAGGCTCTACATCATCCTGCCTATCCACCGAAGTAGCCTACCCAGTTGACAGCTTGCTCAGAAATGGCACATGGAGTTGGAAGCAGCATTCTGGATGCACAAAAAATAGTTCAAAAAGTTTTCTAAGTCATGAAGTATGCTATGCTACACTATGCCTCATAGCATAGCAAGCTTCAAAATACAATGGTAGAACGAAGTGCTATGCTACGCTACGCCACATAGCATAGCATGGCAACGACTTCACTACCGCTCCCCTCACCCAATTTCAAGTTCTGCAATGATGTCCCTTTCCGTCAGGAAGTGGTGGACCATGTCTGTTGCTATGCTAAGTTGAGCTACATGTCACAACAAGGTGTAGCAATCCTATGGAAGAGATAGAAGGTAGCTTGAAGGGCAGAATTAGCAGAGTTTGAAAGACTTGCATTGTAGGAGACAAAGTTTGCAAATCGGCAAAACTTTCGTGAATAAGGCCAGTTGCTACGCTACACTATGCTACATAGTGTAGCATAGCATAGAAAGCATGCAACATATAGCATAATGCATGACAAGGTGCTATGCCACGCTAGGCATGCTATGCTACAAAGCATAGCTAGGCATGTGGGTGGTTGTGCAACATCAATGCACTTCAGCTAATCTGACTGTTGGCACATGTCGTAGACGTTGATGGTGCAATTACGGCATGGCAGGCTCACAATTATTTCATGATAGGTTTGCATTACAACGGTCTTGTAGATCCAACGGTCATACATGGCATGAGTGGTGCCAACAAGTAAATGAAGGCCCAAGGCACGTAGTGTCCAAACTACCCCTTTTTCATACCGTCGGTCCTATAAATACGCTAGTAAGAAGCATTCAAAAAAAGGGCTAGAATATTTTTAAGGAAGTAGCATTCAAAAATTTTGAAAAGTTTTCTAGAGAAAGCATTGAGAGATTCGAGCTTGCTCCTTAACAGATTTTAACATTAAGCATTGTAAGCTTCCTATTTGACACTGCAAACAGTTAGCACTTTTAGCTGGCATTTTGTTCTATTCCCCCTTTTCTACCACCTTGGTAGAATCCTTGCACTATCAACATCTAAGTCCATGCCAAAGCACACCACCTGCTTTGCTCGACACATTCTCATTACTCTCAAGATCTCTGCACTCCGTCACGCTGTGCAACCGATTGTATCCACCCTGACAAAGCAAACTTGTAGCTTCGAAGCAGTGCGTGTTCCTAACTATAATTTACTTTATTTCTTTCTTGTTGTCTCATTTGCATTATTTTTTCTGTTTTATTCACTTTCAAGCATTACTTTGCATTGTTGTCGCATTTTTCTACTTTATTTACTTTCAAGAATTATTTTGCATTTCCATTCTATCTCAAAAGTACATGTTGCAAAAGGCTATATAGATGCCGACGTAAGTCCCTATCTAATTGACTAGATCGTTCAGGGCACCCCATATCTACCCACACCTAGCATAGCCCTCCCACGAGTATGGGGTTGAAACTGTCATGCTCATTGACCCCCCAGTGTTTACTAGCCACCGACATTTTCGATCGCTATAGTTTTCTGGTGCTAGAAGGAGGACCCTTGGCGCCTTTTCCATGTGTCACAATAGTTCTATGAGCCTTCTGTACCCTGATACACATAAGCATAAATACAACACCCTCCTATGGTTGTTTGTGCTTTGTGTGCTGCAGATCGATCACCTCAATGGTTCCTTGGGAGCCCTAGAGAACACAAGGCCTCTGATCATCGGCTAACTAGCTCATTTACGGTTGTCTTGCATGTGTTTTGTACCTCATCTCATGTGGTATAGACTGGTCACTTTGACAATCCCTTGGGGATCCTATGAGACGTAAAGCCTTATTGATCACTAGTTAGCTCACCCATCCTACGGTTGTCTTACATGTGTTCTGGACCCCATCTTGTGTGGTATAGATTGGTCACTTTGATGGTCCCTCAGGGATACTACAAGATGCAAAGCCTTCTAGTTAGCTTGCTCATCTTATGGTAATCTTGTAAGCCTTCTACACCTTGATACACATTAGAATAGATTTGACACCCATTTTTGGTTGTTTACACGTCGTGTGGTGTAGACCGGTTGCCTCAACGGTTCCTCAAGAACCCTACGAGACATAAAGCCTCCAACGGGCAGTCAACTCACCTTCCCTTCTTATAGTAGTCTTACATTTGCTCTGCACCTTAGCTTGCACAAACATAAATGTGACACCCTATTGTGGTTGTTTGAGCCTTGTGTGGTGTAGGCTAGTCACCTCGACGATTCCTCCAGAATCCGGAAAGACGTAAAGCTTCTTTTTACTACTTTTTTCGACTTTCTTGTTTGATTGCACTCTTTGGCATAACTTTTGCATTTTCCTTTTGCATAACTACCTGCTTAACAATGGCTTTTTCAACTATCATTGCTAATGCCTTCAACATGGAATTCCCCTTCAATGTTGAAGTTCCTATCGTGGTTCAAGGCACTACTGGTGCAGGACAATCGCTGAGTCCCATGCTGGAAGTACGTCGATCTCTCAGAATTCAAAATCGGGGACCTGAGGGATGAGCCCAGAAACATGAGCGTTACAGTTCCTTTGTGCAAAGGTGTAGGCTAATCTGCCATTGGATTTACATGAACTTGAAGAAAAATGTAGCTTCAAGTTCACTTATTGCAACGAGAAGGAATTTTTTCCTACCCTCAGCATTCCTTTACTTTTAATGCAAACATATCAAATGCTGTTGGACTAATTAATCTAGTTGGCTAGGCTTAGGGAGCAATAGGAAGATGCCTTTCAAGATGGACAAGAGGAACTTGATTCCCAATCTAACAAGGGAGGTCAAGCCAACCCCGTTCCTGTCCCACCTACCCAGTCATTCTGGGCCAACCCACTCTCTATCACCGCTCCCTTTTCCATCACACCTATGCTTCAGTAGCCTATAACCATAACTGCAATGGGTAGCCATGCCACATTCCCAGTGTATCATCATCCTTATTCCCCTGTTGCGCTCGTAGCAACTATGCCCCTACAAACTATTTATCAGCACATTCCTGCAATGCGTAACATGCCTATCATGACTACCCTATTGCATGTTCACACTGTACCTACTTCACAACTACACATAACTTGCATGTCAATTCCTATGTACACGTCTATTCCACCCACTATGGTAGGCCCTGGCCCATCCACATGGTGGACCCCATTTGCTTCTTTGTCTGTTCTACAACCATCTTTGATGTCTCACTACATTCGCCCTCAGACCTACCCAACCCCGCAAATGGTACATCCTAGCACGGGGCCATGGTCTATCCTGCCGGTGACCCAAACGGTCTATTCAGTGACTCAACCCACTATTACTACTCTAACAGTACCACCCACTAGGTGGTGGACAATGCAAGCAACACCTTTAGTGGGGGCGGCCCCAACCACACTGTCGATGACTCAACCTACCATCGCCACCATGTGGCATGTGGGAGCTTCCTCTGCAGTCCCTCAACTGTCTACAATGTTGTTGGGTATGGACTAAGTGTTTCAGCTCATCCAGACCTGAAACACCACAAAATTTTGAGCTTAGTACTTCTCCAAAAAGAATCAAGCTAAGTCATGATACTCCCTAGCATGAATAAAGCTTGAGAACCCCACAAACAGCTTCAAGCAGAGTCAAACTCAACAAGGAGTAGTTCCTTGGGACCCCTCCATGACCACGACAACATCTGCTATCAAATTTGGCAACTTTGGAGCTTAAAATATTTAGTTTACACTAAGTATGTATTCTCAGCATATACGCCCAGCATATACGCCCAATGTTCACAACGTATGCGCCCAACGTATACGCCCTAGATTGCATCTGCAGCGTATACGCCTAGCATAGATGCCCAACATACACACCTCACATGTACGTTCAGACGGTACAACTGAAGCATATGCCCAACATGCAATCCCCGAAGATGGAAACATAACTGCGGAGCAAGATTTGGTACAAGGCAACAACTCACATGAGCAGAGCAACCATCAGCGTATACGCCCGACAGACACAGCGTATATGCCCAGTACATCTAGCGTATATGCCCAGCATATGCAGCGTATACGTCCAACATATGCAACATATACGCCTAGAGTCTATGTCTACCAGATACAGTGTATACACCCAGCGTATATGCCCAGAGTCTACACCCACCAGATACAATGTATACACCCAGCGTATACGCCCAGTAGATGTAACATGTTGCACACATGTAAATTTTATTCTTTTGCACCCAGTCAACATGCCACGTGTCGCCCAACTCGAGTCTAATGTCTAAAACTATATAAAAACTCCAATTTTTTACTAGATCCAGGTCGGTTGGCAATTTTGAGCAAAAACAGAAAGAAAAACAAAGACGCTAAGAACTAGAGCAAAGAACCTTGCACGTTGGACAACCCTGTACGCTGAGCATATAGCCACTACGCTGTGCCTATAGTTTGAACCAGTCAACAGTCATCCCTACATCCACTGGGGCTATTTATCCATCTTATGTGAAAGCCACAACTGCATTAGACCGGTGCATTGTAACTCTCACTTTGCAATAACATTGCTACATTTTCTTACTGAAATCAGTTACAGTTTTGTATCAATTGTTGCATGTTTACTATTTACGCTGTTTTACGTTTACACTCTGTTTATACCAATTACGCTATTTACGCTCTGTTTTACATCTTTTACGTCGTTTACGTATAACCCAGCGTATAGCACCTCAGTGTACCTTTGGTAAAATCCTTACCTGATCCGCGTGCAGACAAGTCAAGGTACTCTACCTTCGTTCATTCCAGCTTGCCCTCAAGCGAAGGTAGGGTCTTCTATGCATGTTTGGTGATCCCCCGGTCTCTATTTCCTTCCAGTCAGAGATCGACGATTTCAGACGGTACAAAAATTGGCGCTAGAAGAAGGGCCTCTGCCTTAAACTTACTGTGCCTCAGAGCTCTCAGCATCTACGTTGTTGAGTATACGTCGACCCTTTCTGCAAACCTCCCAACATTTATGCTGCTCTGTTTAAAAATTACCATCTACAAGTCTCCCAACATCTACGCTGTTAACCATACGTTGACTCTGTCTACAAAATCCCTAGCATCTACGCTACCGAATACATGTTGCATGCTTTATGATGTAGACTTTGTCTACGCTACACACAAGACTCTATCTACGCTGCCAACATATACGCTACTGCTAAGTTTACGCTGCGCGCCTTATGCTATAGACTTGGTTTACGCTATACACTGACGCTGCTATACGTTGATGTTATCTACGCCGTCCAGTTTACGCTCCATACTCTACACCGTATACCCCATCTACACTATACGCTGACCCTGTACACACTGTACGTAGACTCCGTCTATGCTGTCGTCCAGTATATGTTACACTTCATACGCTGTGAACCCTGTTTACGCTGTACGTAGACGCTATCTACGCTACTTAGCGTATACGCTGTACGCTCTATGCCGTAGATTCTCTACGCTGACACTATACACTATATACCTATATGCTCCCTACGCTGTTACTATACGTTGGTCATTGAAGCCTATACGCTGAGGCCCAGTCTCTACGTTGTACACCACGAATGTAGGTTTACACCACACTAAGTACACTAATTCCATATCCCTTCATTGTGTCATATTCTCAACTATTCATCATGAACACCACAAAAAGCATCGCTACAACCACCTAGGTCACAGACCTCGTAAGCACCATGGCCATTCAACAGCCTATGGTACAACCCACAGTGGGGCCCCATCGGTCTCTTAGGTTGCAAAGGAGGAACCCATCATCCAACATCATAACTCAAGACTAGTACAACTTCATATGCATGAAAATACAAGCCGGCCTAGCTGTGGACCGAGCTGAAATGGAAGTTAAGAGGCAATATGAACTTTTCTATAGGGGAGGACAAGAGTTCATTCCTTCCCCATACGACATCATCCCTCTTCCAGAACCTTACTCTGAGCTCATCATACAACTCCTCCAGCAAAGGAGCTAGTCGCTAGATCAGCCTGTAGTAGATCCTCAACAGAAAGAGGAGGACGAGTTCGCTGCCCAGTCCGAACATGAAGATTCGTACCACACCCTTAGCCCACAAACCCATGTCAACCCGTTGTTTCATCCAAGCATAGGGGAAATTACATCCCTTCAATCCTTTACATTCACCCAAGCACAAATACGTCTACCAGAAACATCTGTGCTTGTTCATATTCCTCCTCCAAGGGACCCGCAAATCAATACACTCCCTTTTGCTATTCTCCCCGCTGCAGCTGTAGGCCCATCTTCGCAAGTACCACCCCCTCAAAATAACGTAGGAACAACCTTCCTACCCCAAGTGATCGGGATGCCACATGTGATACCGACATCTACATCTGCTCATTATATTCCCTGCATCCAAACTCACAGAGCCCCTTTCACCACTGCAACCCAATAAGTTCAAGGGATCCCTACACAAAGCATGACCGGGCAATGGGCAGCGATGGGTGCTCAATCACATCAACCCCCTCACTATAACATACGACCTCACATGATTCCACTGGCCAACATTCCTCAACGACAACCACAATAACAACAACCCCTTGCCTATAATGTGCCGCCCCTAGTACCACTCGCTATAAATATTTCGCAAGTACAACCTCCAACTACACAATTGTCCACCTACCAACCCACCACCCAACAATCTAACATGTACACCGTACAACATCCCTAAGCTGCTATCTCACCTAGTGCCTAAGACTAGGCTGACACTAGCAAACTACTGTAGGAATTAACTGATGAGGTCAAGCACCTCAAGATAGCCGTTGATGGAGAGTTGAAGGTAGTAGATTTTTTTCATGATGATCCTATCAGCTATTCAATTCTGCCCCTAACATTGCCCAAGGGTGTGTCACTGCCTACACTAACTAAATACAGTGGGGAGACAGACCCCAATGCTCACCTTATAACATTTAGAATAGAATGTGCATTACTCCAGGCATGGCCACATGCCATTTTGGAAGTGTTCCCCATGTCCCTCGTAGGGAGAGCACTTGATTGGTATCGGGCCTTGCTGAGAAACTCAATATTTTCTCTAGAGGAGTTGTTACATAAATTCGTTACCAGGTTCAAGTATAACTTGAAACCTAAAGCGACACTTGACAGCGTTATAAAGGTCAAACAAGAACCTCTAGAACCCATACAAAAATTCATCCAAAGGTGGAGTGCTACTCTCAATGAGCTCCATGAGCCAATCCCAGAGACGTACCTCCTCACCATTCTAAAGGGGGCTGTTAATGACTTTTTCAAATCCAAATTATATTATCTCAATGCGTGTAATCTCAATCAAGCCTTTGTACAGATTAAAAATATAGAGGAGGCGGCCCAAAATAGCCACGATCCTGCGTATTTAGCCTTTAAGAATCAACACAGTAAGAAAGATAAAGAAAAGGCTAAAACAACTATAGTGGCAGTAGCGGAAACACAACAAGCAAATGTGGCACAAAAAAGAAAAATGCTGGTGGCCCCTACTAGTTACACTAAACCTACTTCCAAAATTGCACTAGAATCGTCCTCATCAAAAAACCCAACACCAAATCGTACGAAAAAATTTGAGGGGAAAGAACCCTCCCAATACACGCCACTGCCTATGAAGCCATCCCAGCTATTCAACCAACTCCTGAAGGCTGGATTAATGAAACATAAGTAGTTGTCCTCGGTAGCGATTCAAAGGCATGATCAGTTCTGTTAGCTAGTTTAGAACCCAAGCCTAGCAATACTGGATGAGCCTCCAGTACCCAAAGGTTTTACTGTTTTTGCGACTATCACCAACGTAACAGGCATGGCATGGATTACTGTTTCATCCTAAAACAAGACATATAATGAATGATCGATGGAGGTCAAATCACTTTTGATGAGGCCAACCTGGTCCAACCACAGAACTAGGTCATGGGTGTGTATAAAGATCCTTTAAATACCAAAGAGGCATTGTATGTTATTAACACAATATACCTAGATAACGAACCTGAAACACCTAGCATTAACACCGTCTACTCTGACCATGAACAACAAATGCCTAACGAGCCATTTGTAGTGCGTATTCCTCCCACTACATCAACATCCATGCCTCAACCATTAGATGCCCTGTAGCAGCCATATGTCATCCGAGTGGCCCCCGCCATAGCAACCCCTAACACCCCGACACATGAAAAATCATACGTGGTGCGTGTACCCCCTGCCACTACTTCCGCAAATTCACAAACACCTTTAATTCGGCCTGCCCCTTACATAGTCCGAGTACCACCTACTGTTGCAACAGCAGAGGTCCAACCTCCATCTAAACCAACCCCATACATCGTTAGGACACTCGAAAGTCTTAATAATTATCAATCCTCCACCTCACAAACGCAAAGTAAACCTAGTCCATATGTCATCAAAGTGCCCAGCGAGCCCTCCACTCAACTGCATGTGACCGTCCAAATGCAACCTCGCCTGACTCCATATGTAGTACGAATTCCAAAACAACCTAAGGGTCTGAAATCAACCACACCCTCATGCCACACATGAGAACGCTTAGCGGATAAGCTGACATGTGAACGTCTGGAGAAGGAGCATCAATGGCTAGCTGTAGGACCTCCTAAACCTACTTTGCTAAATGCAATATCCATGACACCATCTAATGATAAACTGAGCACAGGCCATGAGGGTGAATCATCTAGAAAACACGATACTTCTAAAACAACGACTCCGGGAAAAAAAGACAAACCAACGATGCACGAAATAAAACTATTGGGCCCAATGGACCAAGTCACCACCAATAAACATGCATCCAATAGTAGAGACTTAGTAACAGTCCTAACGCAAGTTACGAAAGCACTCAAATAGAAAAATACTTCATTAAGTTTATACGACCTAGTGTTAACATCTCAAACCCATTGCGAAGCTTTGGTATGCATGTTAACATCTATCCCAGTAAGCGAGGACTTGCCTCCAAACGAACCTTCCATTTATGCGGTAATGTACTCGCCCCAAGGGTCAACTTCCAAATCATTAAGTTTCCACAACAATAACATCAAGGTGGATAAGAAAACAGGGGAGATAACAACAACCCCTATGTTCATAACAATACGAGTAAACCAATTCATGATACATAGGGTCCATGTAGATGATGGAGTTGCCACAAACGTAGTACCATATCCCATCGTCAAACAACTGGGGCTTACAGAGCTAATCAGACCAACTACCACCACATATTTGAAATCATTCAGCGGGTTGCGCGTGGTAGTTAAAGGCACCATGACTTTAGACTTCATAGTAGGGGATCAGTTCCCCACATCTGCCGACTTCGTAGTAATCGATGAAATTCCAGGATTCAACCTAATATTAGGAAGGCCCTGGTTAGCCCAACTAAAAGTAGTCTCATCCCCTATACACCAAGAGATTCATTTGTGTTATGAAGGTGGTGAAATCATCATACATGGGGAGGCTGCTACACCCATCATTTCATCGTACATAGATAGAGACCAAGGCTCAGAGGTTAAGCTCGAAGAGCCTAGACAACACGACATAAATGAACAACAACTGGTAAGTGATAATCCTTTAAACACAAGAGAAAATCCACCCAAAATAGAAATACCCAAGCCTAACATTGTACATACGCAACCCCACTTAGAAACCACAACTGACACAGAAACCATGATACATGCTGAAGCGCAAGAAAATACCAACGCGGGAACAATTCCATCAGACATCCCTTGGGCTGAATTACCATTCAACGTGATCAGTGAAGGGGACGCTGAATATAGAATCATACCCGCTAACTCTACTCCCAACATTAAAATGAAAAAAATCAAAAAATTACTAAACCAATAAATAACAAGTGCAAATCGTCCGAAATGACGTTAAACTATGACTGGTCCGAAATGACATTAAACTACAACTAATTCGAAATGATGTTAAACCACAAACTGTCCGAGACAACGTTAAACTACAAAAAGTCCAAAACAACATCAAACTACATTCCAAGTCTAGAATGATGTTAAACTATCATGTCCGTAATGACATAAAACTAGCCATGATCAGAAATGGTCAGTCACTTAAGAAATCAACCCAGATCACTTGAAACTTCTCCTATTTATGCATGGCCTGAAATGACCTTAAACTAGTACGAGTGGCCCGAAATGTCCTTAAACTAGATCATCCACTTCTACTTTGCTTTTTTTTAGATTCCTGTTCATAGTTCGAATTTATGCTTGCATTGCCATGTTTTCTCTTTTTGCAATTATCTTTCACTCATAATTACAGTTCTACTTATGGTTACATCCGTGCATTACTCTCAAAAGAAAAAAAACAAACCAAAACATTTTACATTGCTGTGTCGTGTTTACAATTAAACTCAAAATCAACAAAAAGATAATTTTTATACATGTAATGATGTACAATGATAAGAGTTAATTGGTTTGATCCATTTGTTCAATATAACTCAAAATTTTCAATTTACCATTCCTGCATAAATTTAAGTCAGAATAATGTCACAAAAAAAACAACATAAAAAAAAAAAACTAAACATCTAGGATGGGAGGGTCGTCCCCTTTGGACCCGCTGGCATCATGGACCCCTGCTCCACTGGGGCCAGGTTCATGGACATCGTCATCGCCTTGATCCTGAAAATGCAAAAGAGACAATCAAAATAAGGATGAAAGGAAAAACCTTCAAACATTATTCAGGGAACCAATTTCATAATAACAAAACACTTATCGTATGGGATCCCCCTAAGCTGAATTCCAGCAGACGGAGGATTTCCTCTTCTAAGACACTGGTCCAATCGGTCCCGTCAAGGCCTAGGTCGACATCTGCCAAGGCCTTCCCTTTGGCAACAACTGACCAGGTAGGACGTTTTGAAGGGAATTCACCCATAGAAACCTCCCCAGAAGCGGTCGTGATTACCCTTGTAGGCGACTCCATCTCAATAGTTGTGTTCTGAGCAAAGATATCAAATGCAGAGCATAGACCCATACCCTCCACAAACATTTCCAGTTGACGCTTTTCAATAGATACCTCGTTCAAAAATTTCTCATAATGATGTTTGTGGTTCTTTTCATCTTGACCCCATTTGCGTACCTTGAAAACGAAAGTTTTCCAATCTTGACACTTGAGGTTCAGTAGATCTATTTGTGCCTTATGCTCTACTAGTCTCCGTGTCAGTGATGCGTTGCGATTAAGTAGGTTCCAGTATCTAGTATACGTGACCTTAGAAGTCCGCCAGGAGCGATCACCACTTAGTTTAGCAGAGGTGAACTCATATCGAGCCTTAAGATTGTCACGCTCAACTGACAACTCGGAAACTTCCTTCTCCTTTACTTGAATCTGCAATCACAACTATTCAATGGAACGCCTACAGGTCCACAGTGACTTGGCATTGTGAACAAGACCTTCCACTACCTCCTCATAAATAGGCCTTGGCACCTTCTCAACTTCTAGCGATAATGTGGGTGAACTCTCTATGCTAATTTTCTCAGAAAGATCCCACCTCAGTTTGGCACCTATGCACACGAAAAGAACAAACGATAAAATGACAAAAATAGGGTGTGAAACTCTAAAGCTGCAAATAATTTTGAAACATTTATACCTATCTTAGGGTGGGCTTCTTGAATTCATTCAACAACTTCCTCAGTGATACCAGCCACAAAATCCATTTTACTTGGCATCTCTGTCCAAGTAAATGATCCACGAGTGTGAGATAGACTAACCTCCATGGTTCTTTTAGGGGGAACCATTTTCATGGGCATGTCCAGTCGCATAGTTCTCGTTTCACTACCTTCGTCTGGAAGCGATATAAAAATAAAAGTAAGACACCATAGAGACAATGGTTCACAAAGCACCAATAAAAAAATAAAAGAAAACATACCGTGTTCTTTGTCCCCTTCTGGGGGTTCGCCTAAGTTCAATTTTCCCTTAAGAAAGCTGCTGAACATTTCATCGACACCACTTTGGTCATCCACCAGCTCAGTTTCTATGGTGTCTTCCCTCAGCTCTTCCATTCCTCCTGCTTGATCTTTCTCCACATCTTCCTCTTCAGTCATTAACTCTATGGTAGCCTCCTCCTCTTCAATGATTGTCTCTAATTCCTGCATCACTTCTCGAGTTAGGTCTGAAGGCATCAGTAGCATGTAAGTGGTCAAAGTAAAAATTATGAATAAGGTGAAAATGATAAAGCAATAAGTGCACTAAGTTTACTCACCTTGGGTAGGAATCTTGAACCATATATGCTTAACCCATGGCTTGTCCACATTTGAGGCCTCGGTTGAACATTCATGCTTTTTCAGCTTCGACTTGGCCTTGCTAATGGTCTCTTTGATGACCCGTTCTACTCTTTTCGTAGTATAAGGCACATCATCTGGCTCCAATCACACATTGTCACGTGTGTGGATTGAGGTACCAGATGATCCCCCTATCGTGATAGATACAAATTCATCAATTCCTTCGGGCGCATCTTGGGACTTGGCTGTTTCAAACAAATGGTTGATCCACGGACGAGATAGCTGACCGCGATCTTGCAAAACATACTTATTGTCCATGTGAACCACTAGAAATTCGCAAAGAAGATAACTGACAAAGAAGGAAAAAGTAAAGTGGGACTGTGCCTCGACATTTGAGCTCAATCACACTATCTCCTTATGCAGGCCTGACAACAAAAATTGGGCCCAGTTATAGCACATTCTGGTTTCTAGGACAGTTTGCATAATACGCACAGCTTCAACACCAAGACTCCACACCTAAGAAAGGGATTTAGGGAATACCTGTGCCCTAAACAGGGGATATAGTTCATTTTCTTCCTTGACCTTTGACTTCCCCTGCATAGGGAATCCCTTAGCACCCTTGGTAATGCCCAACCAGTCCTCTAATTCATGAACCGTATGGAGATCTTTATGAGCCCTATCTAAAACTACATTTATACCATCTGCATGTACACCAAATAGGTTCAAAAAGAATTCAGGTGACAGATGGAAAACTATCTTAACACCCTTAATCCGGGTGCTATAGTAAAAGATAGACTCATTGAAGGAATCCATGATCACGATCATTTGTACTATTGACACATTAGGGCTCGGGGTCGTAAAGAGTTCCATAAGGTTAGCATCATTTAAACAATGGACTATGGATGACGGGGCATGGGTACGCAACCATTTTTGAGCCTTACTGATCTCCCTGAACTTCATCGAGAGAGTACTCTTCGTTCGTCCGGTTGTGACAGGGTCTCCACTAGGAGGAACATCAATTGTAGATACAATTCAAAACCATCACTTAAATATAACCCCCAGCAGTTGAACAAACACGTTAACACATCTAGAAAATATTGTCATTTACCTTCAGTTGTAGACTTAGATGTGCTACCCAAGTCGGAGTCACGAGGAAAAATTGGTCCCTTATGCGACCAATCTCCATGCAACCATCCACGAGCTTTGCACAGTGTGAACGCTCACCCTTGGTTTGAGCTAATACAGCTCCACGAAGGGTGGTACCCGTCATAAAGATCTCTAGAGTAGTGCGAGCTAGAGTAAGCCCATCATCCTCAATGCATGTTCTGTCTGGGTTGACTTGGGGCCTACAAAAGAACAAATGTCTAAACAGAAGTAGATGCCAAATGGTAAAATGAAATGCCAAACTTAAACAATCTTACCTATCCACTCGGTACACTATGCCAAGAGGGTTCTGGAACAACGTGTGTGCGTGCGCAGCTAAAAATAGAGTGTTGTTGAGATAATCATGCCCTCACAGCAATTGGGTCCACACACGCTCTAACGGGTGAGTAGACCTGGGCCTGCTAGAGGGACTGTCTTTGATCACAAGCGACCCCTCGTCAATGTCTTTCATGAAAACGGTGATGCCCTCCGACGCTCCCGGCCACATGGCCTCAAGTACACTCCATGCCACTTGTTCACTCAAGTGTGACCAGATAACCACTTTGAACTTGTCTAGCATGAAGCCAAGGAATTCACATGCCCCTTCCCTAAAGCAGACCCCATTGTTGTTAACTGTTAGATCCGGGGTAGGTTCATTGGCCTCAATGGGGCCAAACCATGTCAGCACCCCAACTAGCTCAAGAACCAGGAGAAAAGGTTCAGTGTCCCTGCAGGCAACCAAAATGCCACCGTAAATCAGCCATATAAAATGTCATATTATAGGCCGACACTTAGAAAAATTACTGACTATTTATGCTTGACGTATACATTGCCTAACCCGGCGTATACGCTATCAAAAATTGTTTACGCTCTACCTAACACAGCGCATACGTCATCGAACAAACTACTTAGTCTCAGCATATATGCTGTAAAAACCCTTAGTGTATACGCCATAAAAACCCTTAGCGTATACACCATAAGAACCCTCAGCGTATATGCCATAGAAAGCCTCCAGCGTATACACTGCGTAAAAAGTATACGCTGTGTAAACAGTCTACGCTGAACACTGTGTAAACAATCTATGCTAGACGCCATAAAAGAATAGTCAACATATATGCTAATAAAATCATCTACACTTCACGCTGATAAAATCATTTACACTGTGCATTGACAAAATAGATTACACTACAAAAAACTTAGGCTATGTACAATATATGCTCTATTCTCTAGAGACCCTCTACGCTATGAACTTACGCTCAGTGTATAGAAACCATCTACACTATCTGTCTATGCCGAGCGTATACGCCGAAGCCCTCTACGCTATCGAGACTATCTACGCTACATAATGAAAAAAAGCAATAGAGGTAGGATCAAAGCCTACCTGTGTGATGATCCAGGCCATGATGGAACCCTTAGCCTAGGCAGACACTGCAGCATGGCTTCGCTCTCCTCCACGAAAGTTAGGTGAGGTCCCTTCCTACCCTAGCCTTCCACTTCCTTGCCCTTGCCCATCTCGGCATCCTCTATGCTAGGATCAACGGGTTTACACTGAGGATCAAAACCGCTCACACCTATGCTGAACTTCTATGCCAAGGTCTGGGTCTCTACATCGACTCTTGAACCTCTACGCTCATGCTAAGCCTCTACGCCCGAGTTGGAAGTTTACCCTCACGCTGGAGTTGGAGGTTTACGCTCAGGGTTTGGGGTTTACGCTTACGCTCAGGGTTTACACTTATGCTCACTGTCTACGCTTACCCTCACTGTCTATGCTTGCTTCTAGTTTACAATGTTTACAAATGATGCCCCTACCCTTTATATAGCGCTCCGCCTCCACCGCCGTTGCTGCTGCCACTGTCGCCGCCACCGTCGCCGCCGCCACCTTGCGGTTTGTATCTTTTTACTTTTTTTTTACTCATTTTAATTAAAATTTGTTTAAAAAATAAGAAAAAATATATATTTAATACAAAACAAATATTACTACATCCCCGTTCCCCTATAAACCCAACTTCAAATGTTCACACCGAACATTCTAGCGCAAACTCTCCTGTGTACATTATCCAACCCGGTATGGCCTTAAACTACCATGGCGGCCGAGTAAGGCCTTAAACTGCCACATACAAACCCCCTAAAGCTTGGTAAGGCCTTAAACTACCACCTGCAGATCATATCCAGCCTGGTATGGCCTTAAACTGCCACCCACGGCCCGGTACGACCTTAAACTACCATGCGTCCCAGTGTGATGATAAACCACCATCATGCATGTACACACGGCTTACATTGCTAGAGAACATGGAACAATACCGGTTAGCTCATTCTACTCTGTATTTATTAGGAGGAGCAAGCCCGATGGATTATCAGAATCTATCCACACTGTTAATCATCGATGGGCCGTACGAAAAGATCGCAAGGGACATTGACATAAATCTCATCCACTTAAGTTTACCAACAGATGATGCAGTCATAGCCTCAACACAGCAAACGATAGATAACTAAAAAGGTATGACAAAGCCCCTTGACATAGAAGCTGAAAACATCACTGAAGACCTGCTGACCGAAACCCTCATCACCATGCCCGATGGAGAAATTAAAATATTCAAATTAAGCACATTACTGCAATCTCAACTGGTCAAAGACATAGAGGAAGTGCTTAGGGACAACATGAAAGCATTCACTTGGTCATACACAGACATGCCCAGGTTAGATCCTAGAATTATCCAGCACAACATTATCCTTAACCCAAAATTGAGGCTTGTAAAACAAAAGGCATGAAAGGTTAAACTCGAGGTGGTATTGGTAGTTCGCAATGAGATCACCAAGCTTTATCAGGCTGGTTTCATTTGGGCTGTCGATTACGCCGATCGGGTATTTGCTTATGCATTTATTTCCAAGATCTTAATGTTGCAACCATAAAAGATGATTTTTCCCTACCCAGCATCAATCAACTTGTTGACTCGACTGCTGGGCACGCCCTAGTATCTTTTATGGATGGCTTCTTAGGATACAACCAGATACGTATTAACCGAGAGCATCAGCTCTGGACTACCTTTATGAAACCATGGGGAATCTTTTGTTACACAATGATGCCCTTCGGTCTCAAGAATGCTAGGGCCACATATCAAAGGGCGATGACATTCATCTTTAGTGATTACATGCTCCACTCACTCAATGATTACGTGGACGACATCGTGGTTAAATCAAAGACATCGGAACAACATGTACAAGATCTTAACTTAGTACTAAAATGTTGTTTAAAATATGAGCTAAGACTTAACCCAAAGAAATGTGTCTTTGGAGTCAAAATAGGCAAAATTCTTGGATTCATAGCCTCAGAAGTAGGGATACGAGTAGACCCCAATAAAGTTAAGGCCATAACAAACTTAAAACCACCTAGCAACCTTACTGGACTTCGAGGTCTACAAGGTAGATTATAGTTCATCAAACGTTTCATAGAAAAACTAACAGAAAAATTAAAACCTATGAATCCCTTGCTATGCAAGAACATCCATTTTGAATGAACTCCATAGTTCCATGAAGCATTTTACAATATCAAAGCATCACTCGTTCAACTACCCATGGTTTATTCACCTTAAAATGATAAACCATTTTACATCTACCTCGCCACTTTGGATTCGTTAATCATGTGTATGCTTTGCCAAAAATAAGATGATGGAACTGAAATCCTTGTCTATTACTTAAGCCATGCATTAGTTGCCCATGAGAAAAAGTATAATGAGGTGCAGAGGTCATGTTTAGCCTTGGTCTTTTCTTTAAGGAAATGGCGACATTACCTCTTTCGTAACCAAGTCAATATAATCTACAAGGATAATGTGCTCAGAGCCATCACAAGAAACATTTATGAGACAAGTCGAATAGCCCATTGGAAAGCCATGATAGCTGAGTTCGACCTACACTACATAGGACAATCATCAGTTAAGGGTCAAGCCATAGTGAATCAAATGACCATGTCACCAATGCACGATCAAGCAACGATAGAGCCAAAATTCCTAGATGAAAATGTAAGCGCAATAGACATAGTACCCAATGAGTAGGATGCCATTCTAAACTTTGATGGAGCATCCACCGCTCGAGGGGGAAGTGCTGCTGCTGTCATCACCTATCCCTTTGGGGAGATCTGACCCTTTGCTTATCGTTTCAACTTTCACTGTACTAACAACATAGCAGAGTACGAAGGTCTCCTTAGAGGTCTCGTGGCAGCAATAGCTTCAGACATCACACGGCTTGTGGTTAGAGGAGACTCAAAACTAGTCTTAAACCAAGTCACAGATATTTATACATGCATAGCACAACATTTATAACCATACTGTGACTTGGCAAAACACTTAATGAGGCGATTTGAAAACATCGATGTGCAACACGTCTCTAGAAACGATAATACCATCGTAGACGCACTGGCCACCTTAGCGTTAAACATATCACTAGACATGTTCCATACCTTACCAAGCTCCATAACCAGTTGTGCCAAACCAATAACTGACACTCTTGATACATTGCCAATTGCATTCGTTAGTACAACACACACGATAGAATGGTATGACGACATAAAAGAGTACCTTCTACGTGGTGAAACACCGCAACACTTAACGAATGCACAAAAAGATGCAATACGAAAGTGTTCTCGGTAGTATGCACTGGTAGGGGACACATTGTGTCGTTGATCCTACGAGGGCATATTGCTAACATGATTTAGTAGTACTGATGCCCAAACCATCATTGAACAAGTACATGACGGACTATGTGGAGGACACATAGCACCAAAAGCCATGGCAACAAAGATAAGACGCCTAGGCTATTATTGGCCACACATGGAGTATGACTATCTCTCCAAGACTAAGACATGTAGTACCTGCCAAAGACACAGTAATCTAATCCATGTCCCACCAAATGAGTTGCATATAGCACAAATCACATGGCCCTTTCAAAAGTGGGGATTGGACCTTATTGGAGCAATAACACCCTTATCTTCTACAGGGCATAGTTTCATCATAACTGCAACAAAATATTTCACGAAGTGGGTAGAGGCTATTCCCCTTCGAAAGACTACATCTAAACACGTATGCAACTTCATTCTCGAAAACATTGTAACCCGTTTTGGCATCCCTATGACCATCATCACCGATAATGGGCCACAATTCAGCAGTGCTGAAACCAAAACTTTTTGTGAAAGTCTGGGGATCAAGAACTCATTTTCATCCCCTTACTACCCTTAGAGCAATGGGCAAGCAAAGGCAACAAACAAAACCATTATTACAATACTTAAAAAGATGCTTACCCAAAGCAAGCGAAGGTGGCACGAACAGTTGGTATACGCATTGTGGGCATATTGTACTACGCATCGGACCTCAACAGGTAAAATGCCATATAGTCTTGTTTATGGTTCAAAAGCTGTTTTACCTCTGGAATTACAGGTACCATCTTTAAGGATCACACTTTTTGGACTCCTTGACGAAGGGCAAAACAAGGTCACATAATCAATGACATCGGCATTGACAATGATCCCAGGCCACCCTGCTAGCCATTTGTGATTTGTGTGCCTCAGTGTAGTGCACTAGCACCACCAACGGTTGGTCGAAGCTCGTAGCCGCCCTTCATCCTAAAGGTCCCACCACGGCCATCCACCTTTGCACTGCCTATTGGTGAGGCAATGAAGTCCCATTAGTTAACACCTCTAGCTCCATTCATCATCAGGGGGCCGACATATTCGACAACCCTTATCTCACGCAAAAGAATTGAACAACCTCCTTGCCCCACAAGGTGAGAAACCCACTTGTTGAGTGAGATGTTGAACGAAAGTACCATCAAGGGTATCCCCAAGCCTATGCCTTCGCCCCTCACATCTACACCTTTGTCACCAAAGATGAAGGTCGACACAATTATGCAGCCTATACCACCCAACTGACAAATCCAAAGTCACCTCTCCATGGGAGATTTTTCTTCTGCGATGAATCAAAGAGGAGGAAAGTGTCAAACAAGTAGGTGGACAAGACCTTCTAGATACCCTCACCTAGGTGAAGTAAGCCCTAAAGTAGAAAAATACTACATCAAGCTTGTACGACCTAATCATGACATATGTACCACACCAAGAGGCTCTAGTCTGCATATTAACGATGATTTTGGTCAATGAAAACATGCTAGTAGAAGAGGAAGCGATCCACTCAGTAATGCTTCCCTCTATACCCGCAGATTTTGCACCACCCCAATTAACTTTCTGTAATGATGCCATTAGGGATGATCCCGAAGGAGGTCAAGTGACTACGATGCCTCTCTTCATCACAATTTGGGTCGGCCAACACTAGATTCCAAGGATACACGTTGATGATGGGGTAGCCACAAATGTCATTTCCATCCCTATTGTGGATAAGTTGGGATTTGTCAACCAGATCAAATCAACGATGACATTGTGTCTGAGGTCCTTCAATGGGGCACACATCCTAGTGAGGGGCATAGTTCACGTAAACTTCGTACTAGGGGACTAGTTCCCCATAGACGCAACGTTCATCATAGTCGAATAAATGCTCAGGTTTAACCTAATCTTGTGAAGATCATGGTTAGCACAACTTAGGGTTGTCTCCTCACCTATACACTAGGAAATCCACTTACCATACATAGGTAGGGAGGTGGTAATCCATGGTGACGAAGTGGCAACACAAGTAATCAACAACATAAACATGGAACAAGGCTCATAGGTTATGACCTCTGAAAATGAAGCACCTGTTCATGCATGCATTAATCATTCAACGAAAGGATCAGCTTAGTGAGCTAACTTCCAAATAAAAAATTCATGGGTCTAGTTACCCTTCCAAGCAGAGGACAATGATGTGAACAAGTGCCCTAGTGAAACACCTCACCCTTACATTCTGATCAACCCACGACAGGTCAAGAAGTAGCTATGCATAGCGTAGCAACCCTACTGCTTCCTACTAAGTTGCCATCCCCTATACATTCACCATTTCCTTGCCTTGTTAGTATGCCATCCTTTTGGCATGCTACACTATGGCCTGAAATGGCCTAAAACTAGCATCGTTGCTTTCCGCTTTATAAACATGCCATTTTTCTAGCATGCTACGCTATTGGCCCAAAATGGCCTATAACTAGTGTCATCGCTTTGTTGCTTTGTTAACGAACTATCTCTTTTGGCAGTGGCCTAAAATGGCCTAAAACTAGCATTTTTACCTTTCTCTTTGACATGTTGTGCAATGGCCCAAAATGACCCAAAACTAGCAATGGCCCAAGATGGCCTAAAACTAGCATACGAGAGCATGAAAACTTTACATAGTACACAAGTTAACATAAAATCAATTTATTTTTTGAAGTTTTTCTTTTCATTCAAAATTTGCACCTATTGGAAATGTTTGCAAAATTTTCAAAAAATTTCAAAATTTTAGCATTTCAAAATTTGCAAAAAATTCAAAAAAAAAAGAAAATCTCATGTTGTCATCGATTTTCTCCATTTGCATCGCCTTCACCGCTTGCCTCCGCTTCATCTGCCTATGCATCATCCACCCCCGCATTTCCTTCTTCCTATTCTTCATTCCTTCCCTCTATGGGCCTTGCACACTCTTCTAGAGACTACATCACAAGAATGAAGTAGTCAGCTAGGGAAACAAGCGTAACAAACACGAGCTAGAACATAGCATGGGCATCTCCACATTAAGGCAAATAACCTGAGAGGGGCCCGCATTGGTCTCAAGGGGTATCTGGTCTAGACTGAGCTTGAGGCAACCCTAAATCTCCTCTGTCGTAATGTCCATCTAATGCATGTTGCTAGGTTCAGCATTCGCAGCAGCAAATTTCTCCCTTTCCACGGTCATCCATCTTAGAGGTTCCGAGGAAAGGGAGGTGGTTGCGATCTCTCCTATAGGAAGGTCCATCTTCAAGTCAGGAGATTTCGTGACCTTCACCTACTCTTTGAACTTAGCGTAGGCCTCAGAAGCGTTGATGGAATTCATGAATTCTTCATATGTGAATGCCTCCACAACCGCGTCTTTGTACAGTCTTCGATGAGTGTCATTCCCCAGCTTGTATGCATGTTTTTGGTTTCTCTAGGTTTGCCCCCATTTGAAGACTTTGGTGCTGATATCTTTCATATCTTGACAATTCTGGGCTAGCAAGTCCATTTGCATTTGCTGCTTGAATATGTCATGAGTGGACTCAATGTTTTGGTGAATGATAGTCTAAAATCTAGCATAATCCATAGCCTTGTACCAGCCCTCAACATCAGGGCTACAGTTTATAAGAAAAGTGTTCCTTGACCTGAGATTCTCCACCTTGGTAGCCAGGTTGGCCTCTCTCTACTCAACCCTTTGGACCCATTTCCACAGGTTCTCATTGACATGCCTACATTCCCATAGAGAGCATGTTGAGTGCAAGACATACTTGTAAGCCTCGTCAAACATGCAACGGGATACCTTGGTCATGTCAGGCAAGAGTGTAGGCGCAACGCCAACCTTCATAGGTCGTGCCAGGTCCCACTTGAACTGAGAGGCTGTTCAACACAAAGAGCATAGTAATCATGTTAGCATAGCATAATCAACAAACTCAAAATTTTTAGCATAGCAGCATAAGGATAGTTAATACTACTACTTACCTGCACGAGGATTCGCCTACTGAAGGCATTTAATGATGTCATCGACAAGTCCCTGCACGAATGTAAACTTGTCAAGGACCTCGGCCGATGACTCTACACGAGTTAGAGAGGGTCCTGAGACATCAGTAGTAGCACCTGTTACATGATTAAGCATGTCAGTAGTGGCCAAAATGGACTATGATAAGGTAGATTTCCTACCAACTCACCAGTGCCCAAACACAATCTTTCCTCTTGCTAATGCAAAATGATCATGGTGGCCCCAGTGGAGGGCCCTGCCAAGTCCATATGAGCCCCTTCCTCATGCACTGGTGCCTTTCCTTTCAGGAGACCAACATCTTTTTTATTCAAGGGAGATGCCTCTTTGTCGGTAGGAGGAGGCTCCCTAATGACAAGAGCCCCTACCCTAGAGACAGGAGCTTCCTTATTCCTGACTGAGGCCATTTCCTCCAAGACTAGGGCCTCCATGTGTTTATTAGTCACCCCCATCCTAAGGGCCGACACTTCCTCATTATCTTCTTCTTCATCTTCTTCTTTCTCTACTAAGAAAAAAAGCATGTTTGCATCGGTTCACTACAAGCTAGCTCAAAATAGATGCTACGCTATGCTGCACTACCTAGCACAACATAGCGTAGAAAACTATAGCAAAGTAAGCATTACACAAAAATGCTTACCAATGGGGGGTTGAATCCTCTGCAACTTGAGCCGTAGTCTTCATCCCTCCTCTTCATGAAGGGTTTCCCTAGTTGGGGGAATTGTCTTCCTTCGTAACTCCTTGGGCACAGTCTTAGCCATGAGACGTTCACACCGTGTCATGCTACTAGTTATGATAGGGGGTGTCTCTCCCATGCTATCCTGGCCACGAATTCTACGAACCACCAGATCTTTAGTCATTATAGACAATGACTCCCTGAAAATTTTTGAGGGATCCTGGGCTTGCATAGTCTGGAGGACCTATGAAATCCATGGCTTGGGAATCTAGTCATGATCTCGCATGGTCTAGAGTCCATCCTCCTAGACCACCAGAAATTCCATAAAGCACTTTAGACAGCCTATGTAGAAAGCATAGTGTATGTTGGAGTGGGACTTCGTTTCCTCATGGAGTCCCAAAATCTCAGCCTGTAAGTCACTACATAGGGAACTAGCCCAGTTTTAATGGGCCCCTTCTTCCATAACCTCCCACATTACCTAGGCTCTCTCAAGCCCCAGAACCTTCCCTTGGGTGAGCAATTGAGGGAATGCATGGACATGAAAGACTGGCTAAATCCCCATGGCAAGGCCGTCCTTAAGGTTTTCCATGGGGAACCCTTTTTGCTCCTTGGTGAGCCTAAACCACTCCTTGATATGTTGCTTCTAAAGATTCAACTCCTACTTTCCCTTTAACACTATGGAGGTGCCATTGGCAGGAATGCTGAATAGATCTATAAATAGCTAGTCATTGATTTCAACGACCACCCACATGCCCCGTACGTATGTATGAAAACGGCTGGCCATCCCAGAGAAGGAGTTGACTAGGGAAAGCATCTCAACAATAGAGATGCTTGAATTCGGAGCTATGATTAGATCCATAAGTTTCACCTTTTAGAATTTCTCGAGCAAGGAGTCCTAGGACCCTTGTTCTAACTAGCTTTGGCTTGCTGCTACTTCACCATATTTGAAGTAGATGTTTGCCCCCTACCTCTCGTCGGTTACCACTGTCACCTCACAAGGCTTCTTTGCCCTTGCAACAATTTTTACAAAACGCACTTAACATAACACTGTAGAGAATGCAAAGATTATGAAAACACTTAAGCATGTGGCACCTGCCTTTTGACCTACCAGGTCTATACGGTAATGGGAACAACGAGAGTTCAATTAGAGCCACTTCAATCGTTACCTATTTGAAGGGTTCTTTCCACTCCTTATCCAGCCAACCCTTCTCCCTACACTGATTGTAGATAATGTAGAACATGCGTAGGTAGGTACAGTACTCTCCCCCACACTGACCAATCACACCCGCCCGTAGGTTCTTAGCAAAAGCAAACTCCTATAGGGCTAACTGCACTGTAGCTAGCAGACTCAACTGGTCATGGACCCTGTCATCATCAATATAGAACCTGGTGACAAACACACACTATTAGCATTTGGCCAGGTATGGCTAGCATTGGACAACAAAGTGGAGCAAAGATGCAAAACTCACCCACCAACATAATAGACAGTCCCCTATGGGTTTTGAAAGTACATCACCATGTGACGTATGAGAAACAATGTGTTGTAGTAGTGGTAGTAGTTGTATTTCAGCATGTCCTAGATCTAGGCTAAACACCTAACCCTATTGAGTGTTAGCTGGATCCTCCTCCCTACCTGCTCATGATTGCCTCATCAGAAAAATATCTCAGGATGCCTTGACTTGCCCCTGGAAACATGGCTTCTACTATGACCGATGACTCCTTCTCCTCTAAGGAAGACCAAACAATCACACTAAAGTGGTTGAGAAGGAATTGCAAGAATTCTTATGTCCCTTTTTTGAACCAAACTGCCTGGTCTCCCAAACATATCGGGGAAGCAGGAGCATTGGCCACAGGTCTACTCACATGGCATAGGACCCCTCCAATGTCCAAAATTATTAATCGAGACCTTGGTGAAATATCACTAATTTGGCCTAGCACTTTTAGACAAGAATCAAGCTAAGTCATGTTGCTGCCTAGCATGAGTACAACATGACCAAACTTGGAGGCCTCCAAAATAGCCCCTGATGGCCCATGATTCAATAAGCAAGGTTCCCTCAGTGCCTACAAGTGACTACACCAACTTCCAGCATCCAGAATCAAAATTTTTAGGTTCAAAATGTTTGGTTTTGGCTAATTACACTTTGGTTATATTTTCAGATGTTGCATAGCGTAAGGATTAGCGTCACCAACATTTGGATCCCCAAAATTGAGTCAAAATAGGCCGAAATTGAGTACAAGAACCCCCCATGACCTTCACCAAGGTCCCTAGTAGCTCCTAGCCTCTAGAAAATGAAGATTTGGGCCTCAAATGTGCCATTTTGACTTGGTTATGCTGGGGTTACTTTTTCAGACGTTGCACATCGTAAGGATCAGCGTCACCAACTTTTAGAGCCCCAAAACTGAGCCAAAATGACTTGATTTCAAGGGTGTAAGTCATCCTCAAAGTCCATTATTGATAACTATCAGTCCCAGCATTCAGAAATTCTAGATTTATGCTCAAAATTGCAAGTTTTGAAGGTCATATTACAGGTCACACTGTAGGTCATGCTGGGCAGTCAAATTTCTCTTGTTGTACATTTCATTATAAATCCCCATTTGTGGGCATGTCAAGCCCTCATGGTCTAAATTAAATGTACTTTCATGGGCTTAAATAACCCATAAATTATAAAATGTAATGTACCTGGTCAAGAATGTAGCTTGCCAACACACATCCAACTCGTGCACAACTATCCAACACAGATACATTGAACCTGGTCAAAGAATGCAACTATCTAACACACATCCAACTCGTGCACAACTATCTAACACAGATACATTGAACCTGGTCAGAAAATGCAACTATCCAACACACATCCAACTCGTGCCAACTATCTAGCACACATCCAACCCATGCCAACTATCCATGGGACACATGTTGCTAGATCTGCTTTCCCCTCATCTCACAGTCGTTGATTTCATTCTTGGATTTCATGCCTGAGCCTGGCCCAACCCTATAAATACCTTGTCAATTCACATAAACTGGGAGGAAAAAAAAATTGCAAGGCAAAAGAATTGGAGAGATTGGCAATTCTAAGAGAGGACAAAACCTACAATCCTTGGGCGCTCAGCACACCTGACTGTTGGCATCCAAGCATATTTCACATTCATCACATCACATCATCACAGCATCACGTCATATCATCCCAAGTCTAGGTATTTGACTTGCCATCCACACATGTGCAACTACGCTTTGACCTGTGCACATTTTTTTTTAAATAATATAATACAGTTTCATTATTTCCTTTCATTTACATTATTTACTTCGGTTTATGCTTTGTTTACAATATAGCTCTTTTTACTCTTTATTTATAATTCAGTACACTCTGTTTACATTTCGTTTTGTTGTTTGCATTCCGTTTACACTGTTTACGATAACCCCAGTGCTAGCCATAGATTACACTCAAGGAAGTCCTTGGTTGATTTGCATGCAAACCATCCAAAGCACTCTACCTTTGTTCCATTTTCTAGCTTGTCCTCAAGCGAAGGCAAGATCAGCTATGTCTACCCGACGATCTCTCGATGTCTGTTTC
Source organism: Gnetum montanum (assembly GCA_015680685.1). Lineage (NCBI taxonomy): Eukaryota > Viridiplantae > Streptophyta > Gnetopsida > Gnetales > Gnetaceae > Gnetum > Gnetum montanum. The sequence goes on along the minus strand of MNCI01036327.1, from coordinate 605,325 downwards.
CCTTCTAGCCTTATACTAACGATTTAGGTTAGTACAGTTTTTGGCACTAGAAGAAGGGCATGAACCATTTCTGTCTACATTTTTGATTAGCACTTAGTCAAAACTCTGGATGTTCTAGAGAGCGTAGCAAGCTCCAACATAGCGAGTGTAGCGCTAGAGTTGGCCATTTTTAGCAGTTTTCACACTTAGCATTTTTTCTTTCATTTTTACACTTATCCATTTTCCTACTACTAGCAGATTTAGTCATTTTTTTATTTTTTATTTTTTTTCTTCTTTTTCATTTTCAAAGTTAGCCATTTTCTACAAATAGCAACTTTCACAACCCAATTTGTGAATATGAATCCAGATCAACCTTCTACATCAATGCCTAACATGTTTGATACCACAATCCAACCAAAGCAAGCCATAGTAAACCCTGAACAATATAACTTCATTTGTGTAAAAATCGAAGCCAACTTGCCTATCGATTGTGTGGAAAGGGAAGTGAAACGAGACTATGAACTTGTCCACAAAGGAGGTCATGAGTTCATCCCTTCAGCATTTGATATAATTTTCTTTGTCTGAACACCATCATAAACTCATATCCCAGCTTCTTATGGATAGAAGTCAAGCCATACAGCTACCACCAATAGAGCCTCAAGATGAGGAAGATGATTTTGCAACCCAATCCGAACATGGAGATTCCTGCCATACCGTTAGTACCCATGCCTACAAAAACTCATTGTTCCACCCTTTCCTTGAAGAAACTGTTCTTCCTTCATCATCCACAAATACTTGAGCACCAGTTTCCCAATAAGAGGTACCTAATTCCATTCCTATCTTCTCCATACCCAATAATATTCACTTTGATGCATCCACTTCCATCATTCCCCCACAAGTACAATCCCAAAAACTCCCTTCCCAAACTAATGTAGGGTCAATCTTCTGACCTCAAGTAATTGGAATGCTATCAGTCATACTAGCTTCCACATCCATCCATTACATACCTCAGGTGCATATACATAGACACCATTGATTACTCCAACCAAATAGGGTGTTACTTCATGACTTGTGGCTAGGAAGTGGATTCCATCGGTAGTATCAATCCTGAATACCATCCCACCACAACAAACGTTAGCCCAACAACCTCTCTTTCCACAAACAATGCAACAATTAAGTCATTATCATCCATAATCCACTCAATCCACTGGTTTGCCTACTGCCCAGGAATGGGCAGACACACACAAAATGATGCACTTATTGTTAGAGGAATTAAAACGCCTTAAAAATTTGAACAATGAGGAAGTCAAGGTATTAGATTTCTATCGAGATGACCCGATTGACCCCTTAGTTCCACCCTTAGCCTTGCCAAAGGGAGTCTCGTTACCTTAGTTGACCAAGTACAATGGAGAGGGAGACCCAAATTCCCACCTAGTGACATTCTAAACCGAAAGTATTTTGCTTCAGGCATGGCCCCATGTAATCTTACGTGTGTTTGCTATGTCTTTAATAGGAAGAGCCTTAGACTAGTACCTAGCCTTACCCCGTAGCTCTATATCTTCTCTGGAGGATTTTTTGCACAAGTTTGTCACCCGTTTCAAATACAATCTAAAACCTAAAGCCATGTTAGATAGCTTGATTAAAATTAAACAAGCGCCTTTAGAGCTAGCATAGAAATTTGTCCAAAGATGGAGCACTACCCTGAATGAACTTCATGAGCCAATCCCTAAAACATATTTTCTTACCATCCTTAAGGCAGTGACAAATGACTTTGTTAAATCAAAACTTTATTATTTGAAAGCCCGTACCTTTAGTTTAGAATTTGCACAAATTAAAAACATAGAGGAAGCAACGCAAGCTAGCAATGACCCAGCTTATGTGGCCTACAAAAACCAACATACTTGCAAGTAAAATAAAATTGAGAAAATAGTAGCCAGAATCAAAAAAGCAGCCAACTGAGGCCCAAAAGCTAAACAACCTAAAGCCCTAGCTAAGAAAGCTACCAACTTTGGCACCAACTCACCTACATCGGTAAGGGCCACCCTAAAGCCCAACTTTCAGCCCAAGGACCACTCAAAGTACACACCACTACCGATGCAACCCTCTCAACTATTGGAGAAACTCTTGAAAGTTGGGAAAATCCAACACAAACATGTGTCAAAGACTACCCACCAAAGACATGATAGGTACTGCGAGCTACTAAGGAACCCCACCTTAGTAGTACCAAATGAGCCCTCGGTCCCACAGCATTTTAAATTGGACCAATACTATTAGTACCATCAAATGGCTGGTCACAGTACAAACAACTATCATGCCTTGCAAGATGACCTACAGGGAATGATAAAATAAGGCCAATTAGTGATTGACACGACAAGTCAATCTAACACAGACGATGCCTCCTATGTCATAAACTCAATTAGCATAGGTGACAAGCCAAAACCTATGCAAAAACCTTTTGTGATTCATGTGCCTCCCAGCAAGGTAAGGATTCCCCTAGCCTCCACAAAAAAGAGGCCTCCCTTTATTATCAAAGTGCCATCCCAGGCACCCACAACACCCTTTGTGGTCAAGGCTCCACATGACTCATCTGCTAGGACATTAAACTGGCATGACTCATCTGATAAGACATTAAACTGGAATGACTCGTCCACTAAGACATTAAACTAGCATGATGCAACAACAAAAATTGCTAAGCAACCTTTCGTCATAAGAGTGCGACAATGAGATGGCCCCTCACCTACCCAAAGCCCAACAGTGGGCAACATCTCTATCCCTCCTTCCTCAAGGGTTGACCCCACTAGCAACCTAGGTAAGCCCACCAAATGGGAATGTAAGAGGAAAAACGAGCACCTTGCAACTCCCATGGCCGAAGCAAAGGCCACAACTAGTAAACAACAACTAAACACTGGGGCACCTACCCCCAAGCAAACCAAGCCTAAGATCCCCTCCCAAGAGGTCTGTCTCTCAACCTTCATAGAAGAAGTCAAAGCCAACACAACAGCTAATGACAAGGACTTCATAGTTACACTAACCCAGGTAACGCAAATTCTCAAGCAAAAGAACACAACATTTAGCTTATACGACCTAGTCATGAACTCACCTACTCACTCCCAAGAGGTCTTAGCCTCCATTCCTATTATGGAGGACATCCCTGCAAATGAGGGATCCATTCGGGCAACAATGTTTCCTTCCACACCATAAGAATTGGGTTCAACAACCTTAGCCTTTCATGATGATTCAGTTAAATTCAACCCCAAATGAGGGGAAGTCACTATAGCTCCACTATGCATTAGCATTCATGTTGGGTAGTGCACCATCCGTAGAGTGCATGTTGATGATGGTGTAGCAATGAATGTAGTCCTGTACTTCATCATCGACAAGCTAGGCCTGGCAGATGAAATTAGGACAACCAAAACCACATGTCTAAAATCCTTCAATGGATCACATGTAATAGTCAAGGGTACAATCAACTTAGCTTTTGTAGTGGGGGAGAAATCCCCCACTAGCGCATATTTTACTATCATAGAGAAGATGCCAGGTTTCAACATGATTCTAAGTAGGCCTTGGCTAGTTCAACGAAGGGCCATCTCCTCTCCCATCCACCAAGAAACCCACCTTCCATATAAAGGTGGTCAATTTATCATCCATGGTGATAACGTTTCCTTTTTGACTATCCACGACATAGACATGATGCAAGTTTTGGAAGAAGAGTTTCTTAATGGTACACCTATGATAACCAATGCAATGCTTAAGGCTAACACACCCGAACGAGTGGTTGAAGTTGACAACTTCCCAGAGGATCCTAAGCCTTGAAAACTCCCTAATCCATGCTTGGTTAGGAAGCAACTACATGACCAAGAATTTCCCTTAGCCAAAAATGCGGTGGATGCCTGCCTACCCTTTGCCTCCGCTTGCCATGCATTTTTGACTTTTGTTTACATTGCACTAGCCTATGCATTCACATTTTTCCCGTTCACTTAGATCACACATTTTTCTTTGTTTACACATTTGTCAACTCAGTTTACACATTGCATTTGAAAAACATCAAACATAAAAACATAAAACTACAAAAACACATGGCCCAAAAAGGCCTTAAACTATCATACAGCCCAAATTAGCCTAAAACTATCACTTTTTGCATTGCTTTTCTTTTATTTATATATTCTAACTCCATGTACGGTAGGTGTCACTAGATGTTGTTTTCTTCCTAGTTGATTTTTTGTAGGATCTCGCAGGCATGTGGAATGACCATGCATGTAGCATCATATCTTACACAAACAAGGTAAGCATCAGTCCACTATGACTATAAACTAGCATAGAATAGTCCTGGCATCATGACTTAAAACTAATACCACATAATAGTCCTAGAATCATGACTTAAAACTGATACCATAGAATAGTCTTGGAATCATGACTTAAAACTGATACCACAGAATAGTCCTGGAATCATAAATTAAAACTAAAACCATAGAGTAGTCCTGGAATCATGACTTAAAACTGATACCACAGAGTAGTCCTGGCATCACGACTTAAAACTAATACCACAGAGTGGTCCTGGCATCATGACTTAAAATTGATACCACAGAATAGTCCTAGCATCATGACTTAAAACTAATACCACAGAGAAGTCCTGAATCATGACTTAAAACTGATACCATAGAGTAGTCCTGGATCATGAATTAAAATTGATACCATAGATTTCTGTCCAGTATGATACTAAACTGCTACATCCATCTAACATGACATGAAACTAGCATCTAGAGTCTACTAAGAATATAAACTAGTTTTCCTTTTCATAGTCTTTCATGACTATAAGCTACCAATGCACCATTTTCCATGACGCTAAATTGGCACCGTCCAAGGGGTTATGACATGAAACTAACCCACAACAGTCCACTAAGACTATAAACTAGTGATTTCATCGATGATCAGGAAAAATTTGAAAAGATGTGTCTCTTTAATCAACTATTCATGTTTCGCAAAGACTTGTTACATAATTCATCTCATGGGCCTTAATGAGGCTAATGTTGTTCATGATTGTTTTTACTTTGAAAATTACACGTGGTGACTCCATCTCCTTGTTTAAAGTGTTTAGATGACTATTTCATTTGTGATTTTCTTATCTTCTTGGAGTTTTGTTTGTAGGATGACACTTCTGAGGCGTTCGTGCATAGATACACTTCATCATGACGACAAGGTATCATGTTTTTCCTAATGCACGTGACTAGGTTAATCAATCTATTCATAAGTACATTCCCGACTCCTAATACATTCCCTATGCCCCATCATGCTCCCTTATCCTATTCAATTACATCCCCCTTGATACATTCCACTCATATCAAAACTCTTGATACATTGTTGCATACTGTAGCTCTCTACATGATGCAAAATGCAAGTGCTCATACACAAGCATAGCACAAAAAGCAAGCTCTTTTGAAAAATAAAAGAAAAAGAAAGACAAAGAAAGGCAAAAAAAAAAACAAGAAAAAGAACAAAAAAAAGGGTCAAAGAGTGAAATGCATGGAAAAGGTCTTCATGACCCTATTGACATCATAAACAAAATACTATTTGCCATTCTCATACAAGCCCTAGGCGAGAAAGAAATTATCTTGAAAAATAGTTACACTTGTATCTCAAAAAGACCATGTTGCACATCACCACGTGGCTTTGGATGTTTACAACAGGCCTCGTAAACCCTCTGTAAGAGTCCCGTTTCTCCAAACAATGCACTTCCTATGTCTTGGCTCCGAGTCTGCTGAACACTAGCTATGGACAAGGATCAAAATAAAGCTCATTTGCATGAGAGCACTCCTCTCCCACAATCTTGATAGAAATCATAATCCTTGATCAACTCCCGACTTCCCCCAGTTACAATCCCTTGCATCTTGAACCATATTCCCTCAATCCCATGTACTTTTGAAAATGGTACGATGACACCCAACCAAGGGCCGATGGTTAATGTTTGATGCTTTTTTGCTCATGGTGTTTTGCACTTCTTTGTCAATGCCTCTTAGGTAGATTCCTTTAGAAATCAACAAAGAGGGGCCAATGAAACACCACTAATTTTGGCCTAGCACTTTTAGACAAGAATCAAGCTAAGTCATGCTACTGCCTAGCATGAGTACAACATGACCAAACTTGGAGGCCTTCAAAATTGCCCCCGATGGCCCATGATTCAATAGGAAAGGCTCCCTTAGGGTCCACAAGCGACTGCACCAACTTCCAGCATCCAGAATCAAAAGTTTTGGGTTCAAAATGTTTTGTTTTGGCTAAGTACACTTTGGTTACTTTTTCAGACGTTGCACAATGTAAGGATCAACGTCACCAACTTTTGAAGCCTCAAAATTGAGTCAAAATAGGCAAAAATCAAGCACAAGAACCTCCCATGACCTTCACCAAGGTCTCCAACAGCTCCCAACCTTTAGAAAATCAAGATTTGGGTCTCAAATGTGTCATTTTGACTTGGTGACGTTGGGGTTACTTTTTCAAATATTGCACAGCGTAAGGATGAGCGTCATCAACTTTTAGATTTCAAGGGTGTAAGTCATCCTGAGGGTCCACTATTGATAACTATGGGTCCTAGCCTTTAGAAATTGTATATTTCAACTCAAAATTGCAAGTTTTGAAGGTCACACTGTAGGTCACGCTGGGCAGTCAAATTTCTCTTGTTGTACATTTCATTATAAATCTCCATTTGTGGGCATGTCAAGCCCTCATGGTTTAAATTAAATGTATTTTCATGGGCTTGAATAACTCATAAATTGTAAAATGTAATGTACCTGGTCAAGAATGTAGCTTTCCAACACACATCCAACTCGTGCACAACTATCCAACACAGATACATTGAACCTGGTCAAAGAATGCAACTATCCAACATACATCCAACTCGTGCATAAGTATCCAACACTGATACATTGAACCTAGTCAAAGAATGCAACTATCTAGCACACATCCAACTCGTACCAACTATCTAGCACACATCCAACTCGTGCCAACTATCTAGCACACATCCAACCCGTGCCAACTATCCATGGGATACATGTCGCTAGATCTGCTTTCCTCTCATCTCACAACCATTGATTCCATTCTTCGATTTCGTGCTCAAGCCCAGCCAAACCGTATAAATACCCTATCAATTCACATAAACCAGGAGGCAAAAAAAATTGGGAGGTAAAAAAATTAGAGAGATTGGCAATTCTAAGAGAGGATAGAACCTGTAATCCTTGGGCACTTGGCACACTTGATTGTTGGCATCCAAGAATTTCTCACATTCATCACATGACATCATCACATCATGGCATCATATCATCCCTAGGCTAGGTTTTTGACTTTCCATCCACATGTGTGCAACTACGCTTTTATTGGTGCACATTTTTGTTAAAACAATATAATACAGTTTCATTATTGCCTTCCATTTACATTATTTACTTTAGTTTATGCTTTGTTTACAATATAGCCCTTTTTAAGCTTTATTTATAATTTAGTATGCTCTGTTTACATTTCGTATCGCTATTTGCATTCCATTTACACTATTTATGATAATCCTAGTGCTAGCCATAACTTATGCTTGGGGAAGTCCTTGGTTGATTTGCATGCAAAATATCCAAGGCACTCTGCCTTTGTTCCATTTTCTAGCTTGTCCTCAAGCCAAGGCAGGGTCAGCTGTGTTTGCTCGATGATCTCTCGGTGTCTATTTCCCTTCCAGCCTTACACTGATGATTTAGGTTAGTACACTTGATCCCACCCTGCACAATGCAATCAGGAAATATTAGCATCACATTTGAATGCAATACACATGCAACATAGCAGCATCTAGCAGGCCATACATATAGCATAGCATGACCCTCTGCCTGTACATAGTGTAGCAAGAGCGTGGAAGCCTAGCATAGTAGGAGCATGTGAATAGCCTAGCATAACAGCAAAATAGATGATGACATAGCCAAAAAAAACACGTGTCACGTAACCACATCACACATTAATGAGCCCTTCCAAGGGTTTTATGTTACAGCATGCTAGGATCAAGCAACCCAAACTACCACAGCCCCTGCGGTTACAACAACCACGATAGTGGCAGTCTTAGCGGCCTTACATGTAACCACGACGAAATGTCTATGCATCAACCGTAACCAAAATGGTGACCACGATGATATAAAGGCTAAAATAATATGACCGTAGAAAACACATATAGCAAAAAAAATAGGACACAAAACTAGAGTAGAAAATAGTAGAAGGCACAAAATGAAAAGAGCGAAGGAGATATAAAAACTTACTGGGTCAATGGTGTGCTCTTCTGCACTGAAACCCATGCTTGTGGTGCATGCCTCAGGGTCTTCTTCACCTACTCAACCTTTGTAAGCACCAAATGAGTCTTAGGAGCCATGGTCCTACTTGCATATTTACGACCTTCACTGTAGAAATTCAGCTTGCTAATCGATCAACACAATTGCTTTGTGCTCCAAAATCACCTTGTGCTCTAATGAGGGTTCTGTGCTCTTATGATAAAAATGGAAAAATTACCAGGGTCTAACCCCTATTTATGGCCATAAGACAAGGGAAACTTTCTGCCCTCTCTCTCTCCAATTAATGTGGACAATGCTTTACAGCGTAGCATGCTCGTCATGACATCATAGCACCATTAGCATTAAAGCCTTGACATACTTCAAGCTAGCTACTTGCCTTCCCAAAACAAAAAAATATATACAATATATTCTTTTTTGATTGAGCGTCTAAAAAGACCTTAAACTAGCAATCCTAGTAGAGTTTCACCCCTATCGGTTTGAAAAGACCCAAAACTAGCAATGTCAACCTGTTACATTTGCGGTCTGCAATGACGTTAAACTAACAACACCACATGCTTACATCAGCAGTTATCTCATCCTCTTCCACATAGGCAGTATCACATTTCTTAGCAGTTTCATGTTTTCATTCTTGCATCGCTGATTTGATACTTCTCATGCTCGCAATTTTCTATTTCTATATACTATTATCTTACCTGTTAAGATTTTGCATGTTGCAATTTGGTAGTCCAAAATGACATTAAACTAGCAATTTGGCATTTGATATCAATAGTCATACAACTTCACATTTTACAATAGAAGTCCTACTCTTTTGTGCCTTGGCGGTCCGCCATGGCCCTAACTTGGAAAACTCGCAATCTTTACATCATCACACTTTACAAGTTGCATCACATTACTACGTTGCAAATTTTTGTTACACACAATTCCTACCAACAAAGGCATCTTAACCAGGCTTTCATCTTATGATGGTAGATCAAGTAAGAGATGGAAATCCCTCCCGACCTTTCCACGCCTTTAACACTAACAAGGTCACAGGGCAAGCTCGCGAAATAGTTGAACCTCGATATGATCAATTGGGGGTCGACCACAACTGGCACCATAGTAGCCTTAGAAGCATCCCTAGACTAGCCTAAGCATCTAGTCCAAGCCCTAGACTTAGAGGTCGGGGATGTAACCGAAGACCCTTTTGTCAAGATGCCTGTAACCACATCAAAGTGGGAGGTCAAAACATTGAAACTCAGCTTCCTCCTAGACATGCAAACACACAAAAATATAGCCAAAGTTTTGCAAGATAACATCGATGTCTTTGCATGGTTGTATAGTGACATGCTGGGTCTAGACCCGTGGCTGATTTAGCACAACATCATCCTAGACCCCCACATAAAGACAGTTAAGCAGAAAGCTCACAAAGTTAAGCCAGAAATCACACTAGCTATGAGGGATGAAATCACTAAGCTATACCAAGTAGGTTTCATCTGCACAGTTGACTAGTTGGATTGGGTATCCAACATCGTTGTGGTTTCAAAGAAAATGGGAGGAATACAGATCTATATAGACTTTCAAGACTTGAAGAAGGCAAAGATCAAAGACAACTTTCCACTTCCGAGCATCGATCAACTCATTAACACCACGGCTGGCCATGCTCTGCTATCCTTTATGGATGGTTTCTCCAGGTACAATCAAATCTGCATTAACCCATAGCACCAGCTATCAACAACCTTCATGACCCCATGGGGGACCTTCTGCTATACCATGATGTCTTTCGGGCTCAAAAATGTTGGACCAAACTACCAGCAAGCTATGACCTACATTTTCAGTGACTATATCCTAGAAACATTAAACGACTGCGTAGATGATATAGTGGTCAAGTCCAAAGAGGCCGCTGATCACCCACATGACCTAAGGGTAGTCCTCAAATGCTGCTAAATGCATGATTTATGCCTCAATCCTAAGAAGTGCATCTTCGGGATGAAAATTGGACGCATGTTAGGATTCTTAGTATCGGAGGCTAGAATATGGGTGGATCCTGACAAAGTCAAGGTCATCATCAACCTAGCACCTCCAAAAAACCTTAAGGAATTACGTGGTTTACAAGGTAGAGTGCAATTCATTCAAAGGTTTATAGAAAAATTGACCAAAAAGTTACACCCCATGCAACATCTTTTAAAGAAGGGGGTTGACTTTGAATGGACAACCCAGTGTCAAAAAGCCTCTGACGATTTAAAGAAGGAGCTCTCACACCTCTTGACAGTGCACCCACCACAAAAGGATAAGCCTTTCTTGATATACCTTGCCACCTCTAACACATCCATAGTAGCACTGCTATGTCAGAATTGAGATGATGGTTTTGAGATACCAATGTATTACCTGAGCCATGCACTAGTAGCACATGAGGTGAAATACAATGAAGTGGAGAGGAATTGCCTAGGCTTAGTGTTTGCATTAAAAATGTGGCAGCATTATCTATTCCATAGTACAACCAACATCATTTGCAAAAGCAATATACTCCAGGCTATCACTAACAACTTATACGAGAGTAGCAAGATAACCCGGTGGAAGGAAATAATGGTAGAATTCGACCTATGCTATGTAAGTCAATCGTCGACAAAGGGTCAAGCGATGGCAACCCAACTCATGGCCTCACCAGTCGACCACCAAGAAACTGTAGATCCCAAGTTCCCGAAAAAATATGTTAGCAATGTCAACATCATCTTGTCGCATTTCGAAGCCACTTTACACTTCGATGGTGCCTCAATCGGGTGAGGAAGTAGCACCGCTTCGACGATCATGTTCCCCTCTAGGGAAATGCATCCATCTGCTTATCGATTTACATTCCCTTGCACCAACAATGTGGCAAAGTACGAGGGGCTACTTAGAGGAATCTTAACTGCCCGAGCGTTGTGCATACAACACCTAGCAATCTAAGGAGATTCACAACTAGTCGTGAATCAAATCACTGAGGTTTATGCATGCAAGGCTACGCACCTACAACCCTACTGCGACTTAGCAAAAGTCCTACTTAAGCAATTTGTGACCACTAATGTGCAACACGTGCCACGTAATGAAAATACCATGGCAGATGCCTTAGCTACCCTGGTGTTAAACATTCCATCACATTCCCTAGCAAACCTTCCAACCTTGATCATAGAATGTGCAGAGCCTATCACTTAGGCGAAACACGTGGCATCTGTCAGTGTTGCGGATACCCAAGAGTGGTATGCCAATATTAAAGCTTATCTACAACATGGGGATCCCCTTGGTGGATTGACATCTGCCCAGAGAGATGCAATCCGTAAGCATGCGTAGCAATATGTGCTCATGGGAAGTGATTTCCTATGCTGACGCTCCTATGATGGGATATTTCTAGCATGCGTGGGTGGTGAGAAAGCTCAGAAGGTAGTTAATGAAGTTCATGAGGGCTTATGTGGTGGACACATAGAACCCAGGGCCATGGTTGCCAAAATATGATGCCTAGGGTACTATTGGCCTTACATGGAGCATGATTGCCTGTGACACATGCTAGAGATACACAAATCTCATACACATAGCACCTACAGATTTGCATCCAACGCAAATCATGTTGCGCTTCCAATGATGGGGATTAGACCTCATAGGGCCTATCATGCCTAAGTCCTCCATGGGGCATAGCTTCATTATCACTATCATAGAGTATTTTACCAAGTGGGTGGAAGCTATTCCCCTAAGGAAGATGACGTCTTAGCAAATCTGCCATTTCATCCTCGACAACATTATAACAAGGTTTGGGCTTCCAATGACTATTGTGATCGAAAATGGACCACAATTTAGTAGTATGAAAACTCAAACGTTCTGTAGCAATATAGGCATTAAACAATCATTTTCTTTCCCTTATTATTTGTAGGCGAACGGGCAGGTGGAGGCTACAAATAAGTCCATCATCAACCTGCTGAAGAGGATGCTCAACAATAGCAAGAGGTGGTGGCACGAGAAAATCCTGTACGTCCTCTGGGCCTACTGAACGACATGCAGAACTGCAACAAGTAAGATCCCTTATAGTCTTGTTTATGAATCTAAAGCTGTATTGCCTCTCGCGTTGTAGGTACCCTCACTCCGGATGATCCTTGCGGATGTTGTGAGTGAAACCCAAAACAACGAGTCACGAACCATCAACCTTGAGTCAGTGGAGGAAGAGCATGCGTAGACGCTGAAATGCATCGAGCACTACCAGAGAAAATAGCAATAGAAGCACCATGCAAACCCAAATTGACGACTAGTGTAGAAGGGAGACCTCATCCTCAAGGCCATATAAGAGCACGTGAGAAAATTCTTAGCTTACTAGAAACATCCTTACATGGTCACCAAATCCTTCAGAAACAGAGCCTTCAAGATGATGGACATGAATGGCAACAAGTTCGCTAACCCAGTGAATCACTCGTATCTCAAGTTGTACTACATCTGAAGTACAATGGCAACTACAATAGCAACCATCCGCTACGATGATAAACTAGCGATCGAATCAAACAATGTCTACAATGATGATAAATTAGCAGCATCGAGTAGCACCTATTGCGGTGTAAAAATGACAGCAACCATCCACTATGATATAAAATTGGTACTGGTAGTCCACGATAACTATAAACTGGCATGTACAATCTACTGGGACCTTAAACTAGCACAATGGTCCACTGGGACCTTAAACTAGCACAATGGTCCACTAGGACCTTAAACAAGCACATGATCTACCAAGACCTTAAATTGGGTTGGCGTCGCATCCCCAGCATGCACTAGTACTAGATACACATCAAATGAGTGGGCACGATGCTAATGTGTGGGTGGGATGTCGTAGCTCTGGAATGTAGTTCATGATACACCAAGAATGCAGTTTGGAACATATGCAACACTACCACCCTTGGCATCATACTAATCCTTTAAAGATTCTATATGGTGTCACACTACCACTTCGAACCTACCGTCGCCACGGCCCATCGCCCTGACGATGGTTCTCAAGCTAGCTCCCGCATCTAGAGTTCCTACAGTATTGTGGCCCAGCCACAATATTGTTACTCCAAATCCTTGCCAACACCTAGGCTTACATGATGTTAGAAATGTGACAACTGATCCCATAGCTGAACCAGGAATGCAATCCCCTACAGGGATTCTAGAGCATCCGCACCCGTAATAGCTCCTAGTGTGTTTGAGACCAACTCCTCCATGCCAGCATTACCAAGGCTGTTGCTAGCCTTCCTACTTGGGACATTGCACGCCAGTGTCAGTGTCCAAGAGTTACAACAATGCTAGCAGCCAGCAAGACCTTGTCCTCATAGACACATCTCGCAACAGTAGAAAATGCTACAACATCGCAAAGTAAGTGCCTTGGCTAGCTTGGCTACTACAGAGTGCAAACTCCCATGGCACGTGAGACATAGCTCGTCACCTGGGGAACACAGTGCTAGTTCCATGGAATGGGTAACAAAACTTGGCACATGGAACACACTTATAGGTGGGTCAAAACCCTCCATGGATGTAACACAACTCATCCTGTGAAGGAAGTTCCCATCCTACGAGAGGTTGACGAACAGTGCAAGCCAAAGATGAAAACACGAAGGAGTCCCTCAGAGTTTTTCAATAAGGGACTTTACTAAACATCATCTTTGTTCTCTGCCTTAACCTCTACAAAACCAATGCAACACTCTCAAGTGTGGCCAAGTGACATCTCGACACTCACCAAGCAACAACATCAGAATTTTTCCGGCTGCAGTGCTTCATATTCTTTGCCGATGTCTATCGAGCCCAGTCTCTAGACACTAACAAAGAGAGGCCAATGAAACATCTTAAAAAATGTGATGTCATTCTCTCTTCAGTGGGAATTACACCTTGCACAGCACCACGAAAGTTCTTTAGGAAGAGAATGTTCTGAGCTCAGGTCGGCCAGTTCAAAAAAATTTCTACTTTGGGAGTGGATAGGCTCTATGTCATCTTGCGTGTCCACCGAAGTAGCCTACCCAAATAACAGCCAACTTAGAAATGACATGTGGAGTTGGTAGAAGAATTCTAGATGCACAAAAAATAGTTTGGTAAGTTTTCTAAGTCATGAAGTCTGCTATGCTACACTATGCCTCATAGTGTAGCAAGCTTCAGAAGACGATGGCAGAACAAAATGCTATGCTACGTTACGCCACATAGCGTTGCATGGCAATGGCTTCACTACCACTCCCCTCGCCCAATTTCAAGTTCTGCAATGATGTCCCTTTCCATCAAGAAGTGGAAAACCATGTCTACTACTTTGCTATGCTGAGCTACATGGCGCAGTGATGCATAGCAATCCTACAGAAGAGACAGAAGGTAGCTCAAAGGGAAGAATCAATGGAGTTCGCAAGACTTGCATCGCAGGAGACAAGGTTTGCAAATTGGCAAACCTTTCGTGACTAAGGCCAGTTGCTACACTATGCTATGCTACGTAGTGTAGCATAGCGTAGCAAGCATGCAACATATAGCAGAATGCACGACAGAGTGCTATGCTATGACAGGCATGCTATGCTACAAAGCACAGCTAGGCATGCGGGTGGTTGTGCGACATCAATGCACTTCACCTAATGTAACCATTGGCACACATCTCAGATGCTGACGATGCAATTACGACATGGAAGGCTTGTAGTTATTGCATGATAGGTTCGCATTGCAATGATCTTGTAGGTCCAACATTCATACATGGCAGGAGTGGCGCCAGCAAGTAAATGAAGGCCTAAGGCACGTAGCATCCAAAATGCCCCTTTTTCATACCCTTGGTCCTATAAATACCCCGACAAGCAACATTCAAAAAAAGGCTTGGAATTTTTTTAAGGAAGTAGCATTCAAAAAGTTCGAAAAGTTTTCTAGAGACAGCATTGAGATATTCGAGCAGCTTGGTGGAGGGCCCTGCCAAATCCATACAGGTCCCTTCCTCATGCGGTGGTGCCTTTCCTTTCAAGAGATCAACATATTTTTTATTCAAGGGAGGCACCTCTTCGTTGGTAGGAGGAGGCTCCCTAATGACCAAGGCCCCTGCCCTAGACATAGGATCTTCCTTATTCCTAATAGGGGCCCTTTCGTCTAAGACTAGGGCCTCTACATCTTTATTCGTTGCCCTCGTCCTAAGGGCCAACACTTCCTCATCGCCTTCCTCTTCATCTTCTTCTTCCTCTGCTAAGAAAAAAAGGCATGTTTATGTCAATTCAAAACAAGCTAGTTTAAAACAGATGCTATGCTACACTACAATTCCTAATGTAGCATAGCATAGCAAACTATAGTAAATTAAGAATTACAAAAAAATGCTTACCAATGGGGGATTGCGTCCTCTACAGCTTGAACCATAGTATTTGTCCCTCCTCTTTCTGAGCAGTTTCCCTAGCTAGGAGAGGTGTCTTCCTTTGCAATTCCTTGTGCATGGTCTCAGCTATGAGATGTTCACCCTGTGTCACACTACCGATTATGACATGGGACATCTCTCCTATGCTATCTTGGCCACGAACGCTACGAACTGTCAAAGGTTTAGTCGTTATAGACAATGACTTCCTGACCATTTCTGGGGAATCTTTGGCTTGCATAGTTCGAAGGAGCTATTGAATCCATGGCTTGGGAATTTGATCACAATCTCACACAAACCAAACTCCATGCTCCTGGACCACCAAAAACTCTGCGAAGCACTTTAGATAGCCTATGTAGAAGGCATAGTGTATGTTAGAGAAGGACTCCATTTGCTCACAGAGCCCCAAAATCTCAGCATGTAAGCCACTACATAGGAAACTTTCCTAATTATAACGGGCCCCCTCTTCCATAACATCCCACATTACCCAAGCCTACTCAAGCCCCAGGACCTTCCCTTGGGTGAGCAGTTGAAGGAATGCGTGAGCATGAATGATCGGGTAAATCACTCTCAAGGTTATAAATAGTCAAGCAATTACTATACTCAAGAAGAAGGCTTCAAAGATCAAAATTTATAGTTAAATGTATCATTTTCAGCTCACTCATGCCTAGGTCATGCTAAAGTCATGTTGAGGTCATGTTGGGAGCATGAGTACACCATGAGTATTGATCACACCAAGTCAAAAGCATGCCAAAAACATGTTGAGGACATGCCAAGACAAAATAAACTCACACTGAAAGCTTTGGTGAAACATATATTCCTCAAACATCCACAAAACCACTTGTGTCAACACCCTACAATAGTCAATTCATAGATCAAGAAGTTCCAAGCGAGCTGGAGTTAATTTCTTTTGTTGTACACTATCATTTCATTGTAAATTTTCATCATTTGTGAGCTTTTCGAGCTCTGACAATCCAAATTATATATTCTTCTATGGGCGTAAGCTAGCTTGTGTAAGCCAATACATGATGTAAGATACAGTCCATTTGGTCAAGAATGCATGTCCAGTTCACACACAGATATCTATCAAACCCTATCGCATGATCCGTTTTCCTCTCATCTCTCAATCATTGATGTCATCCATGAATTCTACACCTAAGCCTAGGCAAAGCTTATAAATACCCCATCCATTCACATAAATAGGGTTGGAAACTTTGAAGGTTGATAGCTTTGGGAGCATTGACTGGCAACTTTGGATGCTCGAGTGCATATGATACCTAGCATCTGAACACCTAAAACACATTACTCCGGGGCTTAGCACTTGGCTTGCCATCTACACTCGCAACTATGTTTTGACTAGTGCACATCCCTTTTAAGCAATACAATATAGTTCATTACTTCCTTCCATTACATTGTTTACTCTATTTAAATCTATTTTATACTCCTATATTTGCTTTGTTTTTACATTTTGTACGACACTATTTACATTTTGTAAGTCATCAGTTATGATAACCCTAATGAAACCCATAGCTTATGCTCAGGGAAGTCCTTGGTTTATTTGCGTGTAGACCATCCAAGGCACTTTGCCTTCATTTATATCTTTTCTAGGTTGCCCTCATGCAAAGGTAGGGTTAGTTGTGTCCCTCCAGCAATCTTTCAGCATTTTTTTCCCTTTCAGCCTTATGCTAACGATTTTAGTCAGCACAGTAAATTGGTGCTAAAAGGAGAACCAAATTATTTAACATCTTGTTAAAACATTGATCATGCTACACTTTGAAAGTTGCATATACTAGGTGCCAAACTCACACTAAGCTTGCTCATGCTGAGCTTGCTCAAGCCCAAACTCTGTAATTAAACCCAAATAGTGTACACATGCTACTCAAATGAGATGCTTCATAAGTAGCCAGCTAAGTAACATTTCCACCACCACCATCTACCAATCATAGTAAGCTCCTCTCAAAACTTGGGACCTGCATCTTGACTAGTACATGCCTAGCTTGTCAAGCTAGGTTACTCATGCTTATCTTGTCAAGCTAGCTTACTCACATCCATCTGGTCAAGCTAGCTTATGCACTCTCAGCTTTCCCAACTTAGTTTACTCATGCTTGCTATGGAATCTTTCCAGATCAACACAATGACACTGTTGATCTCTAACTTTGGGGCTAGGACCTCAAACCTTGTGACTGTGATAGAACCCATAATTGTTATTGAACAGATAAACCCTCAAGGTTCAAATAACCAGTGACTTGGGCTACAGGGAAAATACCCTACTTATGCAATCCTCACACTAGAACAATATAACTTCATTTGTGTGAAGATTCAAGCCAACTTGCCTATCGATTGCGTAGAAAGAGAGGCAAAGCAAAACTATGAGCTCATTTACAATGGAGGTCATGACTTCACTTCCTCAACATTTAATATAATCACCCTTTTTGATTCCCATCATTAACTCATATCTCAACTTCTCATGGCAGGGAATCAAACCTTACAACCACCTCTGATAGAGCCTCAGAGCGGAGATGAGGAAGATAACTTTGTGGCGCAATCTGAGCATGGGAATTCAAACCATACTATCAACCCTCATGCCCATACAAACCCATTATTCCAACCTTTTCTAGAAGAAACTATACTTCTTCCTTCATCCACAAATGCTTGAGCACTAGTTTCTTGACAAGAAGTATCAACTTCCATTCCCATCTTCTCCATGCCCAACATTCAATCTGACATGTCCATCTCCATCATACCTCCATAAGTACCATCCCAACAACCCCCTTTCTAAACTAATGCAAGATCAATCTTTCAACTTCAAGTAATTTGGATTCCATTAGTTATACTAGCTTACACGTTCATCCACTACATGCCAAAAGTACAAACCCATGGCATACCTCTAATTACCTCAGCCCAATATGTTCAGGGTGTTACCACATAACCTGTGGCTGGGTAGTGGGTTCCACCAGCTATTCAACAACACCAACCTACTCACTACAATGTACCACACCATGTAATCCCATCTCTCAATGTTGCTCCACCATAACAACTGACAATCGAACAGTCTCCCTTTCCACAAATAATGGAATAATCAAACTACTTCCAATCGCAATCTACTCAACCAACTAGTTTGCCTACTACCCAAGAGTGGATAGACACAAAGAACATGATGCACTCACTAACTGATGAGATAAAGCACCTTAAAACTACAAACACTGAGGAAGTCAAGGTGTTGGACTTCTACCAAGATGACCCAATCAACACTTCAATTCCACCGTTAACCTTACCAAAGGGAATCTCATTACCTTAACTAACCAAATATAATGGAGAAGGAGATCAAAATGCCCACCTAGTAACATTTTGACTAGAAATTCTATTTCTTCAGGCCTAGCCTCATGCGATTCTATGTGTATTTTTCATGTCCTTGACAGAAAAGCCCTTAGACTGGTACCGAGCTTTACCCTGTAACTCCATATCCTCTTTAGAGGATTTGTTACATTAGTTTGTTACCTATTTAAAATATAATTTAAAGCCTAAATCCACACTAGATAGCCTTATTCAAATTAAACAAGTGCTGTTAGAGCTAGTACAAAAATTTATGCAAAGGTGGAGTGTAGTCTTGAATGAACTTCACGAGCCCATCCCTGAAACATACTTGTTGACAATCCTTAAGGCTACCATGAATGAGTTCGTTAAATCAAAAATTTATTATTTGAGTGCCCATACTTTGAGTCAAGAATTCATACAAATTAAGAACATAGAAGAGTTGGTGCAAAAAAGTAAAGACCTAGCATACTTAGCCTTTAGGAGCCAACATACAAAGAAGGATAAGGATAAATCCAAAATGATGGTAGTAGCGATGGTAGAAATAGCCCAACCTAAAAATTGAAGAAAGAAAGGAAAAAAACCCAGTGCTCCAACCAGCCATGAAAGAAGCACACCTACGCTTACACCCAAATCTTCGTTAACAAAAATCACAAACAGGGATCCCACTCATACATTTGAACAAAAAGATCCCACTCAATACACATCTTTGCCTATGAAGCCTTCACAATTGTTAGACCAACTTCTAAAGGCCAGGTTAATCCAACACAAACAAATGTCCCTTGGGGCATCCCAAAAACATGATCGATTCTATGAGTTGGCTAAAAATCCAACTTTAGCAATAGCTAATGAACCCTCCATTCCAAAAGGCTTTAGGTTGGATAGGTTTTGCAAATATCACCAACGGTGTGGGCACAAAACTGAATATTTCTTTACTTTAAAATAAGATATACAGTGCATGATTGATAGAGGTGAAATAGTATTTGACGAGGCAAACCTAGTAAATCCCCAAAACCAACCCATGGGAGTCTACAAGGATCCTCTCAATACTAAAGACTCACCATATGTGATTAACACTATCCATGTGGATAATGGGAAGGACACCCCTCAAAAATATTTTTAAATCTATAGGCCTTCTTAAACTATGCCTACCTCAACAATTCCACAAACCCCTTTCATCATACACACATTCCCTGCACCACAAAAACCATTCATCATTTGTATACCTCCCTTTGTCGCAGCAAAAATCACACCATTAGAAACCCGACTCACTCCCTTTGTCATCCAAGTGCCAAAACACCCTGACATGCAACCCCCTATAGTTCTCCCATGACCCTTGCAAGAGTGCCTTGCTGACAGGCTCATAAGAGAGCACCTAGAAAAGCAACATCATGAGCATAAATTGGGACCACTGAAGCCCATACTGCTAAGTGTTGTTCCTATGGTTTCGTCCACCAGTGAGCCCAGTCCAAGCCATTGAGACAAGGATAATGACACTCCCAATGTCCCAAACTCAACATCCCCAATTACTAACACAAGAATTCCTCCAAAAGAAATACGAATGCTAGGTCAAATGGACCAAGTCTCAACATACAAGAGAATTCCAAGAGGTAAGGATCTAGTGAGTGCATTGACCTAAGTCACATAAGCTTTGAAACAAAGGAACACCTCATTAAGCCTATACAATCAAGTAATGACCTCACTAGTACATCAAGAAGCTCTCGTGTGTATGTTGACTTTGATTCCTATTAGTGAAGACCTTCCCATAGATGAGATATCCATTTATGCAGTACTGTATCCAGAACCTCAAGAATCGAGACCCTCATCTATAGAATTTTATGCCAATGATATTAAACAAGATGAGAAAACTAGAGAGGTCACTACAACCCCTATGTTCATAACAATACAAGTCAACCACTTCAAAATACGTAGGGTGCATGTTGATGATGGTGTAGCAACAAACGTAATACCCTTTCCTATCATCAAAAAACTATGTCTTACAGAGCAAATACGGCCTACAACAACTTCCTTTTTGAAATCCTTCAATGGTTCCCATGTCATTGTAAAAGGCATGGTTACCTTGGATTTCATTGGAGGGGACTAGTTCCCCATGTTGACTAAATTTGTAGTGGTTGATGAAATGTCGGGGTTCAATCTAACTCTAGGATGACTGTGGCTAGCTCAACTTAGAGCCATATCCTCACCAATCCATCAAGAGATTCACCTACCTTATGAGGGTGGTGAAATCATCATACATGGGGACATGAAAACATCATTTACTTCCTCACATTCAAGAATGGATCAAGGGTCAAAGGTTGAGTTCTCTGAGCCTAAACAAAAAACCATGAGTGCACTTCAACACATGAACCAACTATTAACTCATGATCCTACAAAAACTGAGGAAGCACTGGATGACATAGACATAGGAGCCATTCCCACTAACATCTCTTGGTCAAAGCTACCTTTTGACATCTCCATTGAAGGGGAATATGGGCATAAGTTCGTTCCTACATGTCCCACCCCTCACATAAAACTAAAAAGAATAAAAAAGCAATTGCATAACTAGGGTGAACTATGAAGTGTCTAAAATGACATTAAACTACCAACCGTTTGGTATGACATTAAACTACCAGCGGACATCTGCAATGACGTTAAACTAGCCATGGTCAAAATGGTCAATTCCTTTTAAAGAATTCCTATTATTGCTTTTGGTCCACTATGGCCTAAAAGTAGTAATCCCTCTTTCTCTTTTTCAACATAGAAGCAATGGTCCACCATCACTCTAAATTTATGTGCAAGACTAGAAATGGATTTAAACTAGAGCTTAGTATGTTGCAAGTTTACAAACTCTCATTACGTTATGCCAAATCTTCATTTATATGTCATAGTTTGCAATTTCAATTCAAGCATTTTTTATGAATATTCACCTTATGTTTTGTTTTACATTTTGAAATCTCATTTTACATTCAGCTACATGCATATGTTCTCAATATACCTGAGAAAATAAGAAAAAAACAAAACAAACAAAAATAATATATATATATATATATATATATATAATGTTGAAAGTCAACATGGCAATAGAATGCCAATCCATCATGACATGATTAAATACATGTCATTACATTTGTTCTCCTACATTTCTAATAAACATGAAAAATCCAACACATTTGGTAGCCAAAGCTGGACTAATAGTTGGCTCACACATTAGTACTAGGAGGGGGTTGGTCCGCAAAATCCCACAAATCACCTATACCTAAAACAGTTCTATGTTTGATGAACTTGAGGTACCTAAGCGGTCTTGGCATCATGACCTAAAATTGATACCACAGAATGGTCCTAGGGCTATGACTTGAAATTGGCACATAGAGTGTCTTGGCATCATGACAGTAAACTAACACCATAGAGCTTCTTTCAATATGACACTAAACTACCACATTTTTCTTCCATGATGTAAAAATAGCATGTAGAGTCCTCTAAGACTATAAACTGGTTTGCCTTTTTATAGTTTGCTAAAACTATAAACTAGCACTGCACCATCTGCTACGATGCTAAACTAGTACCATCCAAAGGGTTATGACATAAAACTAACCTACAACATTCTGCTAAGACTGTAAACTGGTGACATCATTGATAACTAGGCAATACCTGAAAAGATATGTTGCTACAATTGGCTATACGTGCTCCATGGAAACTTACTGCATAAACTGTTTCATAGACCCCGATGAAGCTGATGTTGTTTATGATTCAATCTACTTTGAAATTGCACATGGTGGCTCCATCTCCTAGGTTGTATTTAAGTTAAAGGTGCTTTATTAACTGAATCATTTGTGGTCTTCTTATCTTCTTGGAGTTGTGTTTGTAGGATGACACACCTGAGGCATTCGTGCATAGATGCAATTCATCATGATGACAAGGTCTCACATTCTTCCTAATGCATGCAACTGGGTTAATTAATCCATTCATAAGTACATTGCTGACTCTTGATACATTCCCTATTTCCCATCATGTTCCATTTATCCTATTCAATTACATCCCCTTGATACATTGTACTCATCCCAAAGCTCTTGATACATTGTTGCACACTGTGATTCTCTAAGAAGTTGCAACACAAAACACAATACACAGTACATGATAAAAATGTACAAACATTAGCATGACCACAACACTAAAAACAAGCTCTTTCAAAAAGAAAAAAAAAAGAAAAAAAATGAAAAAGAAAAGGTGTGATCGGTGGGGTGGACCACAGTCCTACACTTGGTTTTACCACTTTCGGGACTTGGTACACTTGATGGTGAGCGTAGTGGGATGTTTGATAGGGTTCCAAGGAATTTTTGTTGCAATTGATCTATACCACATAGTGCATAAATAGCCACAAGGGTGTCACATTTACGCTAACAAGCGATGGGGTATAGATAGTGTGCAGGACTACCCATAGGACGTAGAAAGGGTACAAAAAGGCCCTCCTTCTAGCGCCAAAAACTATAGTGACCAAAAAATTTAGTGGCTAGAACACCGAGAGGCTGTTAGATGAATAGTTTAACCCTAGACCTATGTGAGGGCCGTGTTGGAGAAAATGAATATAGGGTACCTTGAATGGTCTTGTTGATCAAACAGGGACTTAATAGGTGTGACTTAATCTTTTGTAAATGTTTACTTTAAAAATGATGTGCATAGTGTAAAATAATGATTAATAAATGTAAAATGATTAAAATGGTATAGAATACGATGATAATAAGTAAACAGTGAAGCAATATTGAGTGAAAGAATGCATTGCCTCAAGATTGCAGGTTTGATATTTTCTTTATTGAAAGAGGTACAATAGGTTATGCAATAGAAAGAGGCACAAAAAAATCTAAGACAACCAAAATGCTCAAAGTTATGTGAACTATTCTTTCTTGAATGACAACTTAAAATCCAACTACACTAAAAGCCAATTTGAAGAGCCAATCACATGAAAAGCTAACCAAAAAGCCAACTATATCCCACATCCCAATCCTTGAGCCTTGTTTGCTAGGGTATTTATAGGGCCAGTAGTAGGAGGAAATGTGATTTAGTTGCCACATGTCCTAGACCCCACAAGATACAAACATGATCGTACCATGTAGCTATGCAATGCTGGTCACGAACCTTACTACGTTGTGGCCATTTTGTTGAAACTGCGTATGTTGAAGTCTAGTGTGCTAGCAATGCAAGCATAAATGGAGACTATGCTCCAAGACAATGTCTTTCCTATTATTATGAGTAGGCTCAAGCATAGCAAGAAATTTTGGGAGATTGACTAAGGGATATGCCAAAGTGAACAAAATTGTTGATTTTGACAAGATTGGTTATTGTCAACAAGCTATAGAGCTAGCTGAAGATTCCTTAATGTGTTTATGTCAACCTTGCATCACTTACGTTTTCTAGCACATTGACATAGCGTAGCTGCTTGCTACGCTGTGCTACGCTATGTAACATATCATAGTGTAGCCACTGGCTTGAATGAGAAACTTGCGTTAGAGCCAAAAGAATTTGCTAGAAAATCTTTTGAACATGAAAAATTCATCTCATTACTTTTCATCTTTTCTATGCTGTGCTATACTATGTAGCATATCAGCCAATGTACATGCATTTCCATCCAAGTTGTGATGCTTCAGTCAAAAAACTTGCTATAGGTTTAAGGGTTAACTGAGATAGAGAAATTCTGGAAGTCAAAGTGTTGCTGGACACAATCTTCTTGCATAGAAGGATTGGAAAAGAAGTCTTTGCATGTTCTACCCTTGCTATGTTGTGCTATGTTGGGTAGCATAACATAGCATAGCAACCTGTGCTGAAAAAATCTTGACTTGCTTTGCGCAAACATCTTGTTGAAACCTACATTCATATGATTGATTTTTTAAAGGCTTGCAATGCTACGTAGCGTAGCATAGTGTATCAAGCTTCTTCACTAGAAAACTTGCTAAACTGTTTTGTCCATCTTGAACAACATCGAAAAATTCTAGCATAGTCTCTGGGTAGACTGTCAACTGGGCCAACTATCCACCTGGGAAGGCTGGTGAGTCCGGTGGTCCTACCAATCTTGGAGATAGAAAACTTGCTAGATTACATAGTCAACCTTTAGTGTCTGTAATTTGTTGCTGAATGATCATGACTCTACACTTGTCGAATTCCTTGCCCAAATTCCAAGACTCTACTGAAGCATGAGGGTCCTAAAATTTTTATGGTGTTTCAATTGGGAACATTCACTATTTTAAGCATATATTAGTCATTTTGCAATTTTTTAGTGATTATAAATTTATTTGAAAAAAAAATGTGGCTATGTTTTTTTGAAATTTCATCTCAATGCCTATCATGATTTGAGAGACCTTTGCTCCACAATTTGGCAAATTTTCAGAGTCCCAAACGTTTACTAGAAGGAATGATAGTTAATGATTAGATTATTTTTTCTCATCTCAAAATGATTTGAAGTGATTCTAGATTTATTTGAAAGATAACNTAATGATTAGATTATTTTTTCTCATCTCAAAATGATTTGAAGTGATTCTAGATTTATTTGAAAGATAAAATTTAAGAAAATATTAGGTTAACATTTTAGCATCAGTAACTAAACAATTTTTGAGTTATCATCTTAAAAAATTACAGTACTAGAATTAGCTTGATTTTTTATAGACTAGAAAGAACATATGATAACCTTAGTTTCTGGATATCTTTTATAGTAATTTATTTTTTCAAATTATAGAAAAGTTTCTAAGCTTTATAAAAATATAAATTTTATTCAATGATTCATTATGAAGTCAAGATAACCAAGTAATTCTTTTATTACTTGAAATTCATCACACTTTAGGTATCAAATGGGGTCTCGAAAGTCAAAAACTATAAGTTAGAAAAGTGAAATTTTTTTTCTAAGTTTCACTAATGTTGATGTTGATGCCACTATTAGTGTTAGTGTTAGCACATGTGGGATCCAAATTTTACCATCTTTGACCTTCCAGATTAACATTTAATAGCATTGACATGCCTCTCAAGCTTCTTGAAATTATCTCAAAAGCATTTGACTTCAATTCAAGTGTTAAACAGGGTTCTAGAGGCTTAGAACTTGAACTTGAAAAAAACTATCAAACTTTTTCTATGTTTTTTTTATGTTCATACCAATTCCAGTGTCAATGTCAGCATCACCATTCTTGAACCTTGTAAAGTGATATCATTAATCTATGTTATTGATATGAAAGCTCATTTCTTAACCTCTTAGGCTAATTAGTATTATCTTAGAAGCATTCAACATAAATTTGGAAACCAAACAAGATTCTAAAAACTTAAAACTACAACTTGGTCAAAATGATAAAAATTTAACTAAGTGTTACCAATGTTCATGTTGATGTGAGGGTTAGCACTTTTGGCACATGACAAGTGATATTCTTGATACTTCTAATCAATATTTGATATCATTTCTTGGCCTCAGAAGCTTTGCATCGTCATCTTAACATCATTTGACATTAGTTTAAGCATCAAATAGGGTCTTGGTGGCTTAAGACTAGTACTTATGTAAAATAGCAAAATTTTTCTATGTTGGTGTCCAATCTTTCTAAGTTTAAAAGTAAACATTTCCTAATTTGGACTCTAGATGAACTTTAGTGAACTTCACTCACCTATGAGCTTGAATTTGAACATCCTAACCCTATAAATATGACATTGAAACCCATATTTCAAAGCTAGTTTCTTAAGATTTAAAGCATATTCTTGGACTTTGAAAGATTACAAGAACAAGCATCAAAACTCACAGTGTTACCTATATACTTTACAACCATTGTAGCTTCTTTTACTAGCTCTAATGTTGATGTTAATATAATGTCAATATTACTTTCTAGAGTTAAAATATTTTTAGCTTAGCATAAATACCATAGTTAGAAATTTTTTGCTTAATGTTAGCCCTAGAGTTAGAATATTTTTAGCTCACCATTAGCATTAGAGTTAGAATATTCATAGCTTAGCATTAGTACTATAGTTATAATTTTTCAAGCTTCAGCATCACTTTTCATAGTTATAATTATTTTAGCTCCAATGTTAATCTTAAGGACACTTTGTCAAAACAACTTGTTTTAACACTAACTTGATTTTGGATCACTCTTATAGCTTCACCATTAATATATTTACATTCCTAAAGTTTAATTTCACTCTCCAAACCCACATTTATGTATAGACTAGGCTTTTATTATTAGTTTTACCTCACTTATATTTTTTTTACCAATACTTGTATCTTGGCCCTTCATAGAGGTAAATGCTTATATATTTTAGCAATAAAGCATTTTCTTTGTTTGGAAAAAAATAAACACCTTTCTGTCACACTTTATCTCTTAATTTTTGATATTTTAGGCTCTTTTATTCATGCTTCTAAAAATTTTAAAAATTTTAGGATTCTAGCAATTTTTGGGTTCTAAAACTTTTTGGGTTCTTTTATTTTGTTTAATCTATTATTTATTATTTTTTTTATTAACATGTTTGGGCCCCTTGAGGGCCTCTTGTTTTATTTTTAGGCCATTTTAGGCCATGACAATAGTTTAAGGTCATTTTGGGCCATTGCTTAATGAAATTTTTTTTATTTTTGTCTATTTTTTGAGAAGTGGAGTTGCCAGTTTTAGGCCTTAGTGGGCCACAATGGTAGTTTAAGGTCATTCCAGGCCATTGCTAGTTTTAGGCCATTCCTGGCCACCATAATAGTTTAAAGCCATTTCAGGAAGTTGTAATAGTTTAAGGTCATTTTAGGCTGTCGCAATAGTTTAAGGCCATTTCAGGCCGGGTGGTAGATAATTAATGCAAGTAACAACCCTGATGTAAATGATGAACATAATGTAAATAGTAGACATGATGTGAATGCGAATAGTGGACATGATGTAAACTATTAAGACAATGTAAATAGCAATCGTAATACCAAAAATGAACTTAATGCAAATAGAAAACGTGATGCTAAAAATGAACATAATGCAAATAGTGAACATGATGCTAAAGTTAAGATAGAAGGAGATAAAGAAATTTTAAAGCCAAGAATTTATGGAATCGAATTAGAGATAATCTCTAATTACGCAGTTGTTTCCTAACCCGTCATGGGCTAGGAAAAGCATATGGCCAAGAGGCTTTGTTGTGATATTCTTTTATGTCATTGTCTACCATCTGAAAAAGAAACTCAACCCATATAGTTTCTTTATCTGAATCAACATTTTTGATCAACTCATTAGTCAAGAAAGGGGTTTCAGCATGAATAGATACTTCTTTCTTAGAGATTACTATCTTTGAACCTTGCTCCATGTCAATGTTGTTTATGGCTTGGACAACCGCTTCATCACCATAGATCACCACTTCCCCACCTACATAGGGTAGGTGGATCTCTTGATGTATCAGTGAAGAGATAGCCCTTAATTAAGCTAACCATGACCTCCCCAAGATCAAGTTAAACCTAGGCATTTCTTCCACCATGATTAACATTGCATTTGTGGGGAAATGGTCCCCTACCACAAAGTTAATGTGGATAGTTCCCTTTACCACCACATGTGCCCCATTGAATGATTTCAGGTAGGAAGTTTCCATGGGTTTGATTTGATTGACCAAGCCCAATTTGTCCATTATGGGAAATGGAATGACATTGGTAGCAGCTCCATTAGCAACATGTACTCTTCGAATCTTGTACTGGCTAATGCAAATTGTGATGAACATGGGTGCTATTGTCACTTGACCCTTTTCAGGGTCATCCTTAATAGACTTATCATGAAATGTCAACTAAGCTAGCTACAGTTCTTCGACCATAGAGGAAAGCATGATAGCATGGATTGGTTTCTCCTTGGCTAGCATGTTTTTGTCAATTGAGATAGATGCTAACATGCGAACCATGGCTTTATGATGCATTGTGGAAGTCATTATCATGTCATATAGGCTTAAAGTTGTGTTTTTCTTCTTCAGGGCCTATTTCACTTGTGTAAGGGCATTGAGAAAGTCCTACCCACCATCTTGTTTTTTGCTAACCCTTTCCTCTTCTATTCATCCTAGAAGATGAATCTCCAAAGGGGGAGTGGTTTTGGGTTGGTCAACCAATGTTTTTGGCTCAACAGGCATTGATTGTGTATGTAGCCACCAATAGCTAATGATGAAGAGGTTATGGGAACTACAAACAAGGGGGTAGGCTTAGGGGAACCTAGTGTAGTGTGTTCCCTAGACATCTTGTCTACTAAATGCTCTTCCTGGATTTGGGTGGTAGAGGAGCTTGGATGTTTTGGCATGTTATTGACAAATGGTGCCTATTGTGTTGGCACAGGTGGTGATACAACTCTAAGAACAAAGGGTGAGGTGGATATCTGATGAGAAACATTAATGATAAATGGCACTTGTGACATTGTTGTTGTTGGCATTTCTGCATTATGAGGAGGCATGTGCACCATGAATGGTTACTATGGTGGTTCTGGAATGTTTTCCATGCCAATGATGTTGATGGTGTACCCTGCATTGTTAGCTTTCAAGGGGTCTTTGTAAACATGCATTGACTAGCTTTTAGGGTAGATGGGACTGCTCTCGTTCAAGACCAATTTTCCCTGATCTATCATGCATTTTATATAATCTTTCAGTGATAGGCAGTAGTTTGTATCATGCCCACACAGTTGATGATAGCCACAGAAACATTCTAACATAAAATTTTTAGGCACTGGTGGTTCATTGCGTATAGCCAAGGAGAGGTTCCATAGAACTTCATAGTATCTTTGATGGCATTTGATTACCTCCTTCAACATCTGTTTGTGTTGTATATACCTAACTCCCAAAAGTTTCTTCAAAAGTTCTAAAGGCTTGATGGGTAAGGGGGTATCCTTGGACTGATCTTTACGCGCAAAGTTGGGCCTCAGCTGGGTTGGCACCATAGGTGTTGATGTTGAGGACTATCCTATGTTACTGGAGCTAGGTGTGGCATTAGTGGGAGCATTGGGTGTTGTGGAAACCTTTTTGTTGTTGCTATTGTTGGGCTTAGTTTCCTTAGCCACAGTATCCACTATTGTTGTCACAGCCTTGTCCTTCTCTTTGTCTTTTTTGATATGTGCATTTTTATAGGTGACATATGCTAGGTCCTTATTGGCTTTCAACACATCCTAAATTCTTTTGGTTTAAGCAAAGGATTGGCTAAAGGAACATGGGTCTAGGTAGTAGAGTTTAGACTGAATGAAGTCATTTATCGCTCCCTTAAAAATGGCCAACAAGTGGGCCTTAGCAATCAATATGTGTATCTTGTTTAAAGTAGCACTTCACCACTATATGAATCTTTGTATAGATTTTAGTGGATCCTACTTAACACTCATGAGTTGGTCTAGTGTGACCTCTAGTTTCAAGTTGTACTTGAAACGAGTCACAAATTGACTCAATAGCTCTTCCAAGGTTGAGATGGAGGCACATGGAAGCGCATGGTACCAATCCAAAGCTTTGCCTATTAGATACATGGAAAAGATGCAGATGATAGTGTGAGGCCATGGTTGCAACAATAGAGATTCAAACCTAAAAGTTACTAAGTGCACATTCAGGACACCCTCCTCATTGTACTTTGTAAATTGGGGAAGTGGCACCCCAGGGTGTAGCATGAGCATAGGTATGGCTATCCTAATAATGTCATTGTGGTAAAATTCCATGACTTGAATGGTCTAAGAATTAGTATCCTTAAGCCTTTTTAATTTCTCAGTGAGGGTCTGGATGAGTTGGAAAGCTTGATCCAGACTTGGGAACATTGCAAATGGTTGCAGGGCTACCTAAGTAGCCATCATGGGTGATGCTATTGGGGCAATGGCCTATCCCATGGGAGGTGCCATTGGGGTTGCTCCAGCAAGTGGTGCTACCTGGGTAGTCCACCACCCAATGGGTGGTGCTATTGGAGTGATGACCATTGGTGGCACCGTGGGATTGGCTACTTGCCTAGTTGGTGGGGTAGTCCATAGCCCTATGTTTGGTTGCACCACCTATGGGACTTCATACAATTGGGGTTGGACATAATGCGACATCTAAGAGGGTTGTATAGTAGGGAGGGAAGTGGCTAACACCCACCATGTGGTTGAGAGTGGGTCTGCTACTAATGGTGGGGTAGGTGCAGATGAGGGAATAGGAGTGGAACTCACATGTAGTTGTGATGTAGGCACAGTGTGCACATATGGTAACCTAGCCATGATTGACGTTGGGTATAATGCTAGAATAGATTAGGAAGGGAGGGTGACTGGAAATGAATTTTAGGGGCTTGTGTGTAGATAGGTTGAATACATGGGATGGCTGCCCATTACTAAAGAAGGTACTGGCTATGGTAGTGTTGAGGCAACAACAAAGGTAGTAAAAGAGAAGAGCATTTTTGATCGAAGAACAACAGTGGAAGGGATAGCCATGGTGGAGATATGGCCATCACCTTCGGACTGGGAGTCAAACTCTTCCTGCCCATCCTAAAATGCTTCATCGTAGTGGGATGTTGTGTCCCATTCTCTTGATGTACTCACTCACATCAGTTGGTTTAACACCCATTGATACGCTTTAGTCAGATGGATGGTGACATTAGGAGTAGGGATGAACTCCCTTCCATTCTGGTGGAGGAACGCAAAGTTACATTTATCCTTGACTTCCTGGCAGTCTAAGGGTAGATTCACTTGGACTTTTGCATAGAGGAAATCATATCAATTTGCATATTATGCCAAATGCTTAGGGGATGGGTGCCATATCTTAAGTGACTCTAATTGTACTAACACTAGGCTAGGTGGTCACTTGAGATCTATCATATTCTGGACAGAGTAAGCTACCTCCAAGTTTGATGTGGGAATAGTAGTGATTATAGGAATAATTTTCAATTGTAAAATGGAAATTGTAGAGGGGAGAGGAGCTAAAAATGCATACGTTGGGGAGTGTCAGAAGCTAGCTTCCTTCCTTGTTATACTTGCTATGCTAAGTGAGGCTGCTACATTGAGAGGTTCTCTACACCACATGAGACGTAGGTAGCATAGCATAGTCAATAGAGTGAACATGGTACAATAAGCAGTTGGAGGCTTTTTTCCTACAGGGTTCCAAAGGAACTATCATTGTGACCAGTTTGCACCACCTAATGCATAGAAAATTAAAATGGTGTCACTTCTACACTATTAGGTATTAGGGTGCAAAAAGTGTGTAGGATTACCTATGATGTGCAGAAAGGACACAAAGAAGGCCCTCCTTCTAGCACCAAAAATTGTAGCGATTGAAAATTTTGGTGGTTGGACCACCGAGAGGTCATCGAGCATACAACCTAACCCTGGATCCACGCGAGGGTTGTGATAGAGAAAAATGGAAACAAGTTTCCCTAAATGGTCTGGTCGATCAGACAAGGACTTAATTAGTGTACAATAACCTTTTGTAAATAATTATTTTAAAGATGATACATATGACTTAAGTGATAAGTGTATACTGATAAGAAATGATGCAAAATATGGCAACAGCAAAACGAAATGAATCAAGCTTAACTGAGAGAGTGCACCATCCCAAGATCGGGGGATTTGATCTTTGTTTGGCTAGAAGATGTACAACTGATATGTAGTGTGGATAGGCACAACTTACAACAAAGTGGTATGGTCATAGCTCCTTGAACTACTATCAATAGCCTGCTAATAGGAACCCTCTACCTGCTAGTGTCTTTGCCACAACTAATCACCAAAAAGCTAAAATGCCAAAATTTCAAATGCCAATCTCTGAAGCCAACTACCAGAAAGGTGATTCTCAAAGCCAACAATGCCAAAAGCCAACCCTTTGAATGTTGTTTGTCAGGGTATTTATAGAGCCAAGGGTGGGAGAAAAATGTGGTTTGGACACCACATGTCTTGGGTCCCACAAAGTGCAAACGTTACTATGCCATGCTGCTATGTAATGTTGGGCTGCAATGTCATGCTAGTGTGCTATGATGTAGTGTGATGCTGAACTACAATGTCATGTTGAATGTGAAACGTATTACGCTATGACCATACCATTGAAGCTACATGTGCCAAAATCTAGTGAACTATCATATTTTTTGAAAATAATGCCAACAATGAATGCAAAGTGGAGCTTATGCTCCAGGACTACATCTTCCCTACTCTTGTGAGAAGAGTCAAGCGTCGGGATAACTTTGGGGATAATCAACGAGGTGTAAAACAAATAAAACTTACTAATTCTATCCATTGAAGAAATGTTGGGATGGGATTGACCATTCCCAAAAATTTCTAGAGCTAACCAGGGATGTCTTCATGCTTCCATGTAAGTGTTATACTATTTACGCTACCTAGCATATGGGGGCTGAAACACCCCAAAATTCGAAGGTAGGCCTGCTTCACCAAGTCTTTGCAATTCATGTAGTGTTATAGTAGTTCTTCAGGAGATGGATGCTCTGATGTTTAGACTATCCAGTTTAGCAAGCTTTCTACCCCAGGTGTTAAAAGGCTAAATGGATTCTCCAACTTGTCTACCTGAGTAGTTCATCTAGACAATGGTGCACTTTGGAGCAGTGCGTGGAATTGCTAGCAGTGCTTAGAACACACGAAGCACTTTAGCAAAGTTTTCTAAGTCAAATATTTTTGCTACACTATGCCACAATATGTGGCATAGCAAACTTCAAAAGATGTTTGCAAGAGCACAATGCTATGCTATGCTATACCATGCAGTGTAGCACGTCCAACTTCGAGTCCTTCAACAATGTCTCCTTTCATCAGAAAGTGGCAAACCTGGCCAAAAGAAGGTCACGTTTGCTGCTATGCTACACTAAGCTACATAGTGCAGCAAGGTGTAGTAATTCTATAGAAGTGACAGAAGGAAACCCAAAGGGTGGGATTAGCAAGTTCGCGAGTTTCCTAGTGTAAAACACAAAGTTTGCAAATTGGTGATGTTTTTGTGACTAAGAATGGTTGCTACACTATGCAGCATAGCATAGCATAGAAAGTATGAAATAAATAGTCAACACACTTCAAAGGTTTCCAACGCATGCAACAAAACACAATGCAAACTCCCTACTTCAAACTGGAAGCTATGCTATGCTACACTACGTAGCGTAGTAATGAGATGTTATGTTATGCCAAACATGCTATGCTACAAATCATAGCAAAGCATGGAAAAAAATTATGCGACATCAATGCACCTCACCTAGTTATACCATTTCTCTAATAGTGCAATTACAATGCAGCAGGTTTGTAATTACGGTGTGGCAGACTTGCCCAATGGTCATGCAACCACGTGCAGCATAGATAGTTCAGCATAAGCCCAAGGCATGTTGCATCCAAATTGCATCTTTTATGTGACCTTGATCTTATAAGTACCCCAATGAGCAATGCTCAAACTCTCACTAGCGCTCTCTAGCTCCTCTCTAGTCCAATCCTTTGGCATTTTTAGTCGGCTAATAATTTTGTTGGCTGACAAGCAAAAATTAGCACTGTAATTTTGGACATTGCAAGCTTTCTATTTGGCATTGTAAACAACTAGCATTCTCAGTTGGCATTCTGTTCTACTCTTTCCTACCACCTTGGTAGCATTTTGCATTATTAACACCTAAGTCCATATTCAAGCGTGCAATCGTCTTGCTCTACACGTCTTGGTTACTCTTGGAATCTCTGCACTTCTCAATGCTATGAAACCAATCATATCCATTTTGACAGAGTGAAGTTATAGCTTCGAAGAAGTGCATTTTTCTAACTTCATTTTACTTTATCTCTTGCTTGCTATTGTATTTTACATTATTTTCTGTATCTTTTACATTTTTACATTTAAGCAATACTTTGCACTATTAGCCTCATTTTCAAATTACATGTTGCAAAAGACTATATTGACACCAAATAAGTCCCTATCTAATTGACCAAACCATTCAAGGCACCCCATTTTCATTTCATCTAGCACGGCCCTCCCGCAGAGATGGGGTTAAGACTGTCATGACTACCAATCCCTTGGTGTTTTCCAGCCACTGATTTCTAGTTAACTTACTTGATTTACAGTAGCCTTGCACATGCTTTGTACCTTATCAAGCACTAGAGTAAACATGACACCTTTTTACCATTGTTTATGTGCCGTGTGGTACAGATCGGTCACTTCATCGGTTCCTTGGGAGCCTAGCAAGACATAAAGCCTTTTTGATTGCTTTCCAATTCCTTTGCTTTTCTCATCCACAAAACTATTTATCTTTCCAATTACTCTACTTTCTTCCATTTGCAAAACTGTCTAGATTAGTATCAATGGCTTCCGTAACTACTACTGCCAATACCTTCCACATCGAAGTACCCATCACGATTCAAGGCATCATTGGTGTCGAACAACCACTTAACCCAACACTGGAAACACATCAATCCCTCAAGATCCAGAACTAGGGACTTGAGGGCTTGGCCTAGCAACATGAGCTCTATAACTTTCTCTGTGCAAAGGTTTAGGCAAACCTGCCTTTGGATGTACATGAGTTCGAAAGAAAACATAGTTTCGAGTTCTCTTACTATGATGGGAAGGAGTTTGTTCCCACTCCCGGTGCTTCCATACCTTTGACACAAAAAAATCAAAGGCTTCTAGACCAGCTAGTCTAGTTGGCTAGGCTTAGGAAGCAATAGGATATAGCATCTAACCAAGATGATTCCTTCTAGGATGGATAGGAGGAACTCGATTCCCAATCCAACGAGGGAGGTCAATCCAACCCTATTCCTATCCCTCCTACCCAGTCCTTCTAGGCCAATTCGTTTTCTATAACCACTCCCTTTGTAATCATGCCTACACTCTCATAGTCTAAAATTACAACTGCAATGGGTAGCCATATCACCTTCTTGGCATATCAATGCCCTTATTCCCCTATGTCATTTGTAGCAACTACGCCTCCAAAAAATGTTCATCAGCCAATTCCTGTAGCACATCACACACCAATCATGGCTACCCTACTGCATGTTCATACTATACCTACATTACAGTCATACA
This sequence comes from Gnetum montanum, assembly GCA_015680685.1. Classification (NCBI taxonomy): domain Eukaryota; kingdom Viridiplantae; phylum Streptophyta; class Gnetopsida; order Gnetales; family Gnetaceae; genus Gnetum; species Gnetum montanum. The sequence goes on along the minus strand of MNCI01036327.1, from coordinate 569,502 downwards.
CAGCTTTTTTTTATGTTCCTACGTTTACATTTGTTCCACCCACTGTAACGGGCCTAGGCCTTCTTTGCCTATTCTACAACCATTGTAGATGTCTCATTTTGTTTGTCCTTAGACCTACCAAACCCCACAAATGGTACAACCTAACACGGGGCTTTGGTCTACTCCATCGGTGATACAAGTAGTCTATCCAGTGGCCCAACCTACGGTAGCTACTCCAATAGCACCACCTACCAGATGGTGGACAACACAAGCAACACCGTTTGGCTATCCCAATGGTACCATTGATAGGTCATGTCCCCACCACCGCCATTCCATAGATGGGAGAAGCCTCATCAGTTCCCCAAACATCCACAACATCATAGGGTTTGGACCAAGCATTCTAGCTCATCCAAACCCTCATCGAGGAAATAAAATACCTCAAAGCTGTTAGATCTGACACGGTACAAGTAATGGAATTTTACCAAGACAACCCTATTAGCCCCGCAATCCTAGCTCTGATGTTACCCCTAGGTATGTCTCTCCCCCACTTCATGAAGTATGATGGGGTGGGAGATCCCAATGCACATCTTGTTACCTTTAGGTCAAAGTCCCTCCTATTGCAACAATGGACACACAAGATCGTTCGTGTCTTTCCTATGTTCCTAGCTAGGAAATCCCTAGATTGGTACTGCACACTACCACGCTCATCCATTTCAACTCTAGAGGATCTTTTATCCTAGTTAATGATGCACTTCAAGTATAACTTGAAGGTAGAAACCACACTGGACTAGTTGATGAGCATGAAGCAGGACCCTCTGGAACCAGTGTAGAAGTTCATCTAGCATTGGAGCGCAACCCTTAATGAAATCCATGAGCCCATCACGGAGGTCCACTTGCTAGCTATCTTTAATGGTGTAGTGAATGACTTTATTAAGTCCAAACTATATTACTTTTCCCCTCACACTCTTAGTTAAGCCTTTGACCAAACTAAGAGTATATAGGACACGGCTGAGGCAAGCAAAGACCTGGTCTACATTGCCTACAAAAACACCTTCACAAAGAAGTACAAGGGTAAGGCCTTGACAACCACAGTGGTCGTTGTGGTGACCAAAGCCAAGCCAAACCTAGTAACAATAGTAACAAGAACAACAAAAAACTAGCCACACCCATAGTTTACCCCATGTCCAAACAGGGCCACGTACCAAAATCTACCAAACCCACACCTGAGACGTTTGCACAACTCAAACCAAACTTTGAGCATAAAGATTAGTCAAAGTACATCCCACTGCCTCTCAAGCCTTCAGAACTTCTGAAGTAGCTATTGGTACTAGGGCACATCCAACACAAGTAGATGTTGGAAGAAGCGATCAGAAGACATCAATGCTACTGTGAGCTCCTTAGGAACCTTTCTTTGGCCCTGCCCAATGAACCCCTAGTTCCTAAAGGTTTCAAGCTAGACAGGTTTTGTGACTATCACCAACAGTATGGTCACAACATAGATTATTTTCTAGCATTGTAGGATGACATCCAGAGATTGATCGATCAAGGAAAACTAATACTAGACAAAAGCAACCTAGTACGCCCTAAGAACCAATCTATGCATGTTTACATAGACCCCCTCAACGCCAACAATGTCAGTTACATCATTAATGCCATCAGCATTAATAGTGATCCTAGGCCATCCCAATAGCCATTTATGATCTGAGTGCCTCAACATAGTGCACCAACACCACCAGTGATTGGCCGAAGCTCACAACAACCGTTTGTTCTAAAAGTCCCTCTACGGGCATACACTTCCATGATACCTATTAGCAGAGATACGTAATTTCGCCTGCTAACACTGTTAGCTCCTTTCATCATTAGGGGACTAACTCCTTCAATAGCCCCCACCTCACATATGATAGCTGAAAAACCTTCTCATCCTCAAAAATGGGAATTGCATTTCGCAGGTGAGACGTGTAGCAACCAAAAACGTCAGCGGCTGGAAAACACTGGGGGGTCGATGGGCTTGACAATTTTGACCCTGTATCCACGGGAGGGTTGTGCTAGGTGTGTGTGGATATGAGGCACCCTGAACGGTCTGGTTGATCAGATAGGAACTTACGTTAGCGTCTATATAGCCTTTTGCAACATGTACTTTTGAGACGGAATGGAAATGCGAAATAATGCTTGAAAGTAAATAAAGCAGAAAAATATGACAATAATGCAAAGTAATGGTTGAAAGTGAATAAAATATAAAAAATAATGCAAATGAGACAACAAGGAAGAAATAAAGGTAAAGTGTAGTTAGGAACATGCACCACTCCAAAGCTACAAGTTTGCTCTGTTAGGGTGGATACAATTAGTTGCACAACGTGATGGAGTGCAGAGATCCGGAGAGTAATCAGGACATGTAGAGCAAAGCAAGTCATGCACTTTGGTGCAAACTTAGATGTTGATAGTGCAAGGATTCTACCAAGGTGGTAGAAAAGGGGGGATAGAACAAATTGCTAGCTAAAAGTGCTAACTGTTTATAGTGTCAAACAGGAAGCTTACAATGCTTGATGTTAAAATCTGTTAAGGAGCAAGCTCAAATCTCTTATTGCTATCTCTAGAAAACTTTTCAAAATTTTTGAATGATACTTCCTTAAAATGATTCTAGGTCTTTTTTTGAATGCTGGTTGCCAGGGTATTTATAGGACCGAGGGTATGCAAAAGGGGCGATTTGGACGCTACATGCCTTGGGCCTTCGTTTACTTGCTGGCGCCACTCGTGCCATGTATGATCATTGCACCTATAAGATCACTTTAATGTGAACCTATCATGCAATAACTGCAAGCATGCCACATCATAATTATGTTGTCAACGTCTGAGATGTGTGCCAATGGTTAGATTAGGTGAAGTGCATTGATGTCACACAACCACCCGCATGCCTAGTTGTGCTTTATAGCATAGCATAGCACCTTGTCACGCATTCTACTATATGTTGCATGCTTGCTAAGCTATGGTACACTACATAGCATAGAAACTTGCCTTACTCATGAAAGTTTTTCTGATTTGCAAACTTTGTCTCCTGTGATGCAAGTCTTGCGAACTCTGCTGATTGTGCCCTTCGAGCTACCTTCTATCTCTTCCATAGGATTACTATGCGTCATTGCACCATGTAGCTCACTGTAGCATAGTAGCAGACATGGTTTTCCACTTCCTTATGGAAAGGGACATCATTGCATAACTTGAAATTTAGCGAGGGGAGTGGTAGTAAAGTCATTGCCATGCTACGCTACGTGGTGTAGCATAGTGTAACACTTCGCTCTGCCATCATCTTCTGAAGCTTGCCATGCTACAAGGCATAGCCTATCATAGTAGACTTCATGACTTAAAAAACTTTCTAAACTATTTTTTGCACATCCAGAATGCTACTGCCAACAACGTGTGTCGTTTCTGAGTAGGCTATCGGTTGGGAAGGCTACTTCAGTAGACAAGTAGGATGACGTAGAGCCAGTCCATGTCCAAAGTAGAAATTTTTTTTGAACTGGTGATGAGACATGAATTGCACATAGTGCTGGCGGCTGCGTTATGGCACCCATGTTAAGGCACCCATGTTCTATCATCGGTCACGATGTATCATGGGCTGCGATATCGCATATGCGATATCGCATTCAGCCGCAATTTATATAAATAAGAGGCAGCTCTCCCTCATTTCACATCCCAGTTTTAGTGTAGCGAAGCTCTGGTAGTTTGATCCCTCTAGAGTTAGAATTTTCCCGTGTCTACCCGCAATGTGGTGAATGTGATTGTACGGTATCTTTATTCGAGTGTGCCGTACTTGGACATGCACATGACCGGCAATAAAGATCGAGATTACTTCATCATTGCAGCATTCACTTAGTTTATTTATTGTTATTTATTTCATGTTATTTATTGCTTTCATAGCGCGGTGTAAGTACGACTTGACTACGAGCATCTACGGGTGTGTA